>AP027105.1:16798149-17189112 GCA_028142955.1 Pinctada fucata
GCACAGTAGATTTCAAAGTGAAGAAAACTGAACTGAAATCGGACGCATGCGTAGGAGATTGGGTATTATCATGTCTTCAATCTCTACATCATTGCAAGTGCAGATCTGGAAAGGGGGGAGGGCGGTTGGTCAGGATCCCCTGAAATTTGAAATGCTGTTTTTTTTCTCCTCGTGTTAACATTCTTTTTTACTCAAGCCATATGCTGGACTCCCCTAAAAGTGATAGTTGGACACCCCCCCCCCTCTCTAAAAATTCTAAATTCGCCAAAGCTATTGTTCATGTAATGAATGTGATTGACTCATTATTTTGAAGGGTATCACCAAGTATTTCTTGCCAGTCCTTCACTCTGTTTTACCCAAGTAAACACAAACAGGCCTCTCAACCTGTTACAACTATATAGCAGAGCTAGAGGTCATATAGGATATCAAAATGAATGAACATGATGAAACTTTTTCCAGTTTACAATGCATGCAGATGTAATACATGTATCTGTATTAAAAAAATTCTGATTATACCAAACAAAGAGTTTTTTTTTCTCTCTCTCTCTCTAACCATGCTATGTGATGCTTCATCTTTTAACTCAAAACCACGAGAATGTATCTATTACTAAATACAAAATACTTCCTGCTTTTACCAAAGTCCTACCGGTATAGTTATATATTAACTTCAGTGTAAATTTCAGTGATACAAACATGGATGTGAACCACTCAAACATTTAATCTGCCTCAGATACCGTTATGTAAAGATGCACTGAACAACTTGAGCACACTTCCTCATCACATAATCTTAAACAGAATTATCATTATTCTAACATAAAAGGCTCTTCTTTTTTAAATATTCTCCAACTCAAACTAGAACTGCCCTAAACTGACAAATTATAACCCCCGCGGGACGTTTTTCTCTACACGGATACATGTATGACATAGGAATCTATATATGTATATACAAGGTCAAAGTTCAAGGTCACTAGGTAAAATGTCTTGGTATCAAAATGTAGTACTTATTATGGTGAATGCATGTATGAAATATGAAAGCCCTATCACTTGTATATCACTTAAAGAGTTATCTGCTTTAACATGTTTAAGAACTTCTTAACCAGACGGATGGACAGACGGACAAGGTGTTTCCTATATACCCCCCCCCCAAACTTTGGTTGCAGGGGGGGGGGGTGTGTAATAAGTTCTAAGACAGTTACCATGGTTACAGACATAAAAATAGTTGCCAGAGTCAACTAATGCTCGACTGCATAGCATAATGTCTTTAGTGACAGCCAATTTCTGAAGCTCACTTTTTTCTCCAATTTATATACAGAGGACTCCTGTTAATCTGATAGTCAATTTGTCGGAAGATCATTATCAGATTAACAGGAGTATCAGATTATCAGGAGTTTGAAATTCCATGGAAATACATTAGACTAGTCCTCTTAATTGTACTATAATACATCCCAGACTTTATTATATGCATTAATTTAATGATTAAATACTTTCAAGCCATTTTGAATAGTTTTAAAGGGTAAAATATCAATTTCTAGAATTTTTATATAATAATCCATTGAAAATGATGTCAATATCATAGGAAAAATATCTAGTTGACAGAAAATCCTATCAGATTAAGAGGAGTTTTTAAGATTTTTGATAATTTCTGTCAGATTAAGAGGAGTAAATTTACATTGATTATATAGGAAATGGTTTTGTGTTTTGAAATCATATCAGATTAAGAGGAGTATCAGATTATCAGGTATCAGATTAAGTGGAGTCCTCTGTAATTAAACACAATTGTATACTCATGTAGCACCTATACTTTGCTCAATATTGGCTTCTAAAGGCAAAATCACTCAAGAGGAAAAAAGTAGGTCAAGGTAATATTATGAAAGTTTGATTAAAGATACATCCACCATGTAAGTTTGGAACATGTAGCACTTATACTTTGCTCAATATAAGCTTCTAAAGGCAAAATCACTCAAGTGGAAAAGGTAGGTCAAGGCAATATCATGAAAGTTTGATCAAAGATACATCTACACTGTAAGTTTGGAACATGTAGCACCTATACTTTGCTCAATATTGGTTTTTAAAGGCAAAATCACTCAGGTGGAAAAAGTAAGTCAAGGTCATTTTTTGAAAGTTTGATCAAAGATACATCAAATATGTAAGTTTGGTACATGTAGCACTTATACTTTGCTCAATATTGGCTTTTAAAGGCAAAATCATTCAAGCAGAAAAAAGTAGGTCAATGTCATTTTTTGAAAGTTTGATCAAAGATACATCAAATATGTAAGTTTGGTACATATAGCACTTATACTTTGCTCAATATTGGCTTTTAAAGACTTTATTGCTATCTTAACATTTACCTTATCATCTCAACATTTGCCTTATCATTTGAAATAATTTTAAAAATCCCAACCCCAGGGGCTATATCCTCATCTGGATATATTAAATGATGTATAATTAAACATTTGCAACAAAAAAAACCAACAGAATATGAATATAGAAAAGGTAAATGTGTAATCTTAACATTTACCTTATCATCTAGTTGGGACGACGCCGATGCCGGGGGTATTGCAATAGCTCTTTTGCACTAAAGAACAGTCGAGCTAAAAATACTAAAAAAACCATCAAATATTTCAGGTGTATTAGTACCTATGCTTTCCATTTCCTGTATTTGTTTAATCGCAAGTGTGCAGTACTGCATCATGAGACACTAATGTTTCTGGGTTTCTGGGTTGCCCTGAGTATAGGTAAGAAGGTGTTCTGAAGTTTCTACATGAATAAGATGTGGGCGGAACTTCAGCAAAGCCCCTTCTTATTCATCATGTTCATGTAGAAACTTGCAAATACCTTCTAACCGACTTAAGATGGCAACTACCCTTGGCGTAGTGGGTAGTGAACCTGGTTAGCATGCCGGTGAGCATGCTGAAGGCCTCAAGTTCGCACCCCATATTTTTTTAAGTATGATACTGTTCATCTATCATAGAAGGCAGGATCCATGACGACCATGAAGACGGTTTCTTCACAGATTCTTCACAAATAAGATGAGCAATTTGAGAGCCTGTGATTGGCTTAGCTCAAATGTTGCCATCTAATTTTTAGTAAGAAATTTCTTTTCTGTATGATACTGTACCAAAAAAAAAATCCACCATTTTCTAGTATGTTTTCCTCATACTGCATCCACACTTGATAATCAAATGTGAAAAGAAAAAAAATAATGATGCATATCATAATCTTGCAAACTTGCATTGATACTTCAATCAGGAAGGATAAAATTTTCAAATAAAAACAAACCTGAGTTACCTTAGTAAACATTGTAATACTTATCTAGCTCTTAAAAATCCCATGAGTGGCCTAAACATTGAACAAAAGAATTCTTTCATATACTTCACCACCACTTATTCAAAATTTTTGATGACTTACTCCACTTGTGAAAAACTTGGGAAGACTATCATAAGTTAATAAGATGTACCTACTATCAAAAATAACATAACTCTTGATACACGTACATGTAGTGTACAATTTAAAAGAGACCAATTAGAACTTCCTTTTTCTGTGTTTATTTCAGAATAACACTCTTCTATTTGATGTGTCAAACTTGATTTTCATTTCATCTTACTTAACAAACAAATTAAAATCATGGATTTCCTAGTTGTTTCAAGGTTAGAAGGAAGAGACTATGTTTGTTTTAGCTAAGTTTTCCTTATCTTAATAATCATTTTGCAGATCTTATACTTTTTTTTGTAATAATTCATGATATCTAAATTAGGTAAAAAAATATATATGCTTGTTCCTGTAATATACGTTAAACTCACAAAAAGTCGAATTCAGAGAATTGTTATATAATTTGCGGTTTCCTGTTTTGGGGTGTTTGTCATGAAAATAGCTCAAACTGTTACCGGTATAGGGAATAAAGGAACGGAATGGTCATGCCAAGAGGAAATCATTTGTGAAACATATATGCCATGTCACTCAACATTCAAAATGCACAAAATCAACGTTTTTCTTATGCCTCGTTCACACGGTTGCGCAATAAATTTATTTCGCAATAACTTTATTGCGCAACAAATTTGTTTCGCAATAAGCTTTTTTGCGTTCACACGAGACCGAAACTATTGCGCAATAAAATGCCGATGAACATGTACAAGAATCGTGAATAAAAGTGTACAGCGAATACCTTAAGGAAAAATTGTTCGAATAATTTTCGTAAAGTCAAATTTAAGACTATTTTGGGAGGTAGTTCATTCATTTATTTGTCATTTCAGTCTAGAGCATGACGTCATTCAATTGTGACGTCATTCTCTGCAAGGGCCCCAGACTTAAAGAAAAGTGTTCTTATATATATACGAAAAATCGGAATCTCTCAAAAGAATCGTAAAAATAAACACGTCGAGTGGTTATATTCGTAAGTACAACAATCTCTTTCCCTTGTCATGTTGATGCGCATGCGTCAGATTTATTGCGCAACAGTTTCGCTTAGCGTTTACACGGCAGAATTTGTTGCGCAATAAAGTTATTGCGAAACAAATCGAAAATTTATTGCGCAATAAATTTTGTCGTGTGAACGCAAAACAAATTTATTGCGCAACAAATTTACGTTTATTGCGCAATAAACTCTCCGTGTAAACGAGGCATTAAGTAGGTCAAGCTTCAAGGTCGAGGTCATAGTAACAATTTCTATTCCAATGGAAAGGTCTTCTCACAAAGAATATACATGAGAAATTTGAAAGCCTTCTCAGTGAATATCACTCACTATTCAAAAGTTATACAAAGGGATAATGTTTCATAAAAGTAGGTCAACTCTAAGGTCAAGGTCATAAGGTACAAATGTAATGTAGTTTGGAACCAATGGAAAGGTCATGTCACAAGAAACACAAATGGATATGGTCAAGTTTAGAGTTTGTGAAAGGTACATATATACCAAACTTAAAGGTCAATGCCATCAGGTCGACAGTTAAGGTTTCATTAAAAGGTCTTACTATAAAAGTTTATGACACTTGCAAAATATATAAAAAAGCACAATCTTGAAAAACATAAACATGTGTAATTGTATGCATGGTATATAGTTTAAGAGCTAACAAGAAGACCCTTGAATTAATTTAGTGTTGCCTAACACCATTGTACAGCATTGTAAATGGAAAAAAAATCATATTGCTGCTATTAAGCCATCATTAGAACCTGGGACAGGCTGACATCAAATTTATCACTCAGTATCTGAGTCCGTGTAAAAGCTTACATGTACTTACCATACCCTTACACCACATTATGATGTTAAGAAGGTCAGGAGGAAAGACATTGTAAGGTCACATTTTTTTTTTTACTTTATGAATGCATACACGGATGCATGTGGCCTAATGTCATGGAATACAATGTATTGATTATTTCCTTTGGAAAACATTATGTACTGGTACTGTCATTGATTTTCACATACTCTAGAATAACAATCAAAAGGGGAAGTGAAAACTTAGAGGACTTTGCATCGATTCAAGCAAACAAGTTGTATTTGTGATAATGAATCACCATGCCACCACCAGCTCACATCTACACTGCCATCCATAAATTAATATACACCGTTTCTGTTCATGTTGCTGTTAGAAAATACACAGCTTCAAATCCATTGCTGTATAATTCTGAAGATGAACCTTATAGAAATCATTTGTAACAAACTTGACCAAAATATTTGCATTTTTTAAATTTTTATGTTTTTTACATAAAAATGACAATTTTTGAAAAAAAAATTGTGCTGAGGAAAAAGTCTATATTTCCATTTTCGCTATCACAATTCATAATTTTGAATAATGTAAAGTCAATTATTATGGATCTTTCATGTTCAGAATGGAAAAGTTTGGATAAACTTACGAGGAATTTAGAATGATGTCCTTGTTTGTATAGTTATTTATGGATGGCAGTGTATAGATTGCACCAGTTCTATGTAAGCAAAGTCTGAGCAGTCAAGGTCAACAGGTGAAACCTTTGTCACAAAAGAAAAAAGTTTTGTCACAATGTCACAATCAATTTTAAGACATAGGATTATTCCTACAAATAGAAAGAAATGATAAATCTTAAAGAGCATGGTAAGAATTAGAAACCCTGAAGTTTTTAGATTGTGGAGAAAATCTAAGTCTTAAAAGAAGCAATCAAGATATCATGGACTACTAGAATAGTCCTAAGAATACATATAGCAACAGAAAAGTCCTTTATACAAACTGATACAAGTAGTCTATATTGATTGTGTGAAGAACTGTTTGACCAGTATTTGGTGGATGGTCTTAACATTATTTTTCAGTAGGTTGTAACTTACTCTGTTCAGTATGCATTTTGAACGGCAGTTTCTTGGTTCAGTTTTATCACAATAGATTATCCAGTCAAATTTTTAAGTGTCTTGACTCAAAGTGACTGAATTCTGGGTTCCATCTGTAAAGTTTACAATATTGTAGCATAATAGATAAAATACTTTAATTTTCATAAACCACATGTATCTAAGCCATCTTCACTCTGTCAATGGCTTGTGATCAAGGAACTACATGTGAAACCCCTTCACTACTAATATACAGTACCAGTACATGTACTTGTAGCTATTCAGAGGTTGGTATTGACATATCATTTTATCACATCAATTCAAATAAAACACCGCTAAAGACGGTATGGCCGGATTGCAAAGTAAGTTTTTGTCACCAAGTGGGTCAAGGTCACTAGGTCAAATATTACAGCATACATTGATAGGTCTTGTCAGAGGCAACCTACATGTATAATATAAAGTTTCTACTGCATACAGTTCCTTAGATTTTGCTTAAACCAGAAACTTTCACCAAAATCTTTAACTAGGTCAAAGTCCAAGGTCAAGGTCACAATGTCAAATGTTACTGCATAAATTTAGGTCTCGTCATGGACAACCTACATGTATAATATAAAGTTTCTACTGCATACAGTTCCTTAGATTTTGCATAAACCAAAAGCATTAACCAAAATCTTTAACTAGGTCAAAATCCAAGGTCAAGGTCACAAGGTCAAATATTACGGCATAAATTGATAGGTCTCCTCATGGGCAACCTAAATGTATAATATAAGGTTTCTACTGCATACAGTTACATAGATTTTGCTTAAACCAGGAACTTTAACCAAAATCCTTAACTAGGTCAAAGTCCAAGGTCAAGGTCAATAGGTCAAATGTTACCGCATAAATTGAAAGGTCTTGTCATGGGCAAGCTTCATGTATAATAAAAAGTTTCTACTGCATACAGTTCCATAGATTTTGCTTAAACCAGGAACTTTAACCAAAACCTTTGACTAGGTCAAAGTCCAAGGTCAAGGTCACTAGGTCAAATGTTACAGCATAAAGTGAAAGATCTTGTGATGGGCAAGCTTCATGCATCATAAAAAGTTTCTACTGCATACAGTTCCTTAGAATTTGCCTCAACCAGGAACTTTAACCAAAATCTTTGACTAGGTCAAAGTCCAAGGTCAAGGTCAATAGGTCAAATGTTACCACATAAATTGAAAGGTCTTGTCATGGGCAAGCTTCATGTATAATAAAAAGTTTCTACTGCATACAGTTCCATAGATTTTGCTTAAACCAGGAACTTTAACCAAAATCTTTGACTAGGTCAAAGTCCAAGGTCAAGGTCACTAGGTCAAATGTTACAGCATAAAGTGAAAGGTCTTGTCATGGGCAAGCTTCATGCATTATATCAAGTTTCTACTGAATATAGTTCCTTAGAATTTGCCTCAACCAGGAACTTTAACCAAAATCTTTGACTAGGTCAAAGTCCAAGGTCAAGGTCACTAGGTCAAATGTTACAGCATAAAGTGAAAGGTCTTGTCATGGGCAAGCTTCATGCATTATATAAAGTCTCTACTGAATATAGTTCCTTAGAATTTGCCTCAACCAGGAACTTTAACCAAAATCTTTAACTAGGTCAAAATCCAAGGTCAAGGTCACTAGGTCAAATGTTACGGCATAAATTGAAAGGTCTTGTGATGGGCAAGCTTCATGTATAATATAAAGTTTCTACTGCATATAGTTCCTTAGATTTTGCCTCAACCAGAAACTTTAACCAAAATGTTGACAGCAGACGGACGGACGGACGGACGGACGGACATCGTCAATCTATAGACTGGAATTGCTTTGCAATCCGGCCAAAAATTTATAAAAATTTCATTTACTTTGAGCACTGTATGAACCTGAAAATCTGACAAACAAAGAGTTAACATTTGAACAGTTTTCAACAGGGCCTATCTTATTACCAGTAGCCCATAGTAAATCTCCACAGTGATAGAGAGTGCAGCAAGCTTATACAGTACATGTAGATAGAAGTGTCTCTAAAAAGAAAAAAATATATAATTAAAACCCCTTATTTAACCCCTTTTTGTCTTATCAATACACAATATGGGCTGAAATTTTGTCTCGACGGAAGTTTTATCTCTATATGTGTGTGCGCAAGCAAGTCTTGAGAAAAGTCAAGATTAAATAGCATTTAAGAATTCATTACTCAAACAGAAAAAAAGCAAACCAAAATCAAACCTGAACGGAAGGACTTAGTCCCCTGACCTGGAGGACTACAAAGGGCCCAGTTGTGTACCATGTTCATGCAGTGGCAAGGGTATCCAGGTGTTGTGGCACCTTATACTAAATGTATAACTTAAGTCTTAAAGTGACTAACTTATACATGTAAAAGCTGTTGGAAATACGGACCATCCAAGCATCACAAAATATACCACCCTTCTGCATACATGTACATGCATACACTATATACACAAGTGGAGGGTAGGCATGAAATTTGGTAGTACTTCGCCCTTTAAATAATAAATGGGGCTATGAGGCACCTTTAAAGGGGTATGGCCTGGCTAGAGAACTCTGCAACGGGCAGTTAGGCACGGTCCATTTGATATTCAGGGGGGGGGGGGGGGGCTTGGTTTTTTTTCGAAAAAAATAATTTTGCTCTGAATTTTGATGAAAAAATAAATTTGCTTATGGTGTGACAGAAAAAAAAAAAATCTTGCTCTTAAAAGTAATCTGAATTTGAAGAATAACCATAAAATTCCCTTAAAATTTTTCGGCTCGCTTCGCTAGCCGCACTTTACTTTCTATCAAAAAATTTTGGCTCGCTTCGCTTCAAAATAATGTTTGGTGAACTTAAAAGTTTTCTGCTTTTCCACTCTATTCTATCATTTCGGGGACATGATTTTTTTTTGGGGGGGGGTGTATCATATAATATGTTAATGTACGAAAATAACTCTTACTGTGGTAATAAATAACATATTGATAATATATCCTCTTTAAACAGACAAAAATTGGGTAATGTACAAAAACAATAATATGTACCAAAACGACCTAAATCATGTACCAAAACGTCTTTGTACCGAAACATCCTGCATCCAGTTGGTTCTCTACAATATATGTAACATCAATACAGCCAACTGAACAGTAGAGGGTTGCCGGGTGCACAAACAGAAAGAAAGAAAATCAAAATTGGGAAATCCTGTCCCAAATTGCAAAGAATTGAATCACATTTACTTTCTGTGGACTGCTAGTCCCATTCCTGCCAATCCTGGCCTTGCAGGAAAGCAAGAGATTAATCTACAATTTGATCTAAATGGGTCCTCTGGACCCAATGTAATTTGACTAATGGGTCATGAGCCAAAACAATGGGTCCCAGCAGAATTTTATGGGTCCCAAGTACTATAATTTATAAACCGTCTTTTTTCGCAGCATCTTAAGATCACGAATACAAGTGATATGAATGGCTTGCGGCAATTTATGTCCGCAAGATTGTTATATTCCAGAAAAAAAATATTAGAAATAAATATCTACAGTGTGTGAAATTGACTTTTGAAGTCTTATAGACTTTCGGTCTACAGAGATTTCAGTTCCTATAGACCGCAGCAATTTCCTGCGGACCAAAATACCCCCTCCTAAAATCTAATATTTCATGCATTTCATTTTAATCTGTCAAAAAATGACATACATGTACCCGACATTTCATATGATTCACATTCAAAACAGTACATTTTGTACCTTCAAAACTACATGTACCAAGCCCTTGACCTTGAAACTTGAACAGAGATGGAAGATTCTGAAATATAATATTACTACCGGTACATTATATCAATGTTACAGTAATATGATTTAATGGAATATTCTATTTTATGAAGGGGCCGTAATTCAAATCGATGTTGCAAAGGTAATATCTGACTTTGATGTTCAAATTTCCTAAAGACAATTTGGTCTATGGCTTTTTCCATTGCTATAGACCGGTCCAATTTACTGTAGACATTGGCCATCGGTCCACTGTTAATTTCGCACACTGTATCTATCCTCCAAACTTCAGTCTTAATAGTCAAATTTGCCGAATTAAGCCTTAGTTACTTTATTTACGCAAGTGAGGCTTCGTACATGAGACGTTATCCAAACAAACCAGTTGTATATGGTGTACGAGAACAGAACTTACTACACGTGTGAATCAAACGATTTGAATTGATTGATTCATATTATCCTGCAAAGTTTACCTTGGAAAAAAATTTCATAAATATATTGTATATATTCATGATATTGCATTTACCGGTACATCTGAATCTGATTCTGAATGATAAGAAGTTAGAGCAAGTGACCATATTTCGCTGTAATTTTCGTACATTTCTTCAAAAATCTCAAAACTTGGAGGCCAATTTAATATTTGCTTTTGCTAGAATTTCGTTTAACTCCATTCTCGATTGAAAAATACAAAAAGAATTTATTTTATGCATTGTTTCCTTATAAAACGTCACAATATTTGGTTTCCATGTTTTTGGGGGTGACCATATTTCGCCGTCTTTGTTGATGTGTATCTTATTTAGTTACATGTACGTCTAAATTCTGGTGTTCTTGTTAAATTTTCCCCATTTTGTGATAATTTTTTGACAAAATTGAGTGCAGGATATATCACAATCTATCAAGACATGACTACTAGGGCTGAGCGGTTTTATTGCAGTACCGGTATATTGCGATACGAGGCTTCGCAATACGTACCACGGTATTTGTTTTCAAAAACCGGTTTTTAACGATATTTTTTTTCTTTATATTTTTATGTTGTTTCTTTGAAAATTATGAGCAAACGCAAATTACTATATTTTTCTACTCTAAATAGATCTACAACAAACAATGACAAAAGGGTATTTTTTTTAAAAAAGGCAAAGGTGGATTCTTATGTCTGTGGCGTTATGATATTAAGTCCAACTGTTATTTTATTATTTTTGTGTGTGTTGCGTCCGACGACAGCAGTGATAAAATTGTGATCAGTTCCACAATTTTCTGACTCGCCACTTTCAAACACGACAAAGTGTTTGCACTACACTACACCTGTACACAGCCCAATAGATTCCAAGAAATAAATAACGCTTGTTCGGCCTCTATTGTTTGTCAACACACTGTACATGTCAAGGACAAAAGTAAATGATCATTGGTATACTTACTGAAATTCACAGACGTTTGCGTTAAATTCCTGCATTTAAGGGTACTTTAAAAGAAATTTAAGTTTCCTAGTGACTTTTTGCACTGTCTGTCCATGAGTGTCCGCCGATGTCCCAGCAGAATTATCTTATTAATACTTGGATAAATTTTAATTTCTTTCAACCGGATATCCATGCATGTATTAACATGTATGATTGACTTTGAATGTTACAGAAGGACTGTCAAATTTGTCTGCACATGTTCATGATTAGATCATGATGACATTTTCAGCTTTTTAAATAAAATTTTTAAAGCAACATTGAGGTAGGAAAACGAAAATCATTAGGAATCTCGATGCTATAAAATATTGCAATATATCGCAATATTTTTCTAAATATCGCAATATATCGCAATACAAATTTGACCCGCAATACTCAGCCCTAATGACTACTACAGTCATATTTGAAAGGATATTGAAAAATAAACTTGATGAACATTTCCGATAACCAGTGACACTCAATAAACTATGAAACGGCGAAATATGGTCACCGGCGAAATATTCCTCGCTCTAGACTCGCATCGAAGCGCTTATAACTTTTATATAAAAAAATTTTAATGCGCAACAATTTCTTGTACAATACTACAGACATGATCAACCCTCTGTAAGGTTTAAAAGAGCAGACAAAATATACTAGTAAACATCTGTATCTGTATGGGTACGTTGAATCACCAATACTGGCCATTGATCAATGGAATAATACACTTCCAGTTTCTCGACTCTGAAAGTTTTATGTAAACAAACTAAAGGGGATGCATTATACGAAAGAGAATTATGCGTACGTTGGGTCACAACCATCAAAATTCAATGGGTCCTGAGCGATTTTTATGCATCAGAGACGCAGGATGCTGAGGAAGATTACTCCCTGAATGCTCTCAATAAACCCCTCTGGTCTTAAAATGATACATGGATCTGATAAGAAATCTTCAGAAAAAAAAGCAAGAGGGTCATACCCTCTGCTTTCTCTTTATGAAACCGAGCATTTTAGACATGATCTGGATTTAGCTCGAATTATTTCTGACATAAAATTTGTCGAAAAAATACCTCTTTTCCTTCAAAATACACACATGCACCTTGTTCAGTTAATTGTTCGTGTATATCTATATGCTAAGAAACACTTACTTTTACCATAAATCTTTAACAATCAATAAAAAGTACATTTCAAAACACTACAAGTGCAGCGACATAATAACTTCCGCTTTCATTTTTTGCGAATTCTAAAAATAGATAGACTTCGGAAGAGGGAAGGGAGGGGGGGGGGGTCATTACTTTGTGAGCTTATGCAATATTATGTGTTGCCAAGGCCGAGCATTTGAAACCTCTTAAATGGATTTAAAAAATGGTGCGATTTTATTTTTCGCAATATCAAATTTTCAAACTTATCCGCTTTTAGGTATGTAATGGGTAAATAGAGTTAGAAATGATACATTGGCCTTGAAATAACTATATAATTCAAGCTCAATGAGTGCTTATAAAACAGGTGTCCTACATCGTGACTTAGTCATGGAGTTGCTCTAATTTCTCCGTCAATGTGTAACGATAAGATTACTTCAGTTTTGAAACTTCGAAATCTGAAAAAGAGAAAGCTTCAGGTTATTAGGTCGAAAAAATATGTAGGAGCTGATGCTCATTGTTGATTGATGTACACAGTACTCTAGTGTATCAACTGGCCATTAAATGTAAGAACTGAAGGCTTGAACCTTGATTGTTTCTGGTCGTATATTTCCCAAAAGCCAAACACTTCAGTTATTCATATATTTAATTGATCGCTACCTACTATCACGATGGCATAAAAGATTCAGTCAGGAAAGCTATATCTTGACTAGTTCATCGATGACCCAAAAAGCACCAATGCATGCTCAAAGTGTCGTTCTCTCAGTCACTGAAAGTGAAGTGCAACTGATTGACTTCACATGAACTTGCAATCAGTTGATTGAGAATGAATTTGATATCCATCCGATTGATTAATAACTCACATTCTATACATCATAGGTTCTCAAGAAAATCCTACTGAAGTTAATAAAGATGTAGGTATTGAAAGAACAGATTTCAGAACAGATCACGATGATACTGATGTCATACCTAAGGAGCTCATGTATGCAGGTCTAAGTTTCATTACCTTTTCATTTGAGGATACGGAAGTTTCTTTACTATTGTGACAGGAACGGGTATCGTGCCCGGATAGCTCAGTTGGTAATCTTGAACGTCTGCCCTGATAGCAGAAGGTGTCGGGTTCGATTCCCGGTCCGGCCACATCTTTTCCTCTCCTGTTAAATAATTCACTGGCGTCCAACTAAATGACTCACGGTGATGTGGAGTCTCGTGTGAGGTTTCGAGGGCGTGGGAACCTGAAAAAATGGTGGAGAGGAGTGTGACAGGAACGGGTATCGTGCCCGGATAGCTCAGTTGATAAGAGCGTCTGCCTTGATAGCAGAAGGTCTCGTGTTCGAGTTCCGGTCCGGCCACATCTTTTCCTCTCCTGTTACAGTGACAAATATGGAAAATGACCATATCCCTGTATACAGCACAAAATCGATAATTAAGAAAATCAGAAACCGAAGGCATACAAAATCAGGATAAAACAGGAACCAAAGCAAATAAACAAAAACCTCCACCATATGAAAATTCAGAATTCAGAGAGAGAGAATTCAGAATCAGAGCGTCTGCCCTGATAGCAGAAGGTATCGGGTTCGATTACCGGTCCGGCCACATCTTTTCCTCTCATGTTACACTATTTTTACACTTATATAGATTGTGTACTCTACATGGAAGGAACAAGGACAAAAAGGCAAGAATTGCAACAATGGTACAATCAACTATCATTCCACATTTACTAACTTTCAGAACCAAACAGAATAGAACATTGAAAATGTACATGCACAAAATCTTTCTAATTAATTCCACCCGTTACCTATTGTATATTTCGCCATATCAAGCATCAATCTGAAATACCGCGTCAACATTTTAAGGTATTGGAGAGGTGTTGGAAGCTTTTCAAGTAGTTTTCAGAGAAGTTAATTCAGAGTCTGAAATGATGGTGACTGAGGCCACCATATTCATAGAAAATTACCATGGTCAAAAGAATCTGGACAGTAAATCTGATGTCAGGTTCAGTAGAGAAGTAAATTCAGAGTTTGAAGTGATGGTGACTGAGGCCACCATATTCATAGAAAATTACCATGGTCAAAAGAATCTGGACAGTATATCTGATGTCAGGTTCAGTAGAGAAGTAAATTCAGAGTTTGAAGTGATGGTGACTGAGGCCACCATATTCATAGAAAATTACCATGGTCAAAAGAATCTGGACAGTAAATCTGATGTCAGGTTCAGTAGAGAAGTAAATTCAGAGTTTGAAGTGATGGTGACTGAGGCCACCATATTCATAGAAAATTACCATGGTCAAAAGAATCTGGACAGTATATCTGATGTCAGGTTCAGTAGAGAAGTAAATTCAGAGTTTGAAGTGATGGTGACTGAGGCCACCATATTCATAGAAAATTACCATGGTCAAAAGAATCTGGACAGTATATCTGATGTCAGGTTCAGTAGAGAAGTAAATTCAGAGTTTGAAGTGATGGTGACTGAGGCCACCATATTCATAGAAAATTACCATGGTCAAAAGAATCTGGACAGTAAATCTGATGTCAGGTTCAGTGTAAGGTTAAATGAAATAAACCATAAGATTGGGTTACCGTTACCACCAACTATTAATTGAAGCATTTCAATAAGATATTAAGATCCGTATTATTTTCAGTCATGCATAAGGAAGATGTATTTGTGGACAAAGGATGTTTAAGAAAATGTTGAGACTTATAGTGATAATATTATGCCAATCGCTTGTACCTCTGTCCATTCTTTTGCTGATTTGTTGCAGTTGCACATCAAATCTGCATTGTGTAACCAACAGATATGACCGATCCTATGCTCATTTCTTAAATTCTGTAAATGTTTTGGAGCAGAGAATTGTCAGAGTTAATGGCAAAGGAGGCAATTTTAAACGATTTCTCATCGAAAATCCATAGATTTTCCCATTTTTATGTACGAGTAAATTGTTAAATTGAGTTTTTAAGGATATAATAGCTTTCAAACTCTCTTGCCATATTACATTGTTTAGATAGAGGATCACTGACAAGGTTTAAGTACCCGAAATGCATTTCTGGTCATGGAACTTATCTGTTCTTAAATGATGCTATTGAATTTGAAGACGTTAAACATTGAGACTTAAGGGCAATTGCATTTTCATTCTTTTGATACCAAAATTATTCTAGCTGCAGCATGGAAAGAGTAATTGCATTTTCCCAATTTTCAACGGTTTTTCTCCGAAAAATATCACGTACTTTTA
Source organism: Pinctada fucata (assembly GCA_028142955.1). Lineage (NCBI taxonomy): Eukaryota > Metazoa > Mollusca > Bivalvia > Pterioida > Pteriidae > Pinctada > Pinctada fucata. The sequence continues at coordinate 16,813,960 of AP027105.1, forward strand.
CCCAAAAAGGGGTAGGGGCAAAATTTTCCGTTTTTGGCCCCATGTTTTGCTATTTTCAAAAAAATATTTTATTTACTGTTTTTTATCATTAAAATTAGAGTATATTGTTGTTTATTGAAATTGAATCGTAAATAGATATACTCATTTAATATGAGTGTTATTGCCCAAATTGCCCACTACTACCGAAATTAGTGGTAAAATGATAACAACCATATTTCAACATTATATAATCCAGTCAAATTTCAATTTAACCCTGAAGAAATTGCAACAGAAATAATTATTGTTGTAAATGATAAAATGATATGTACTTAATGACATATAAAAAATCTAAGAAAATCTAATGAGGGGAAATACTTCTTTTTTAGAAAAAGATATCTTTTTGTGCAAAAATCGCTGGAAATAGGAAAAAATTGTAACTTTTACATGGATAATGATTTTTAAAATAAGAAAATGTGAATATATAGTATTATAGGTGCTCTTTCAGATGATCTAAATTTCAAGTTTCAAACCCTACTTTAACTGTGTGTTTTGTGGTAAAAAAGTCAAATTTTTGTAAAATTTTATAGAAATTTGATGAAATTTTAATACTCTCTGCTTCTCTGTTCCCCAGTATTGCAAACATTCATTCAATGATGATTTAAGGATATCTTTAACGTATCTTCTGTCAAATGACATATATTTTATATTCTTAATTTTTAAAATCTGTGTTTTAAATTAAAAGTCTGAGATTTCTGTATATCATTTTAAGCAAACCTTATCCACTATGAAATCAATGATTGAAAGATATTTTCTAATGTATTTTTTCAGACTTTTTCAGATTATATATTTTTTACTGGTATTTAATCCATAACTGAGGTGTTTTGGGGGGAAAAGGTAATTTTTTCATTAAAAATCACTGATTTCTGGATATTTATTGAATCTATTGGATTTGTCTAAAATGATGGCATAAATGTATTTTCAACTGTAATTGTTTATATTCATTCATAAATTAAATATTTGAAACAAAAAGGGTATATTTTCTACTTTATTTTGGGTAAAATGCTTGTTTTCTGTTTAAAAATAACAGATTTCTGGACAAAATTTATAGATTCATTATCTTAGCTAGAATTATAGAGTCAATGTTATTTAATTCATATTGAAAAATAGTAAATTTTAACTTTGATGAGGTGCTGTTTCTTATTAAAAATGGATAGGAAATTCATCTGAGAATTGAAATTTTATTTATATGCTATTTTGGGGCAAGAAAACTAGTTTTTGTGTTCAGATCACTTATTTCTGTGAATAATTTGTAAAATTTATATACGTATATTAGTAAATCAAAGCAGGAGAGGTTTCCTATAATTTGATGGCATTTAAATGATCAAGTGAAATGATTCAGGAGAGATTGGTTTGATTATTTTTCTATTTTGGGGGGTATGCGTGAATTTTTATTTAAAAATCGCCGATTTCTGGAAAATCTTTAATACTATAAAATGCTACATTATTTATGATATTCAGAGGAGTTGACTAGGTACATGTAATATCATAATTGTCATTCTAAGTGATGTAATGTAATGTGTACTTCATGGTATTATTCGTTCATTTGTTTGATATTTTGGCAAAAGTATAAGAAAAAGCTAAAATCAAGAAAATTACTACAGAAAGTTTTATTTCACAAAATTTGATTTCCTATCAAATTATTTATTTTTTCTTGATTTACCTCTCAATATATTCAGTTCAATTCAATTTCTTTATTCTCACAAGTTGTACATGGTACATGGTATTTACAACATATTCAAATCTTGTGAAGTATTGTTTTATTTGAAAAATATAAAACCAAATGGAAAAGCAAGCACTTAAGGGGGTCCAGAACAGTATCCGAAAGAACCCCATCGGAAATCTCTGGATCAATTATGACGTCACAATAGAAACGGCGATATTGGCGCGTTTTTCGCAAGAACGTCAGGATTAGGTAACGTAGAAATAAGGGGGAGGGGATAACAAAATCGCTATAACTTAAAAACTGACGGTCAAATTTCAACAGGAATTTATCGGTGGTTCACTTGATATATGAAGAAGATAGTATCAAGTTTTTACGGAAAATAAATGATAGGGTATCAGATAAACGGACTTTACGATTAAAAATTAGCAACTCAAAGACGTTTTGAAAATAGACATAAATTTATCTCCTTTCGACAATTTCTTTAAAAAGTCTGAGTGATCATGTATAATTCTATACAGATCCGATTGCCCACATTGTATCCAAATGAAAAATACAGAACTTTATAATACTCTGCCTTTACAGAAGATTTGTAATTGTTTTTCATTTCCTAAAGTGTATTAATTTTAACGTCACATTTACGGCCCACTTTGGGGCTTTCAATGGTATATATGTACGTTAGTAGCTTCAAAACTAACGGTAAAAAAATGATGAAACTTTGCATGTAGAAAAAGTATGTTTCAATTATTAACATTTATAATTTTTAGGAAAATTAAATGATAGGATCAAATTTAAGTCTGGCTGTCCTGGACCTCCTTAAATGCAATAAACATATTTAGAAGTTATATGTTGCAAGATTTCTAAAGATAAATGCTTGCTAATATGTACTTTAATGTAATGTATTTTACCCCAAATATAACAATATTACAAAAATAAATTGAAGTAAAATAATGAATAAGTATAAAGAATAAACTGTTAAATAGCAAATAAAGATACAATGTAATAATAGTTGTAATTTGAAAAATGATTCTTTCTATAATAAAGAGGTAAGGGTAAAACCTGCTGTTTTTGGTCCCTGTTTTTGCTATTTTCATATTGATGTTTATTAAAATTGAATAGAAAAATGATATTGTAAATGTATATAGTGTTGCTCACTATTACCAAAATTAATGATAAAATGTTAACAACAAGATTTCCTATCAACATCATACTTTAAAGTATATATATAGAGCAAGCACGTGTGACAAAGTCATACTTTTCATGTACATCTAGAATATTGAAAGTAATGTCTCATGTGAGTTTGAACCTGTTACATGCCCTTGCTCTAGGGCCTACTATGGTAGGTATGTATGTCCCTTGCCGCAAAATATAAATTTCTATAGTGAAGACATAGACCTAAACTTTCAATCGTTTTGCTCTAAAAGGTAGGGTTTTAGAGAAACCACATGAAATATGCGCTTTTTTGTTTACAAGAAGCATGCTGAATGAGAAAATATGATATTTCAAAACTTTTGATCAGGGCCAAAAATTGTCACTTTTGCCCCTACCTTTTCTATGTCTTTATATAAAAATCTTTTTTTTGCCCCAAAATTCAAACAAATTAACAAAGGATACCTAAAACTCATATATCTTACAAGGACAAATTATGATATACCAAAGATTACACTTTTGAATATAATATATAATGTAACATTTCATAGTAATAAAGATTTTCCAGAAATCGGCGATTTTTAAATTAAAATTCAGGCATTCCCCCCAAAATAGCAAAATAATCAAACCAATCTCTTCTAGCTCATTTCACTTGATAATTTAAATGCCACTAAATCATAGGAAACCTTTCCTGCTTTGATTTACTGAAATATATAAATTTTATAAATCGTTTTAAGAAATAAGTGTTTTTTGCACAAAAAATTGGTTGTTTTTTTGCCCAAAAATAACATATAAACTGAATTTCAGTTCTCGCATGACATTCTTATCCCTTCATAAAAAGGAACAGCATCCTATCAAAGCTGACACGTGTCAATTCGGGCAGATTGAATGAAATAGTAATTATTTTCTCAAAATAAGTGGTTTTTGAACAAAACACAAATTTACCCTCAAAATAATGATTTTAATGAATTATTACATCTTTTTACTTTTATTTGATAAGATTACTAATTTTCAATATGAAAATAGTTTTAAGTTTTTAATTTAAGCTAAGATAATAAATCTATAGAATTTGTCCAGAAATCTGTTATTTTTAAACAGAAAACAGGCATTTTGCCCAAAATGAAGTATAAATATAAATATACCCTTTTTGTTTCAAACATGTAATTCATGAATGAGTCTTAACAATTACAGTTGAAAATACATTCCTGCTATCATTTCAAACAAATCCAATAGATTCAATAATATTCTCCAGAAATCAGCGATTTTTGAATGAAAAATACCTTTTTTCCCTAAAAACACTTCAGTTATTGATTATATTTAAGTAAAACATAAATAATCTGAACAAGCATGAAAAGGTACATTAGAAAAGGGCCTTCAATCATTGATTTTATAATGGATAAGGGATTTTTAAATTGATATACAGAAATCAGAGATTTCTGCATGAAAACGCAGGTTTTTGTTAAAAACGACAATTTCGAGAATTTTGCAAAAAGTTAAGACTATGAAATAAATGTCATTTGAAAGAAAAAACTTTCAATATATCTTTAAAACATCACTGAACAAATGTATGCAATAATGCGGAACTGAGAAGCAAGAAGAAATTAAAACTTCCTCAAAATTCTGTGAAATTTGGCAAAAAATCTACTTTTTTACCCCAAAACACGAAAATAAAAATAGGAATTGAAACTTAAAACTTATTTCATCCGAAAGAGTATCAAAAATACTATACATTCACATTTTCTAATTTTTAAAACCATCATCCAATTAAAAGTAAAAACAAAATTCCTATTTTTGGTGATTTTCATTTAAAAAAGTCACATTTCCCCCAAAAATAATATTTCCTCACATATTTGAGTCTTAGATTTTTCATATGTTATGCTCTACATAATTATGTGACAAAAAAAGTAAAAACTATTTCTGTTGCAATTTGTTCAAGGTTTTACTATTTTTTCCTCAAAATTGACTGGACTTAAGTATGTTTGTCCCTTGCCGAAAATCTGTATTTTAATGTGAAGACATACAGCTAAATTTTCAATCATTTTGCCCTAAAAGGTAGGGTTTTCGAGAAAACACATGAAATTTGTCCTTTTTTGTTAAGAGGAAGCATAATGAATAAGAAAATAGAACCGTTTAAAAAAATGATTGGGGCCAAAAATGGTCACTTTTGCCCCTACCCCTTTCGAAATGCCCAAGGATGCCAGAGCTTATCATAGAAGAGGGTATTGACGTCACTGTCATGCAAAAACATTTTGTATGGTTCCCTCCATAATTGTTATTTGGCAACTAGACTATCACATGCAGTGAATGTCCGCGCGGCTCACTTCAGAAATCGGAAAATGAATGTTCTTCACTGAACTTTTCATCAAGATTTAAGGATACATTTAAGGAATTCGAAACCTCAAATGGAATTGTAGAATATATAATGCCTTTTCATTTTACACATTATATATTATTAAAAGCATGTTTTCCGCGCAGCTCACTTCAGAAATGGTAAAAATGCGATTTGTCAACTTTATCTTGAAATATTTTCATACAAGATGTGGGATACATTGATATTTCTGTTTATTGTAACTTTTGATGTAAGTTTGACTAAACAAGGATACCCTAACTTCAACAAGGATATTTCACCTGCCGTGACGTCGACGACGTTTAGATTAAAAAACTCAACCAAACTCGATTTCATGATCTTAGTGCGCATGTTTATTTCGTCGCCTTCATCGCATGGTATTCTGGCTAGAGGTCATTCTCAAAGAACCAAAGCACATTCCAACGTCAGAAAGGACGAGATTATCGACAAGAACACATCTGTAATATTATTTTGGATACTTACAATGTACTAAGCAATGCCAGCTTCTTGTATACATGATCAGATGGGGTTACTAACTCATCAGTCTTTTCTGCACTTGATACAACAACCCTCTGTCTTCTGTTATACTACAATCATAAGGAGAATAATTTAATCTAACAAATAAATTTAAAGAATGGACCAGCTTTCGGGTACTTAACTCTTCTCAGTGATCCTCAATCATATTCATTTCAGCAGCGCCCTCTAGTATGATAGTTTTGTCTATCTTTTATATGTTCTATTGTAGTTTAAAATTAGTGAACCATATGAACATTTCAACAAAAGAGCCAGATAAGAACAGAGAGCTCTATGCCTTAAGGGATATACTTTTTAGTTTCAGAATAATTTATCAAAGTATAAGATAATGTTAAAAAAATTTTCGAGAGCAGAAGGACAGGGAAACTATATATCTAGGCGAACGATATCCTCGGGGACTAATATTCCACCAGCAGAGATACCATTCATTATTTAGTGAACCATGTGCGCATATTCCTTGACATTGTCGCCATAGCATTTTCTACATGGACATAACCTCATACATTGCATGTATTTTTGATATTGTTATCATTTTCGTGCGTTATCATCGATGGTGGGTGCGGCTAGCCAACAGGGGATGATTACTCCTCCCAGGCCCTGGTCCCACCTCTAGCTTGCTAGGGGTCCGTCGATGCTCAGTTTGGTGCTCTATTGTGAGTGCTGTTGAGATTATCGTCAGGATCTTCTTTTAAATTAACTCATTTGTATCGCTTGAATATTATATTATATATGCTAAATCAGTGATTACGAAATGTAATTTGTTGAATTTATGTCAGATCATAGAGTAAAAGCACAGGTACTAGAAACGAAATTTTGATAATTTATTATTTCATTTACTAATAATTAATCGCCAGTAGCATGGACAGAAAGGGGGGATAATTTAGTAGTACATGAAATAATAAATATTTTGATTCTAGTGTTTGTGAGTGATAGTTGACCACAACGCCAAAATTGGATTAAAAAATATCACAACCAACAGAAATTCAAACAACTTGAAAAATACAAAGAAAAAACAAAGATACATAAAGTAAATCAACAGTGACAACAACGGAACATTCTCTCACGAGACTAGAAAAAGCGAACAAACAAACAAAGACAAACTATTAGATTCAGACACTGGGACAACAGAATTATTAGATTTTATTCTTATTTGGAGATGCTTACTCTTCCTGGGTACCTGGTCTCACTCCCATATCGGGAGTTCTCTTCTTTTCATGTGGTGGAGGTTTTTGTTTGTTTGCTTTGGTTTCTGTTTTATCCTGATTTTGTATGCCTTCGGTTTCTGATTTTCTGAATTATCGATTTTGTGCCGTATACAGGGATATGGTCATTATCCATATTTGTCATATGATGAAATTATTAAGGAGATACATGTATATTAATCTCCAGTGACGCTCTCCGACAAAAAGGTAGGAAAACATCTAAGTCGTCACAATAAAAATAATAGAAAAAATATTCCAATATTGACATAACATATCGTGCGCTCTATGATTGATCAACCACATCTGACGTAATATCCGTTTTTTGTTGCAATTACGCCACAAAGTTCTGTTCTTTTTGAGAGGCGTCACCTATAATGAATTTTGTTTATACATTGTTGAGATAATTCAGATATACAATGTTGTCCTTCATGTTTCATTGATGTGATGTTTCTGTTAGAAATAATAACTAGCTATCCGTCGTTTATTGTCCAGTAATTCCCCGAGTCGCATGAACCAATCAAATTAACCTCCGGTATCACGAAGCCGCGAAAAGAGCTGAAATTCTCCGAAATTGAATCAAATTTACACCGAGCAGCGAAAAGATATTTTGATTGGTTTATGCGACTCGGGGAATTACTGGACAAATGAGTTAAAGAAGATCCTGACGATAATCACGGTTTGCGGCGAGGTGATAATTTGATTCGAGGGGAATATCCAGGGCTACCTAGTTGTTATTTCTTTTCTAATATTGTTCTCCAGGCGACAATGGGCGGGGCTTAGCGGACTGGAAGCTTGTCGGAGATTTTACACCAGGCAAGTTCTACAGTAGATATAGAGAAAAAAAAGTCGTCATATTAGAAGTAGTGTTAATCTCGTTGTCTCCGTCTGTTTGTTCCCTTTGTTCTCGTGTGTCTTCCACTGTGATCTCTTCAGCATCGTTATGTTGGAGATACCCTCATTATTTTTCTAATTGATGAATTTACCCAGTCCCTGTAAATTGCATGTTTTTTAATTATAAATGTTATTGGCGCATGTGTGTAATGAGCAATACGAAATTGCGTTACATGATAATCAGAAACAGATTGGATTTCAATACTTTGAAAACACAACATGAATAGTTTATTATATATTTCTTCTTTTGCCTCGCAAATAAATGAAATATTGACATGCCTTTACAAATGTAATTCTTCATCTCAACAATTCATTTTTATGAAGGTATTAAGAATAATGAAATTACAAAAGTAAAAAATTATTATTTTCAAACATGTTAAACATGTCAATTAACAATTATTCTGAGTAAACAATGAAAAAAGTACCAATGGCCGCCCAGTACCAGGTACTGCCTATTGCATTTCGAAAATTTGTTAGAAGTCTTTCACACATATGTTTTTCCTGATTATGTATAAAATGAATTATCTTATTAGGTCGTTAGAATTGTTAAAATAATAATTCGAGGATATTGACACGAATCTCAGGGTTGGGGAAAAGGTGGGGGTATTCAGTCTATCAATGCCGTTGACTAAATAATTCAGCCTCTTGGTTGCCATTGCATGAGACTGAATCCCACTACAATTGTTACAGAGCGGAGTCAGACAAATCCGTTACCCAATGATTTCTCCATATTTAAGAAGGCACTTAACTTAACATTAAACTAATTGTCGCCACCCATCTCGCATTTTTCTCACTTCAGTATTTCATTTTTTGTAAATTTTTAACTCCCTACGTCAAGAATCAGACAAACTGATACTCCGGATAACAAATAAATGAGAAGCGAGAAAAAGACAAGGTGGGTAAATGTTTGCAAAAGAATCAATATTGAAGGTCTTAATACGGAGAAATCGTTGGACAACGGATTTTTCTGATGCAAATTGTCTGTTCTTAAATGATGCTATGAATTTGAAGACTTGTAATATTCGCTATGTAACAATGATAGTTAGAATCAGTCTCTTATAACGACATCCAAGAGATTGGATTATTCAGTCTATCAATGTGGTCATTTGATTTCAGGATTTTTCATGAAGAACGACATCAAACAAATAGGTAAAGACTAATTTTATTGGACTGGAACAAAATGTTTCAGTTTGGGAAATAGGAGAAAATGGGCGGTAAGTGATACAGCAGTCTTCTGGCAAATTTTCGAAATGCAGAAGGCGGTAACTTTACTGGACAGTACTTTAAAAAAAAATAAATTCTAAACTCGCTTTATGACACTATATGAGCAAAATTATCAAAATGTTTAGAGAAAATCGTTCATAATTCGGTGTTATAAAAAGTAAACCAATAATCATGTCAAGCACACATGCAAACTGGCATCTTCTGATTTGGCTTTTGTATTTGGTTTAAAAATATTTAATGGTTTAAGTTAATTGTATTGTTTGTTGCTTAAATATTTTCTAATAATATTTTGTAATCGCAGATGCATCAAGAAATTATCATGTTTGACATACTTTGGAATAAGTGCAATTTTTTGAATTATAGTGTACATCTAATTTCTTTATAGAATTTATTCAGGATGGCGGTGCTTCAAATCACTTTTGGTAATTTTCTTGTTCTATGTTCTAATACCGTAAGTGAAACTTCCCCCATTGTTTTTAAATGATATGAAGAAAGCTTCATTTTCGGCACTACTTATTTAGATATTGCATTAGATATCTAATATGCTTCATGTGATATCTAGATATGTAAAAACTATAGTGGCGGAGAATGGGCGAAGCTTAGTGAACTGGAAGTTTATCGGAGATTTTACACTAGGCGAGTTCTACAGTAGATATAGAGAAAAAAATCTTAGGTCATATTAGAATTAGTGTTAATCTTGATGTCTACGTCTGTTTTTCACCTACGTTCTCGTGTGTGTTCCACTGTGATCACTTCAGCATCGTCATGCTTGGGGTATGCTCATTATTTTCCTTATTGGTGAATTTACCCAGTCCCTGTAAATAACATGGTTTTTGATTATAAATGTTGTTAGCGCATGTGTGTAATGAGCAGTACGAAATTGCGTTACATGATAATCAGAAACAGATTGAATTTCAATATTTTGATAACACAACATGAATAGTTTATTATCTATTTCTTCTTTTGTTTTGCAAATACATGAAATCGTGACATTCCATTACAAATGTTTTTCTTTGTCTTTTTCATAATTAATGAAAGTATTCAGAATAAAAAAAGAATTTTCAAAAATGGAAAATATATGAGTTAAAAGTACCAGTGGCCGCCCAGTACCAGTTACCACCTACTGCATTTCGAAATTCATGTCTGGTCCATGCTGCAAATTTATCCGTTTATGAATGATGCTATTGAATTTGAAGACGTTTAACATCAGAGGTCTTTCACACATTTTTTTTCTTGATTAAACGATGAATTATCTTATTAGGTCGCTAGACTTGTTGAAATAACAATTAGAGGATACTGACACGAATCTTGGGGTTGAGGAAAAGGTAGGGATATTCAGTTTATGAATGCGGTCATTTGGTTTCAGGATTTCTCACAAAACAACACCATCAGGTAAAGATTACTTTTATTAATGCAGTAAAAGGACTGAAAGAAAATGTTTCAGTTTGGGAAATAGGGGATAAAATAGGCAGTAAGTGATACAGAGGTCTTCTGACAAATTTTCGAATCGCAGTAGGCGGTAACTTGTACGGCGGCTACTGGTATTTTTTTAAAATTCCAAACTCATTTTAAGACATAAATTACTAGTATATAAACAAAATTTTCAGAAAAAAAAAAATCATTCATAATTCAGTGTTATAGAAAATAAATCATTAATCATGTTAAGTTGATTGAATTATTTGTTGTGGAAATCTTTTCTAATGATATTTTGTAATAGCAGAAGCCACAAGAAAATATAATCTTTAGCAGGCTTTGGGCTCTTGCAATTATAATACATCTAATTTCTTCATCGAAATTATACAGGGTGGCGGTTCTTACAATCATTTTTGGTAATTTCTTTTTCTAGGTTCTCATACCGTGGCCAATAAGCGAGATGTGATATCTGACTATGTTTTAACTTTTCGAATTGAATGGCGCGTTTTAACAGCAGTTTGTCATTATCATTCGGCACCTGCACTCGACTCTTGAGATTGTTCATTGGATAAAGTTGTCCGTCGTGTTTCTATGGTGTTGTGATATTGTCTTCGTCTGCTTGTCCTTTCTATCTTTAATGAAAGTTTTGTTATATATATTTTTTTGAAGAGTTTGTAAGCATTTCGGCTGTGATTTTTTAATTCTGATTTCGGCTTTTGTGTCTGACTTTCATTCACTTATTCAATGAAGTATTTTGTAAGTTACAATTTTTTTAGCTAAAACCCTGAAAACTAGGCGGTCACTGGTACCGCACCAGTAGAATGAATATCGAAAGCATAAAGATCATCAGTTCTTCTTTGCATACATTTATGTCTCGTCTAGTTAGAGTGTGTTCCGCTGTTTTCACTGTTAGTGATCTCCTCCTTATCTTTGCTTTGTATTCATAAAGATTTAGTTCTCCTACGAACCATGATTTTGGGATTCTGCATTTAGGATTTGTGTATGAATTTCATTCCCTGATTTGAGTTCTTTTTCCCAACGTCAGTCATTCCTTGAGTGTTAACTTCAGTAATTATCCATCAAATGTTAAACGTTTTCAAATTGAATAGCATCATTTAAGAACAGATAAATTGGTAACATGGACCAGACATGCACGTTTCGGGTTTTTAACCCTCATCGGTGATCCTAAATCTAAACAATGTAATATGCTATAAAGTATGAAAGTGACTGTGTCGAAAAAGTATACCGAAAGACGTAGCAGGATGGGTGGGATATGATGCTACAGGACCCACTTTTTAGAAATTTCAAGAAATTTTGAAACTAGAAATTTAGAATGCGTTGAAGAAACGATCAATCGAAATTAATGGAACTTGGCAACATGTGCCCTCGGGGACTCCTGGTCCACCAGCAGTGACACTCACCAAGTGGTATAAATGTAAACGTCTTCAAATTGAAAAGCATCATTTAAGGTATCCGATGTACAATAGGGCATTTTTGCATGCCTGGTAAGGTACCATAAACTGTACATTTTCTGAGAGGTTATAACGCCCACTTCTCAGAAAAAATAATTTTGGGGTCAGAAAAACAAAGGGTAGTAACTTCTGACGCATTTAAAATGTCTATTTTCTCTTATGATATATGCAAAATAACAAAGTTGTGCAAGAGTTTTTCCCTTTTGATTTTTAAGACCCGGGAGTCTTAATTTTGATAACAGAAATTTTAGAATGCGTTGAAAAAACGATCAACCGAAAATGATCGAACTTAGCCAAGTTCGATCAATTTCGGTTGGTCGTTTCTTCAAACGCATTTGAAAATTTCTGTTTAAAAATTCTCTTTAATTTCTAAAACCTGGGTCCTGTAGCATCATATCCCAGCCATTTTGCTACGTTTTTCGGTATATTTAGGACATAATTTTCACAGATTTTGGTCATATTTCATTGTTTATGAACCGAAACGTGCATGTCTGGTCCATAAATTTATCTGCTCTAAAATGAGTCTAATGAATTTGAAGACGTTAAACATTCATCGAAAATCATATTGCTCTAAAGTTCGAAAATCATTGATAGAAGAAAATCATTATGCTCTAAAGTTCTATTTAAGGTAAGCCCCTTGCTACTGGAAGTTTCAATATATACACTCATGTATTTGAGGAAATATTAAGATTGGGAAAATCATCAGCTAAAAAGTGAAAGTAAAGCGAGGACTAATCCTCTCTGTCCTCTTTGACGAGATTCGTGGTTTATCCGCACATGTAAAATATGGAGGCTGCCATGAACAGAATGCAAATCAGTGGCGGATGTAACTTTTAAGTTAAAGGGGGCATAACAAATGGCAAGGGGTCTGGTATCGCCTAGATCCCTGGCGGGTTCAGAAAGGAGCCCTGGCAGGGGGACCAGGGGGGCAAAGGCCCCTTCCCCGGAGACTAACGCGTTTCAGCCTTCTCGGACCCATTTTCGTGACTGAAAATTTATTAAAGAATTGAAATCGGTGGATAATCAATTATATTAACCGGCAGGTAGTACATCTTTACGAATATCTACTCTTCTTTATATGGAGAACGATCGTTTAAGCTATGATTTGCAAATTTTAGGGTGGGGCGTACGCTCCCCAACGCCCCCTTGAATCCGTGCACTCCAGATTGCATTGTTTTCTAGTAAGGAGATTCGTACTAACCTGAATAACTGAACTCACATCTGCATTTATAATTCACTTTTCCTCTTTTGTAAAAGATGTTCTATACCAATGATTCAAAATTTCAAAATGAAATGTATAGATCACAAACACAAATTGTGTAACAAATTCCCCTCTACTTTTATCTTGATTTCAGTAAATAAATTGTTTTTGGGAGGGGGCGCCATTTTTTAAATCGTAGTCGAGAACGCCCAAATGGAGATAATCTTATTGGAAACCATTTTTATTTACCGATATAAATAAGAGTTCAGTCAATATGATATCAAATCGATCTTTTATGAAATATAGTGAGCTTGCTTTGGATAGATCTTGGAGACTGAGCCAAGACCAACCAATAAGTCAAGGTGTTCCTCTCTGTTAAAATCATTAATTTAGGATGGCAGACTCGGTTTGGGTGTTTAAATTGGTCCTTTTATGGGAACGACATTCGATTTATGTCTCATTATGCAATACTTTGAGTGCTGTTGAGATTATCGTCAGGATCTTCTTTAACTCATTTATGTCACACTTATGCCGTGTGGAGCTCGTAAAAAAGTTGGACATTAAGTGTTTTGAATATTTTTCCCTGACATTGTCGCCATAGCACTTTCTATTTAGACGTGGCCTCAGACAGTGCATGTATTTCATATATTCTTTTCATTTTCGTGCGTGAACATCGACGGCGGGTGCGGCTAGCCAACAGGGGATGCTTACTCCTCCCGGGCACCTGGTCCCACATCTAGCTTGCTAGGGATCCGTCGATGCTCAATTTGGTACTCTATTGTGAGTGGTGTTGAGATTATCGTCAGGATCTTCTTTAACTCTTTCATATCGCCTTCCTTAAAATCTATTATAAAAGAAAGGAGGTAATCATCAACAACATCCATAGCACAGCAAAACACCAAAACATCTTTTGCTAAAAAAGTAGACAAGCATCACAAGAGACGTAGAAAGGGACAAGGAACAACAAATACGACATTGAAACATCTAACACTGCTTTTAACTGCTTATAACTTTAACTACTTATGGCGTTTTTGATTCTCAACTGATACGATACGCCAGGACATGTTCCAAATATGAAGATTTCGTCATTAGAACCAGACGGCTTGCAAGTAAGCTACTTGTTCAGGGATATGTTACACAACGGCTGAAATTATCATTGATACTAGTATAATAAAAGCATATCAGATCCGCCTTTCCAGAATGATCTGTGACATACTGGATTGTGATGGAGTGACCGGCACCATCACCAAACAAGAAATATTTACTTGATATGTACACAAGAATGTATATCGAAACAATTACCGTAACTGACAAATTTTCATGGAGCTGTTGTGACTGGTGTTGCATGCAATCAGGAGACGCTGACTCTCCCCAAGACACCTGGTCTCACTTCGGAATGTTGTTATTTCCGAGGTTCGCAACCGTTCTAATGTTCGCAGCTGTAAGAATGGAAATTCTAATGATTTTGCCTTGTCTTCTCGACTTTGAGACTGGATAAATGAGTTAAAGAAGATCCTGACGATAATCTCAATAACACTCACAATCGAGCACAAAGTTGAGCATCGACGGACCCCTAGCAAGCTAGAGGTGGGATCAGGTGCCCGGGAGGAGTAAGCATCCCCTGTTTGGCTAGCCGCACCCGCCGTCGATGCTCACGCATGAAAATAACATCTAAAATGCATGCAATGTCTGAGGTTATGTCTATATAGAAGAGTTAAAGAAGATCCTGACGATAATCTCAACACCACTCACAATAGAGCACAAAATTAAGCATCGACGGACCCCTAGCAAGCTAGAGGTGGGACCAGGTGCCCGGGAGGAGTAAGCATCCCCTGTTGGCTAGCCGCAACCGCCGTCGATGTTTAAGCACGAAAATGAAAACAATATGTAAAATTCATGCACTCTCTGACATTATGTCTATATAGAAAGTGCTATGGCGACAATGACAAATATGGACAATGACCATATCCCTGTCTACAGTACAAAATCGATAATTCAGAAAATCAGAAACCGAAGGCATACAAAATCAGGACAAAACAGGAACCAAAGCAAACAAAAACAAAAACCTCCACCACATGAAAAGAAGCGAACTCCCGATATGAGAGTGAGACCAGGTGCCCAGGAAGAGTAAGCATCTCCTGCTTGCATGCAACATCCGTCGCTTCAATTCGGTAGAACTGTCACATCCGGTTACTTCCATTTTGGAAGATATAGAGTACAATCTTTGGTTGGATGGTTCAAATGGTCTATGACAGAATATCATCCACCATTCTGGATAGTGGGACATCATAGTGTATGACGAGTTCCCCATATCGACCGTAGAACTTCCTCAGTGACGATGTTAGTCGGCCACAAACATATTCCTGACTGAGAAGCTTATCTGAAAGACGCCTAGCTCTCAGAACAAAATCCGTATATTTGGTACTTGCTCTGGCATAGCGTATCAACTGAGATATGAACACGCCATAAGCAGGCGATGAAGGGATGTTGCTACTCAGAAAAGGAAAGTTCGTAATGCTGAAATTGAAGTCGTCACGTTTGTCATAGAGTGAGGTGTTCATGTGACCATCAGTGTCGTAATGCAACATTATGTCCAAATAGGATGCTGAATTATTTGTCTCTGTAGTTTCTTTGACTTCAAGCTCCGAAGGATAGATACTGCTCAGGTAATCCGCGAATTTTGGATTATTGATGGACAACACATCGTCTATGTATCTGTAAGTGAAGTTGAAGTCAGAAGCTAAGTATCTTTTTCCTTCAGAGACCAAAGATTGAATGAATTCAGCTTCGTACGAGTAAAGGAAAATGTCGGCAAGGAGTGGGGCACAATTGGTCCCCATTGGAATTCCGACAATTTGCTGGAAGACCTTTCCTCCAAACACCACAAAAATGTTGTCGATCAGAAAGTTTAACATCTGAATAATGTCTGTTTCAGTGTACTTATTTTCAGAATCTGACTTTTCTTTTACAAAGTAGGTTTTGTCATAGTTAACAACAATAAATTTGTATTTGCGATTACCGTTCTTACTTGTAAACGCATTACTTATAATTTTTGCGAGTCTTTCTTTCAATTTAGAATGTGGAATTGTAGTGTAAAGTGTCGAAAAATCAAAGGCTTTAATCGAATGGACTCTACTAAAATGAGTGGATTTCAGATGTTCTAAAAGTTCCTTCGAATTCTTTAAAATCCACATCTGGTTGATACCACTGCGAGAATATACTGTCGAACAATATTTTTGTAGCCCAGATTTGATTTCAGATAAAACTTTGGTGAGTAAGATCGATACAGATTTGGTAGAACATTTTGAGGAACCAGCGATGAAACGTTGTTTGTACGGATTCTTATGCATTTTAGGTATGCAGTGTAAGTATGGTAAATCTAAATCTAAATTGGTAGTGTCGAAGCCAAAGGAAGCAAGAGCTGATTTGTGGTGATCTATTATTTCAGAGGCAGAAAGGTTTGTTGGGGTGTAAGTGGGATTTCCAGGTGTCGAATTTAAACCCAACTCTTTAACTAGACTGTCGAAATAGTACTTTTTGCAAGTAAATGTGTAATTATTTGAGGCTTTGTCCACTTACTGTCTAACAAAGTGCTATGGCGACCATATCAGGGTTAAATATTCAAAACACTTACTGTCAAACCCCTCGCGGGGAACTTTTTACGAGCTCCACACGGCAAAGGGCAAAAGTGTGACATAAATGAGTTTAAGAAGATCCCGACGATAATCTCAACAGCACTCACAATAGAGCACAAAGTTGAGCATCGAAGGACCCCTAGCAAGCTAGTGGTGGGATCGGGTGCCCGGGAGGAGCAAACATCCCCTGTTTGGCTATCCGCACCCGCCGTCGATATTCACGCATGAAAATAATATCTAAAATGCATGCACTGTCTGAGGTTATGTCTATATAGAAAGTGCTATGGCGACCATATCAGGGTTCAATATTCAAAACACTTACTGTCAAACCCCTCGCGGGGGACTTCTTTACGAGCTCCACACGGCAAAGGGCATAAGTGTGACATAAATGAGTTAAAGAAGATTCTGACGATAATCTCAACAGCACTCACAATAGAGCAAAAAGTTGAGCATCATCGACGGACCCCAAGCAAGCTAGAGGTGGGATCAGGTGCCCAGGAGGAGTAAGCATCCCCTGTTTGGCTAGCCGCACCCGCCGTCGATGCTCATGCATGAAAATAATATGACTGATTGGTACTTCTTTGATGTTATATATATACACTTACGAGACCCTATGAACAGACAGAGCCTACATGAAAGTGATTATGCGTTGGGTCTTGAATATTTAATGTAAATGTAAACACAAATTGAAATTCGTATTAATTGACTTCTTATCGACTTTCACATCACAGATATAAGTTCAAACCAATCATATTTTAGATTAATGATCATTACTTCAGGAAACATAGGTAAACAATGTCGAGCATATAGAGTAAGTGATGCATTGGAAATATTATTTGCTCTTTGGAAATAATTAAGAGAAAACCCCGTCGCGCAGAAATAGGATTGGTAGCTTGACAGGATAGTTTATTTTACCTAATATAATGCTGAAGGCATGTCGTACTGACACGATATTTTTTTTTCTCAGATTAGAATCCTGGAAAATCTTCTCCGTATGTCATAGTATAACGTTATGGATTATGGAAGGAGGAACATGATTATGAAGTCAATTTCAGTTCAACCTTTAGATGTGAAAAAGAAACAAGATGGAGAAAACCCCATGATGAAAGGACACAATCGGGAAGAGAATGTACCGAGTCTTCACCAGGAATGGAGACATTTTAAAGAAGAAACCTCCCTGCATGGACTGAAGTTCGCTACTAGAAATGGAAAATATCGTATAAGATGGTAAGGACTCCATGGCTCAAAATCTTATATTAGAATTTTATTCAAATCAGATAATAATAGTAAATATGCGAAGTCTTTGGTTTTGATTTTTGATAACCACAGCATTTGCTACTAAATTGACAGTTTTGATGGATGACATTCTGTCTTAGATCATTTGAACCATCCAACCACTGAGTAAGCTTGTGTCTTTAGGGGGTGGAGGCAACCGGGTGTGATTTTTCTGTTGGGTTGAGGCGACAGGTGTTGTATGCGGGCAGGAGATGATGATTCTTCCTGGACATCTGATCTCACTACCATAATGGGAGTTCGCTTCTCTTCATGTGGTGGAGGATTTTGTTTATTTGCTTAGGTTCATGTCTTATCATGGTTTTGTATGCCTTCGGCTTATGGTTTTCTGAGTTATCGATTTCATGTTGTGTGTTGGAATATGATCATTGTCCATATTTGTCAATTTAATTATTGTTTTAACACCTCTTTTTCCATGTGAAGGATAGTTTAATTTCAAATGCAAAATCACAAGGTCCAAAAGGTGTATACAGTAGATAAAGTATACTTTTAATATAAATTAAAGCCCTTTCATTCATAAACATATAACAAAAGGTATATAAAAATTCAATATGCTTATTGATGCAAGCACTATAATGACAAATATGGATAATGACCATATCCCTGTATACAGCACAAAATCGATAATTCAGAAAATCAGAAACCGAAGGCATACAAAATCAAGATAAAACAGGAACCAAAGCAAACAAACAAAAACCTCCACCATATGAAAAGAAGCGAACTCCCGATATGGGAATGAGACCAGGTGCCCAGGAAGAGTAAGCACCCCCTGATTGCATGTAACACCCGCCGCTTCGATTCGATAGAAGTTTCACAAACGGTTACTTCCATTTCGGAAGACATAGAGTGCAATTTTTGGTAGGATGGTTCAAATGGTCTATGACATAAAACTTTGAATATGAAACTTTACCACAGCATTGTAAGTTTGTTCACAATTATTTTTCTAAAAATGTGCCAAACTTTAATTCAACGCAAGGTCCTGGTCAGAAGGCCCCCTACCAAAACCCCATTAGAGAAGGCAGGGCCATGACCAGCTGTCCTCTCTGAATATCGGTCGGACTCCTTGGGTGATGGTATTCATGAGTTCGATCTAGACAGAAGAGCATGGACTATTTTTCGTTCGCCCTATGCTTTTAATGTCCAGTTACACATCTTTGTGTCATTTGATGTTTGTAATTACTTCTTTTCAGCTCTATCGCCTGAGAGAAGCTTGTTTTTGCATCATCGAAATTAATGGAGGTTAACATCTTAGCACCATATTTTGAACATAGATTTTATTTGGATATGCTACTGAATCTACCTTACAGGAAATTTGGAGCCGCGCACTCTCTGTAAAGTTAATACAAATTTAAATTCTAAAAATAAAAGCAGAGGGCGGTAGTGAAATGAATTTGAGCGGCTTATGAAAATCATTTTGGGTGGAAGCATCACAGATGAGAATCTAATATTCAGCATCCTATTTGGACATTATGCTGTCCTATGACACTTATGGTCACATGAACACCTCACTCTATGACAAACGTGATAACTACGTTTCACTGGTATGGTTACTGATCGATTATAAATATCAAATATGTTTGTTAAATCTTCAGGTTGATTTGGACTCTGGCGTTTCTTGCAAGTTTGGGAACACTAATATATACACTCACTGGAGTATTTTATGACTTCAAGGCAAAAAGAACAATTTCAAACATAGCCGTCAAACAGGTAGAGGAACTTCCGTTTCCGGCAGTGACAATTTGCCCTATGTCTCCTTATAAAAGATCTCATTTAAATCTTACCGATGAGTTGGAGAGATTCTATCTTTCAATTAGCCGGATTGGCCCACATTTGGGTCATATCGTGATAGACTATTCAGACCCTGTTTATCAAGAGCCAGGCAATGAAACTTTTCTTGATCAAGCCTCCTTCCAAACAAGTGATATACTTTATGCATGCTTGTTTGATAATATACATGTAGAATGTGACCAACTATTTGAGAAAAAGATGACAGAAATGGGTCTCTGTTTTACCATGAATAGTTATGACCATGTGTCGAAATACGGACAGCGCATGACAAGTCAGACCGGAAGTACTTCATCACTTACTTTATATATTATGATTGACCAGGACGAGTATGTCTATAGCAAAAATGTAGCAGCAGGTTACAAGGTAAGTGTTTTTCATTTATCATCATTGTTAAATGAAATCTCTAATGTCTATCTTTCTTGATGATAATGAATAATACTCTAAAAAATAATATAATAACATACTATCCTCTATAACATTATGGTGACAAATATGGATAATATCAATCTTTTTACACTCAATTTGAGTAAATTCACTTAAACACATTCTTAAAATACAAAAGTTTTCATTATACAGCAAAAAAAAAAGTTTTCTCACACATGATTACATCAAGATTCGAAAGGTTAGTGTGATTTTTATTTCAAATGGACCTCATAAAAAAAAGCAACAAACAAACAAAACAAAAAGCAACAAAATTTCTTCATAAATAGATTTTCATGGAATTTATTAAGTAGTTCTGTTGGATTGCACATCAAGAACAAACAGGCCCTTAGTATTAATGGTATAGGAAATGTTTCGTAAGTATTTACTGCTGAAGCGCACATGTCGCGCCTATGAGGATAGCACTAACCATGAAAAGTAAAAACCCAAGAATAATTGAATACATGAAATATTTTTCAAAATTGTAGGTGACGATACATGACCCGGAAGAAGAACCAAATGTGATGAACATGGCTTTTCTTACTTCTCCCGGGTTCTCAGTGAATGCTGCCATTAGAATGAAAAAGGTACATGCAAGCAAACATTTAAAATATTAGCGTATCATTAGATCGATTTAAACTCATAACTTTTGCATAAGTTTTTTCCGACTACATTAAAAAAAATTAGACCCGTACAGAAAAGAATTTGATCAGCTTCTGATTTTGCATAGGTAATACATAAAACATTTGGGAACAACTAAAAGATATTCAATTCCAAAGAAAGGAGGGGATCTCCAACATGACTCGGTTGTAGCACAACAATAGAAAGACAATGTTCCCTATGCGAAAAAAAAACCCAGAGTAGACAAGCAAAGCAAGATACACAAAAGGGACTTGGACAACATAATTGAGCGTTCTTCGAGACATCTGGTTGATAGGAAAAATAGGAGGGTTGTGCGCACGTAATCCGTGTAACCAAACTATGTGCTTATAGCAGATGACCGATAAAAGGGGTGCACATTGGTCTCCTTCCTTTTTTGTGTTGTCATTAATGTTTGATGTTTCTATACGTCTGTTTCGATTGCTTTGTATGATGTTCTAGCGAATATTGCGTCTTTTTGCGATTTGGAGTTTTGATGATGTCATTTGTATCACTCCCTTATGGGTTTGTTTCGCTGGGTGTGTGCAGGGTGGTCATGCTGGAGATCCTTCCCTTTTCATGAAATACGACATAGAAACATAAGACATAAAAGAGTACTCATAAACCAACGAAGCCAGTGGGCAATCGGTGACAAATATGGATAATGACCATATCCCTGTATACAGCACAAAATCGATAATTGAGAAAATCAGAAACCGAAGGCATACAAAATCAGGATAAAACAGGAACCAAAGCAAATAAACAAAAGGCTCCACCACATGACAAGAAGCGAACTCCCGATATGGGAGTGAGTGATCCCGATATGGGATCGATATGGGTGCTGACTTAGGACGGCCATCTGCCACGACAACAGCAAAAGATGTGGTCATCCGGATTACGTGCGAATGTCTCTCTTACTTTTCCAATTACATAGCTGTCTCAAAGAACGCACAATTGTAGTGAATAATAACACTCTCACTGTAAGATGATCACAAAAACAATACATCGAAACGTAGGGGCCCAAGCAACACACAAATTATTCTCTATATCGTTATAGAAAAGGGGGCATACGAAACAGTCAAATCTCTGAATAGATTGTATTTCGTATGCCTTTTTAAGTATTCATATTTATAAAGGATTTTTCAAACAGAACAATTCATTTAGATCAAAAGAACTATGACTTTTTCAACAGTTATTTCTTTATATTAACAGTATAGCTATCTGTCGTACCCATACAAAGCTGTCGGAGATAAATATTGTTTGGAAACAAGAGACGAAAATTTCAGAAACACACTGAAATATTTCCCAACGTATAGTGAATATGGTTGTACCAGAGAGTGTAAGAGAGATTATGTTGTAACAAAATGTGGATGCAGATCCCATTTTGACCCAGGTTAGTAAACAGTTCTTCATGCTTAACCTATTATTGGAATTTGTGTGCTAGTATTTTACTACTCAGTAGCGATAGAATACTATATTTATAAGAAATCATTGAATGATATATAATGAATAAAAACTTGAAAAGCGATGAAATGGAGAAAATCAAAACTTTCAAATGGCAAATGTATTCAGGATTTTCATTCCTTACAATGAGGAATTATACAATGTGACATTCTCTTATTGTCTGTAGATATACACATAATTAAACACTCGATTTTCCTGGTTGCCATGACAACAACTCGTATTTTCAATTAATAGCTTGAAGTTCTACTTTTTCTACATATAGAGCTATTTTGTTGCTTTATCCTTAATCAGTCAAACCAATATGTACCGGAGTTAGTTTTTGAGGAAAATAACTGTTTCTATGAATAGCACAATAATTTATACAAAATGATCTACATTTTGACCAGAAAATGTATACAGCATAAAATCGATAATTCAGAAAATCAGAAATCTAGGCATACAAAATCAGGATAAAACAGAAACCAAAACAAACAAACAAAAACATCCACCACATGAAACGAAGCGGACTCCCGATATGAGAGTGAAAAAAAAAACAGAAAACTTGATGAGTATAATCAATAGTATATACTCTGATGTTTGAATCTTTGGTAGCAGAACTCAGAATTTTTTCCCTATTTTCGGCGATTTTTCATTGAAAAATATGCATTTCCCCCAAAAATACCCATTCAGCAATGAACATTTCAAGGAGTATTATCTTTTTCTGAAAGAATGTAACAAACTGAGGTTATACCTTTTATCGTACGTGTCGGTTTCAAATATTATGTGATGTGAAAATAGAGTTATCTCCCTTTAGTCGCAACCCTAACTTTAAGTCTCCAAGTTTTTGTTGAATCGATATTGATTGTAGGTGGTGCTAAAGAAATAACTTTGTGCAGCGACGCACGCATATAGAATGTTAAAGGTGATTGTTGTATTATTTCAGTTATCACTGTGTTTCTATTTTGATATGGCAAATTCCACAAGGAATTATCATGTTTGGAGGGTTAAGGATGGATGGAATTGTATTTGTCAATTATTGAGTCTTTGCGGAATACAGAGTTATTTCCCCTTACAGACGGTATCTGACGTAAAACCATTGTGACGTCATTGAAATGGTATGGTAACGTCGATTTTATACCGTCATTTCCCAGACTTTTAGGACTGTTTCCATAGAATTTAATGACGTAATAATCAGTCTACGTCAGATACCGTCTCAAATGGGAAGTAACTCTGGTTTTCGAAAATAGCGAATGGTGTACATCCAATTCTTTTTCGAATTTATTCAGGTTGGCGCTTCTTACTATTAATTTTTGTCATTCCGTGGCCAAGCACCGAACCTGTGGGTAACATAAAGGTAGAAATTGGATGGGCTTTGTTCTTCCTTTTTGTTCTTTCCTGCTTGAATACCGTACTCGCATTAGATATGTCATGATTCTTATACAGCACAAAATCGATAATTCAGAAAATCAGAAACCGAAGGCATACAAAATCAGGATAAAACAGGAACCAAAGCAAACAAACAAAAACCTCCACCATATGAAAAGAAGCGAACTCCCGATGTGGGAGTGAGACCAGGTGCCCAGGAAGAGTAAGCATCTCCTGCTCGCATGCAACACCCGCCGCCTTTGTGTTTCTTTTGGGCTTGTGTCGATGTCTCCGTCTGTTTTTCTTATTCTCTATTCGCGTGAAAGAGTTCTGTTTTGTATTTTTTTCCAAAATTAGTAAGCGTTTCGATTGTGGTTCTTAGAATATGGTTTCGGCTTTTGTGTTTGATTTTCATTAATTGATTTTTTTTCTAGTATTATAAATGACAATTAGGGAGCAACCATTTGCTTTTTATGGGGGGGGGGGGGGGGGCAGGAAGACTTTGAAAAAAGAAATTTCCGGATCGAAATTTTAGGGAAAAAAATTTTCCGGCCCAAAGGGCCGGCGAAAAAGTTTTTCCGGATCATGCAATTGCCCCTCCCCCTCTCTTCCGACCTATCCACTGCCCAGTTAACACTTTCATGTGTATCATAAACTAAGTATAAAAAAATTGAACAAACTTTATGCAAATTGAAGTGAATAAATCAAATTCAAAAGTCATTAGCACCATAATAGCCTGTCTCCGTTGAGTATCATTTAAGTAAATAGATTATAGGCATCATATGCCATTCAAGAAATTAAAATGAAGTGATCTGCTGGCAAGAGATGAACTAATTCTGTGTTTGATGTTTAATGTGGCCAAAAAATCACGCTGAATTATTTAAACTTTAGAGTAATTTTCAACATTGGAAAATTACAAAAAAAAATAATCCGGCCCGTAGGGCCTGCGAAAAAAAAATTTCCGGCTCTTAAAATGGCCGAAAAAAATTTTTCCTGCTGGCAAAAGTCTTCCTCCCCCCCCCCCCCCCCCCATAAAAATCAAATGGTTGCTCCCTTAACCCGACTGTCTCTTGGATAGTAGTGCAGACTCAAATGGTTTCGTTCTAAGTAAATAGATTATAATAATTGCTTGATGTTCATCTGATAAGGAGTTTCAATATTTAATATTTAGTACTCTGCATTTGACAGTTTTACTTTTAGTTCTAAAGGTTGTTCTCTAACAAGAATTGATGTACTTTGTTCTTCCTTTATATTGGAAAAAAATAACTCAAACTATTAATCAAAAGTTATGATATTATCTAACAAAGGATATTGTCAACATAACATATTTGTGAATCAAAAAAAAAAATTGACCATATATTATATTACCTTATATATATAAATATTTTATGTTGACAATACTATTTGACTGACACACTCTCAAAATTAATTGGACCCCTTCTTAAGGCAAACGGAATAAAATTTAAATCAAAAGATGAAATAAAATTCAAATTAGGCATCAAGAAATATAGTATACTCTAAAATCAAATAAGACACATACCTAATTCAGATACATGCAAGCAGGAGATGCTTACTCTTCCTGGGCACCTGGTCTCATTTCCACATCGAGGGTTCGCTTCTTTTCATGTGGTGGAGGTTTTTGTTTATTTGCTTTGGTTCCTGTTTTATCCTGATTTTGTATGCCTTCGGTTTCTGATTTTCTGAATTATCGATTTTCTGCTGTAAAAAGGGATATAGTCATTATCCATATTTGTCGTTCATAACATTTTTCAGGCGAGGAGGAGATTTGTTCACTTGATAAAATAGCAAACTGTTACGAGTATTACGCAAGTGAGTATGATGGAAGAGAATATTTGATTACTTTTGCAGAATTACTTATTTCTATAACGAAACTTTGTAATTATTCGATTGGATAAAAGAAAAAATTAACGACTTTCCTTTGTTGGATATCTTTTCCTTACCTTTGGGGAAAATGTAATAAAATGTCAGATGGAGGCCTAAAGGGTTATACCTTCTCCTTAAGGAATCGATCCCTTTTATTTGATGAATTAATTTCCATCTAAGTTTTTTTTAATTAATTAATGCATAATAATTATATAATAGTGTTAGGTTTAGTGTTCACTATGCCGAAGGGGAGTGCACTATGTGCCAGAACCCTGACTACTATTTCGGGATAGTGAACACTAAACCTAACACTATGTTATTATTATGCTGACTGTTTTTGATAGTGTATTCCCTTCATAGAAAACGTTTTCAAGATATATGTGATGAACATTGATTGCACGAGTTACCTCTCTTTCAAAAACTCTGTGTTACAGACAAACATATTCTGGATTTACCCCTCTTTGGCTGTAAAAGATCTATAGTGTGGTCGTTTAGTATAGGCATAATTTAACAAGAAAAAATTTAGCAACATAAATTTGGCATTAATTTTAAAGGAAAATATAACTATCTAGGAACATTTGTTTTTGATAGTGTACTCCCTTCATAGCAAACGTTTTCAAGATATATGTTATGAATATTGATTGTACGAGTTACCTCTCTTTCAAAAAACCTTGTGCATATTCTGGATTTACCCCTCTTTGACTGTAAAAGATCTATAGTGTGGTCGATAAGTACAGGCATTATTTAACAAGAAAAATATAGCAACATAAATTTGGCATTAATTTTAAAGGAAAAAATAAATACCTAGGAACATTTGCTTGGGTATGCAAACAAATTTAATTAAATAGTTTGTATGAAAACGACATGTCTGTTTATATAAACAGGTCAGCATCATTTATGTTAAGAACACTACTGTGGAAAGACAGGGGTGCACTATTAGGGTGATAGTGCACACTTAGAAAGGTGATAGTGTACACCTGAACCGTTCTCTGTCACATTATGGTAGAGAAGAACCTATCACAGAAGAAACTAACAGGAAGCATAATAATTCAAAATAGTAGTGTGGGGGTGCTTTCTTAATGCATATATCTATCCTTAGCTAGTTCTTTGGCTGGATTACAAATGAGACAAAGAAGATTCTGACGACAATCTAAACAGCACTCACAAAAGAGCATCAAATTGAGCATCAACGGTACCCGAGCAAGCTGGAGATGGGACCAGGTGCTCGGAAGGAGTAAGCATCCCCTGTTTGGCTAGCCGCACCCGCCGTTGATGTTCACACACGAAAACGAAAATCATATTAAGAGTTTTGCTCTTTTTATATATATTATTTGGATGTCCTTTTTTCGGCCTCGTCCATTATTGATGATATAATACTTGTTGAAATGCGCATATGGTGCACAGTATGTTTCACAATATATCATACATTTAAATATTGATAATTAATATCATTTTAGATTGCTTTGACAGCAACTCATCTATACAATCTGCCTGTGACTGTAGAATTCCATGTAAATTTAACCAGTTTAGCGCTCAGATTTCAACAGCACTTTTTCCTGCGGAAGTGTACGACCCAGTGTTACGACTTATTGGATTTGATTACTTAAGGTATGTTTGCGACACCACATTTTAATGTTTATACTATAAGAGGTAAATCAGGAGTAAACCACATCTCTATGTCATATTTGTCTTCATTTTCATGGGCACAACCCTTCTACCAGGTCAGGTTAAGGTGACTAGATTCATTTCGAAAATGCCTCATTATCTAATGTCGTATGATATGTTTGCTATTCATTTATTCATGGATTCATCCATTTCGACATCATCTATCACTGATGAGACATTATCTGTTCAAATGACCATATGGTGCAATGGAACTATGACTATGTTACACATATTTCAATATTAGATATTTCATCGACAATATGGTTTTTGCTGCTGGTAGACAGTAAGTCCCCGATGATATCTTTCGCCTATTGCAAAGTGTTTCTCTTCGACTTGAAATATATTAATACAAACTCACTATGATTTGTTGTCTCAATGCATGGCCCTGTCTCTTGATTACTCTTAGGGTTAATTTTTAAACCAGATATTCGTATTTAGAGTTACCCTATTTTGGCCTCGACAGTTTTTAATGAGATATCCTTTAGAATAAGCATATGGTTGGTTCACTTGAATTATAACCCAATCAATCCAGTAAAACACAGAGGCCCTTGCAAAGAAAGAAAAAACTTCGGAGAAGATTTTGGGCTGCATTTAGGAATACAACTAATATAATGATGAATTTGGGAATACAATTAATCTCATGAAATTTGCAGTGCGTTCGCCACAAGTTCTGTCAGTTTGGTCGATCAGTATGCGTTGTGTTAAAAGCTTTTTGTGCAAGACTGTAGTTGTGTCTATTTCTACGCATGACAAATATGGACAGTGACCATACCTCCCAACTTCCACGCAAGCGTACTATCTACTTCCGTCAAAGACTACACCACGAAAAGTAAACTAAATTCAAACATGTTTACATTCTTGTATTAACGATTATGTAATTATTTACTAGTATTAACGATACCGTAATACTTGATAGATAATTTATATCTCGTAAACCAATATTAGAGATCGAGGTACAGAGAAGTAATATGAAACAAGCATAAATACAATGGTGAACAAGTGGACAATTTTTACATGAGAACAATTTATATTATATACCCGAAATGCACATATAAAATTCTATTCTATGGAGGACATAATTGATTGTTTATAACATTAATAAATTTACAAAGCTTTCTTTAGGTAATATGATTTTTGTTTTGAAATAAGTCTCTAGATTTGCATACATTTACCCTATTTCGAAAATAAACATCTAGACACTGTTTTCTTGTAATTTTGAAATATGGACAATCAAAAATATAATGAAATTCGTCACCTAGATTACACAATGTACATTTTCTCACATTTCTATCAACAGAATACTATCTCCCTATTTCAATTGGTAGTGTATGGTTAGTTGTCCTAAATTCAAAAAAAAGTTATTCTATCTTTTTTATCTTATATATATCCAAGAATTCTTCAAATTTCCATTCGGTTTCGAAAATTCTGTGTGATAATGCTTAAAAACATTTAAAAAGTCTGCTTTCCAGCATTGGATAAAATCTCAAATCTGCCCTTTAAGAGATGTTTTAGCCATACTACTTGAACTTGATGTTTGTTCAATTTTACTATTATAGTTTGGAATATTATTGAAGTTATGTTGAAAACTTACAAGCTATCTCTCATCTGTCTTTTGAAGAGAAGCTCTGAAATCAGTTATAATGATTTCGTATATATTTCTGGTGCTGGGTTCTGTGTTTGAATTTACGCACTGATTATTGCGTAATCGCTTTGTTTCAGATACGTGCATAGTACTGCATCATAGCTTCATTTAGTAACATTTGATTAGAATAAGGAAGATAGGAAGGTAGGACCGTGTCGATTTAAAGAAACTATGTGAGTTTTGGAATCGATTGTCAATTTCATCCTCGGTATTTGTTGAAAAAAATCCGAAAATGTGAAGATATTGAGTAGTATCATTTTTGAATGTTCATGGTTTTTAATTTATAAGTGAGATTCGTGGTTGAGAAAACATCCGTGAAGACGATAATTTACATAATGATTTTGAAGGGTGAATGAAAGTTAATGGATTGAGTCATATTCTATGGGAATTTGATAAGTTATTAT
This sequence comes from Pinctada fucata, assembly GCA_028142955.1. Taxonomy (NCBI): domain Eukaryota; kingdom Metazoa; phylum Mollusca; class Bivalvia; order Pterioida; family Pteriidae; genus Pinctada; species Pinctada fucata. Next base: position 16,843,270 of record AP027105.1, read on the forward strand.
TTTTCAGGGAATCTTACATGGAATTAAATATATACTTTGACAGTCTGACGTACCTTGAAGTGGAGCAACGCCCGGAATACACCCCTGAAGGATTTATCGGTAAATATTTTTAAAAAGTCTAATAACAGGTCAGATGTGATGAACATCAAAGAAGTTGTCGAGACGACTAGAAATCATTAGAATTTCCAATGGAACGGTTGCCAACCTCGGAATGAACAACATTTCGACGTGAGACCATGTGTCCGGGGAGATTCAGCGTATCCTGTTTGCATGCAAAACCTGTCTTAACAGTTTAGGTACTATGCCATTTAACATTAAAAGTGCTTGTTAAAAAGCCAAAAACATAAAGAAGTATAAGATATTTGTTGACTCTTTCACTCGTTAGTCAAAGGTCAGTGTATGCATATAGGAGGACATATATGCATGGAAAACGCCTAAGAGTAATTAGTCAGTGCAGATAAGCATGTTTTAATCTTGGGTAATGGGTAATGACAAGATAGTATTTGCTACGGATTGTAGCGATTTATATTTAAAGATTGAAAATACCCTTAGACAAATTCTTATTGGAAATGAGAACAGAATGAACAATCCATCGTCCAAACATGAAAAACACAGATGGAGTTGGAATAGTCAAAGGGTAATCGGAACCTTCAATTGGCCGACCATTGAAATGAGAACAGTTATGGTGTGATTATCCGGAGGTCCATCACGACAGCGAAATTCTTACTAAAGGATTTTTCAAATAATTGAAATGTACACGAATTGTATTATAGGAATACAATACACATTCTAAAGGAAAAGTATTTCCTTATGTTGTCTAGAAATTTTCATACGTTATTCTACAACTTTTCCTTCGAATGTTATAATTGTCAGCCTCATACATGAATGAAAACTTTGATTTCTTTCGTATATACCTATCTCGATATTACTATCTACGTTACATGACTTTTACAGTTTCTCAATTAATCTTCAATCATTAGCACGGCGAATTTTCGAGCGCCGCCTACAATGCATTCTACAATGCCTTCCGCACTTACACTGGAGATAGTTCATTAGATACGTTGTCCTTCGTGTTTCTATGCAGCTGTGTCTCCATTCTCTGCACTTGTCCAAGTTTTCTTTTCGAGTGATAAAGTTCTGTGTTTCAAAATTCGTAAGCCTTTTGATGGTGATTTTTGTACGTTCAATTGTACGTTCTTCGAGACCTCTGGGTAATTGGAGAAGTGAGAGGGTTGTGCGCACGTAATCCAGGATAACCACACCATTTGCTACTTGCGTGACAGATGGCCGTCCAAAGTCGGCACCGGTTACCCATTGGTCTCGTCGGTTTATGTGTAGTCTTTTGTGTTTGATGTTTACATGTCGTGTGTCTCTTTTCCGTCTCGTGCTGTACTCGTCTTTTGTGTTTTTGCATCGGGATGTTTTGGTGTTTTGCTGTTGATGCTGCAACGGGGTCTTGTTGGAGATCTCCTCCCTTCTTTTTGGAATCTGAAATCGGCTTTTGTGTTTGACTTCTATTTACTCATTTAGATTTTTTCTTAATAACCCAAAGTTATATTTGTAGAAAATTCCTTAAATTTTACGTAATATATTTCTTTGTAGGTTTAATTGGTGGACAGATGGGGATATTCATTGGAGCGAGTCTTCTTACATTGTTGGAAGTGTTCGAATTTATACTGATTCTTATTGTCTCTCCGTTTTACAAACTGTATGTAAAGTTTTATGTTAAAGACAGAACATAAATGTCGACGAACCAGTACGCAGGTTTGTAAACCATGTGTCTTAAATATTACACTGAAGGTTGCTAGTGCAGCAGTTTCCCCAAACAAATGTACACTTGGTGCCACTTGAATGTCAGCTACAAAATATGTCCTCTTCCTTGTAGTGTCTACATTTTTGTGGTGTGTCAAATGTTATCAAATATTCAATATCAAGATCGATTTCTTTCTTAAAAATTTTGTGCATTATATACGAATTCATCAGAGAATGTAGCATCAGTGATGCTCGAGGCCGAATAACAGGTAATCTAAATAGTGTAGGGCAAAATTCTAGGTATGTATGCCAAAGAGCTACAGTCCTGCAACCCACTTGTTTGACAAAAAGGGGATAGGATAGGATGTAGGATGCGGGATGTACGATAGAAAGCGGATAGAATCTAATCCTATCCCATCCTATCCTATCCTATCCTATCCTCAATCTAATCCATTTTTCGACAACATTTTTGTTGTGTTTGGAGGAAAGGTCTTCAAAAAAATTGTCGGAATTCCAATGGGGACCAATTGTGCCCCATTCCTTACCGACATTTTTCTTTACTCACACGAAGCTGAATTCATTTAATCTTTGGTCTCTGAAGGGAAAAGATACTTAGCTTCTGACTTCAACTTCACTTACAGATATATAGATGAAGTGCTGTCCATCAATAATCCAAAGTTCGCGGATTACATTAGCAGAATCTATCCGTCGGAGCTTGAAGTCAAAGAAACTACAGAGACAAATAATTCAGCATTATATTTGGACATAATGCTGCCCTATGACATTGATGGTCACATGAACACCTCACTCTATGACAAACGTCACGACTTCAGTTTCAGCACCACAAACTTCCTTTTTCTGAGTAGCAACATCCCTTTATCGCCTGCTTATGACGTGTTCATATCTGAGTTGATACGCTATGTCAGAGCAAGTACCAAATATATGGATTTTGTTCTGAGACCATTTGAACCATCCAACCACAGACTATACTAATATATTCCGAAATGGAAGTAACCGGATGTGATATTTCTGCCGAATTGAAGCGACGGGTGTTACATGCAAACAGAAGATGCTAACTCTTCCTGGGCACCTGGTCTAACTCCAAATTGGGAGTTCGCTTCTTTTCATGTGTTGGAGGTTTTTGTTTGTTTTCTTTGGTTCCTTTTTTATTCCTGATTTCGTATGCCTTTGGTTTGTGATTTCCTGAATTATCGATTTTGTACTGTGTATTGGGATATGGTCATTGTCCATATTTGTCATTTATCCAATTCTATCCTTCATCCTATCCTACATCCTATTCTATCCTACATCCTATCCTATCCTACATCATATCCATATCGTTCTAGAATCCAATCTTTTTATTTAATTCTAAAGTTATTAGAAGACAAACATGCTTTATATTTGATAAAATTCGATCCATTTGACTTTTATACTTGACTTAATGGGTAATATAAATTTTCATTGAATTAAAAACAAAAACAAAGAGTGCGAAAACGGTATTTAATCATATACATAATTTTCATTCAAATAAAATCCAAAAATAGCAATAATTACGGATGATTTTCTACTTATGCATGATTTTAAAGTTTTAGTCATAATCTCGAATGTTATGGGAGGTAGATAAAGGTGATAAGGATAAGATGTAGGATAGGATAGGATAGGACAGGATAGAATGTAGGATCGGATTGGATAAAATTTGATTAGGACGAGGTGGATATGATATGATAGGATGGGATAGGATAGGTTAAAGTGGATATGAGATGGATGTAGGATGTATGATGGTGGATTGGATAGGATAAAATTGTAAAACAAATGGGTTGCAGTACTGAAGCGAAGGTCATAATTATTCCATCGAGTTTACAGGCTTTAGTTTTAGGATATAATATATCATGTCAATTTTTGTATCATAAATTTACAAGTATGTCTCCAGGCGATGTTGAAGCACAGTGAAAACAGGCGAACAATATCTTGGAGAACTACCGTATAACCAGAAATTTTCGCGAGAATCAAATTTCGCGATTTCATGGTAAAATATGGTGTCTTTATTTTCGCGAGTACAATTTTTCGCGATTCCGAAATTACAAATAAATATATACATATGACCTCACTGTTTTGTATTTATTGAAGTTATAGTTATTTCTATCTTAAGAATATACTCCATTTACTTCTGGATATGTGAAGAATGACACATGTACAGTAAAACCAAAATGGAACTTATATACCAATTGATGTTATACCTTATCAAACACAATTTTTCGCGAGGATATTTTTTCGCGATTTCAAATCACTAGCGAATAAAGCGAAAATTAATATCTCGCGAAAATTTCTGGTTATACGGTATTTACATTTACATTTTTGAAAATTCTTGAAAAGTTAATAGGGTTTATAAAGTATTCGCTTGCTAACCTGAAATGAAATAGTATTGCTCTTTGCATATTTGTTTGTTTGATGAATGAATTGAATAAATAATACAACATCAATTAAGCTTTGTCTTGTTTATGTCATGCACGTTCATTATAAAGCCATAAACCATTGTATACACGGTTATAGTAGTTAAACTTAAATCGATGAGAAGTATAACATAGTTTTGATTATTTCTTACCCAGGCAGATATTGTCATTCCGATCATATTCATTTTACAAAATATACAATTCCGCGATGACAAACAATGAACGAAAAACATTTGGAATCTGTAAATTAATTTCCAAAACAAAAAGCATGCATAACAAGAGAAATCATGTGAACGAAATAAATTGAATAATACTAGCTTTGTTAAAAGCAAACAATGTTTTATAAAAATAGGTTTGCAGTATTGTTAGATGTGAAGTCATTTATAAGAGAAATGTTCTTCAACTGTCATTAAATATCTCTATCAAGATCACTCTGTTTTGACCATAGCAGAACACTTCCGTAGGATTTGTAAAACCAATTAACAACAAAAAAATCATCAGTGAATGAAAGGAAAAAAAAAAACAAAACAAAACAAAACAAAATTCACAATCCAAAAAACACAAAACCAAAATTCACAATCCAAAAAAATAAATAAATAAATAAACACACACAAAACCAAAATTCACAATCCAAAAATCACAATACAAAGGCTCGCAAATTCTTGAATAAATATAAAACGAGAAAAAAAGACAAACAGATGGAGACAAATCACACACGAGGTCAACATCATCTAATAAGGTGATGCTTTAAAAAAACAATAATGTCATTTGACTGTTCGTATGCAAGCGACAATTTGATTACGTGTATATACCGTTTAAGATTCATTCTTGCACTGGACTCGGGAGATTGTTCTTTGACAGTAAGTGTTTTGAATATACTTCCCTGACATTGTCGCCATAGCACTTTCTATATAGACATAGCGTCAAACAGTGCATGAATTTTATATATTTTCATTTCCATGCTTCATTAACATCGACGGCGGATGCGGCTAGCCAACAGGGGATGCTTACTCCTCCCGGGCACCTGATTCCACCTCTGTCTTGCTAGGGGTCTGTCGATGCTTAATTTTCTGCTCTATTGTGAGTGCTGTTGAGATTATCGTCAGGATCTTCTTAATTTCATTAAGTAGTATTTTTGTGTTTCTATGGTGTTGTGTTATTGTATTTGTCTGTTTATCAGCTTTTTCTTCTCTTCTGTGATTTTAGATTCTGATTTTTGGTGTTGTGTTTGACTTTCATTCACAGATTTGTAAAAATTTCCAGATTGTTTTCATAAATGAACACGTGACTATTAAAACTACTTTGAAAAAATACATGGGTTATATAAATATTTACATCCATAGACATTATAAAATATAATCATGTTGTTGACGTATGAGACAAAAATATACAAAAACTAACAACAGCATCAACAACAGCTCTTTTTTGTTTTGTTTTGTTTTGTTTTGTTTTTTTTTGGGGGGGGGGGGGGGTTTGTTGTTGTTTTTTGCATTTTTGGTAGAAGATTTGTATTGTGATGCAAATTGTGGTATGTCTATAGTAACTCTCCTGACCTCTCCCTACAGCTTCCCTTATAATCCTTATATACATTCTTCAAAGCATGTCAATTATATAAACAAAATATGAACTATGTCACTGTACAGTTGTGTACTTTCTTTTGGAATAAGGTCTCCCTATATACGTTTCAAAGGAATTTATTTTAAAATGTTTGCAAGCCAATAGCAATGTTCCACAGCAAGACGAAGGATGACGAACGAAATCCCAGTGATGGAGGGTCCGAGAACAGTCGTTAGTGAACTTCGACACCTCGAAGATCCACTGGTTACATCTAGAAGTAACAAAACGATAAGCGAAGGATGAGTATTGCTGATCTGTCATGAACAAATTATTACATTGTTTAGACTGAGGATCTCTGACGAGGGTTAAATAGCCGAAACGTGCACGTCTGGTCCATGCTGTAAATTTATCTGCTCTAAAATGATGCTAATGAATTTGAAGACGTTAAACATTATAACATTAAGCTTCCGGTACTTACAGCAAAGAATCAAAGAGGATAGATTGATATCTCGACCAAAACATCATACTTTGACACACGGACACACTTAATAACTTAAGAATTGCGGAAAGGGTAATTTTCATGTAAAATATCACATGCTCATATCAGGTTGAAAAGAAAATATTAACAAAGAAAATGTGGAGAATTATTAGACAAGAAACTAATATTGAAGATAACATCACTAAAAAGACAGTTGGAATTGAGACCGGTGACACAGTGTTCTGGATTACGTGTTATAAACACTCCGTGCTGTGAGTCACTTCTAAATAAGGTACAGAAATTACTTCGTTTTTGAAATGATATGAAAAGCAGTAAAGATTATTGTGGACTATTGAGCGGATCAACGAGTTTTTTGTTCTTGTAAACTTTTGTTCATATTTGCATTTACATTGGTATTTGTAAAATATTTCGACATGCTGCACATTTAATTTTTACCATGACCAAATGTTTTCGTGCTGCATGCAAAATACTCTAATCTAACAGAAAGCGTCTTGGATATAGGTGTTCCTTTAATCTGTAATTTACAACAACGGCCTGTGTTGACTTTTCAATGACACGCTTATTTAAGACGTCGGACTCATAAGGGCCATGTCGCAACTTCGACAGAGTAAGCATGATCCTGACCACCCTACTCCCTGAAAGTTGCAATAACTCCTCGGAAAACTGAACCAAGCTGAATAAAACCAGATCTCCGCATGCGCGTTTTGTCGCGTAGAGGATCTGGTATAATCAATTAAACCAAAGTAGACACTGACTTGCAGGTGACCTTTTCTACGGAATTTCTCTGTCAAATCAAAAAATCTTCAGCCAATCCTTATATGAATATCAAATGCAAGTCGGTTCTGCACAAGTTCTAGGCGAAAAAACAATATTGGGAACATGTAGATATTGAGATATTTGGTTTGAATCAGATTGAGCTTGCTCCAGCCGGTAGAGCACGAATACTGTTTTTTCGCACGCCCTAATGCTTTTGATATTCATTTACATGTTCATCTGTTCTATTGTCTACGCACTGCATTGAAATATATTCTAAATTTCCTGTCATCAAATTAGACATAAAGTTCTAAAACTAAGGGGTATCTCCCTCATTGCATAGCTCTCTCATTAGCTGGGGTTTCGGCATATTTTTTCCGGTCATGTTTAGAATTAAGCTCCTTGCGCCTACCCTCCAACGATTTTTGGCCATATTTTTCACTTAAATACGCTTCTGAATAAACCCTACACAAAATTTGAGCCGCTCATTTTGGTAAGAGGAAATTAAAACTCTGTATTGTAGATGGCTCCATGAAAATTCAATTCGGCTTTATTTACACCATTTGTCATGAAGTACTACTGACGAGGATTCAAGTATCCGAAATGCGTGTGTAGTACAATAAAATTGGTACTATATAACATATATTTCAATATTGACAATATTAACCTAGGTTTTACTAGTGTTTTAAAAGCATTGATTAAGTTTAAGTTACCTATTTGACAGTGGGTTCCATTAAATCCAGCTTTACAACTGCACTCATATGAATTTACCATATCGATACAACTTCCGTTGTTATGACATGGTTAACTTGCACATTCATTAATATCTGTAAAAAAAGAGACAAGTTCTGTGATTAAAGACACAGAATGGGTGATCTATAACTTCACAGTAAGTGTTGATAAATCTCTCTAACTTCACAGTAAGTGTTGTTAAAACATGACTATGACGTCACCCCATTGTCTATGTGATATCCTGTTTCGTTCAAATTTGTACCTGTAACTGTCCATTACTTTCTATTATTTTATTAATGTACAGTTAAAGGTGACTTAATGGACAGTCTCAGGGAAAGAATAATCCTCATTATGATGACACGATATCACATAAAAACAACTGCATATCACAACAAAAATATATTTCCGAGCTTCTTTCATTATTTCGATATCAAATTCCATTTTTCTTTAAAGATCAAAAGAATCTGCGTCGATAATCCAGATCCATCTGAAGCGCAGACATCGTAATTTTCACGGGGGGGGGGGGGGGATTCCAAGATCTTACGTCCAAAAAATGCGTATAACATGAAATAGAAATAAATGAAATACACATAAAATGAAGTAAATGAAAGAACAAAATGTTGAAATCCGTAGAAATATAAGATGGAAGATCAATCTTTCTCGATGTCTGTAACTTAAGGTTAGGGTTGCGACTACAGGGAGATAACTCTATTTTCATATCACGTTATATTTGAAACCGACATGGACGATAAATGGTATAAGCTCAGTTTGTTGCATTATTTTAGAAAAAAATAATACTCCTTGAAATTTTCATCGCTGAATTGGTATTTTTGGGAAAATTGCATATTTTTCAATGAAAAATCGCTGAAAATAGGGAAAAAATTGTTATTTCTGCATGAGTTCTGCTTCTTAAGATTCAAACATCATAAAATATACTATTCATTATACCACTTAAAAATGAGATAATTAGAAATTCAAACTTCGAGTAAATCTCTATGTTTTTGGGTCAAAATGTAGATTTTTTGCACAAATTATTGTGCTATTTATAGAAACATTCATTTTGCTCAAAAACGAATTCGGGTACATATTGGTTTGACTGCTTAAGGATAAAGCAATACCATAGCTCTATGCATAGAAAAAAAAATTGTGAACCTGGCGACCTTCTAGCTATTAATGAATATAACGAGTTGTTGCCATGGCAACCAGCAAAAACGTATTTATAAGAAAATACACTTCTTAGAACCGTTTATCTTATCAGAATTTTTCAAAATAGGCTTTAATTCATACACAAGCTATAAGAAGCCAGAATAATAAGGGTAATATGACTTTTTGAAATTTCATGCACTGTAGAGGTATGTAAAGTTATGATGTGGTATTCTCTGAAATGACGAAAATGTTAAAATAGACCAAAAATGGACGTTTATAGCCAAAACACGAGACGGGCAAATTTTAATTTTATGGCATGAATTGTACGAGGAGATGTTCCTCTACACGTGGACATATCCATCTTTCTTCTACCTCATTTCTATTAAAAGTTGCCACCCTGACCTTAAATAGAAATAGGAAACTACTATAAAGACAGAAAAAAAACAGTCTAAATCCAAAAAATCTTACACTGATAGTATTATTTTTTTTTCAAAGTGTTTTAGATTAAAAAAAAACCCGAGTTCCCAACGAAAAAGGCGTTGATTATCACAGACGTGGCTGCATCGAAATGATTGATTTTCTGAACAACTCAATGATTGACCTTGACATGAAAGTGTCCACTATTAAGACAGAAGAATTCGGTCGGTTGATTGGCCAGGAATTCAGGCTACGTGCACCTGATCATCATCTCTTGAACAATGAATACGGTTCTTGATTTTGAGGTGTCCAAATTTCTGCAAAGGATCTACCAATGACTGTCCATTATCAAGACAAAAGATGTCATGTTTTAAATGGGAGAAAAGCCTTAAACTATCCATTATGTCAGAGAAAGAACTTATCTTGGCCCTGACGGGCCTCGATCAGTACTTTCTCTGACATAATGGACAGTTTTCGGCTTTTCTCCATTATTACGCCTAAATAAATTCTGTGCAATTTCTTCGTTGGCGGCGTTTTAAATACCTGTCGTTACAGATAGATTATTGTGTCTGTAGCGGTTTGTGAATGCTGTTCACCTAACTTGTCGTTAGACTCGTTACAGGTAGATTATTGTAAATAAATTCTGTGCAATTTCTTCGTAGATGGCGTTTCTAGTATATTGATTGCTGCGGTGCTAAATCCCGAGTCGCCTCAGTGCATGTACCATTACTTTGCAGAGTATTGTATGTTACACATGACATGTATTGTGGTTAGCGACCAAAGAAAGAAAGAATAAAAGAAAGAAACTTGTATAAAATGACAAAAAAAAAAAAGAAAAACCCCAATTCATGAACCCATGTACACACGCACATTTTATAATATAATGTTCTATTAAATTTTTGGGAGGGGAAGGCGCTCTTATATTTTAGGCTATGTAAAAAAATAATTGTCAGCTTTCTTTGTAGAGATTACTTTAGACTAAATAATCCAGTCTTTTAGCGGCAGCGGAGAGACTGGATTATTTAGTCTAAGAGTACTTGGACCCAAATGATTTACTTCGACGTTGTGTTTAAACTGCTGTCAGATATGGTCTTTCACAATAAATAATTGGCTTTCATCAATTATCTTATGTAATTAATAGAAAAGAAATTTCAATATTTACGGGCTCCTTGGATTTTGGTACAGGCTCCTTGAATTCCAGAACTATGGCTCCTTTGGAATTTCTATGAATTTCAAGCCCTGACTGTCATCGCATTTTCACGAGAAGAAAGACTGCCACACATACGTAAATTATCACATGATAGCGCCTTACAATTTCGTTTGTTGTGCGATTTCGAAACCCTTAGATGACAATTCCCGCACATCGGAACCTTTTTTTCAGTAACATTTAGACAATAAAGGTCCTCCAATGAATTTACTTTTACACAAAGTTCATTATATTTCATTTCTTCTCTTTTAATGTCAAGTTCTAAAGGACTTAGATGTGATTTCGAAAACTTCAATTTTTTTCGCGCCACTTCGAGACTGTCGTCAGGATCTTCTTTATCTCGTTTCACCACTATGTTCAAAGAATAACTATTTGGCAATGTATGGCGACCTCCCAAAGACTTTCACATGCGTGGATCTTGCAGCCGATACAATTTTTGAGAAGGACTTTTCATTTGCATCTACCTAGTCGCCTTGATCGTCACGATTCATTGTCTCAGTGGACATGTTATTTAATGCAGATATTTCACTTCTTATTTTTTCACAAAATCCATGGTAACCGTTATTCCGTTAAGTCACAAATGTTGCATTCCGCAGAAACGCGAGTTTCACGTCAAGGAGAAGTACAATGGACTAACGATGTCCGACATGTTGGACATAATGGTTAAAAGTGACTGTTTAGTATGTATCTGGGTATAAATGTTTTATAAAATTGATAAGAACCAATATAAACATTGTCATCAAGGACGTGGTCTGTCACAAGCTATAATTATAGGATTAGGAGTACAATGGCGAGGTACATGATACAGATCCTTATCACTGTAAACATGGTCAATGTCATAAAATCTGTACAGATGACCTATGAATCAGGAGTGGATCTAGCAAATTGTACATCTTTAAAGAGGAAAGAATGAGAAACGATAGGGAATTAGTTTAGATTAAACAATATTTATTGATATTCATTTTCCAAAGAACTTTTTTTCAGGTTGAAATTATTTTTTCAATATGAGTTTTTCATACTTGAACTTATTTAAACTAAAATAAGCAGTGATATCAATACCCTAAATTTTATCTTAAATGGATTACATGGAGTGATGCATTGTAACGTTATAGAAGGTGTCACTGATTTTTTTTTTTTCGATCTATGGATGCTTACACTGAACATGGCGAGCATGCAATACGTCCAGGCGACATTGTTGGTTGTAGCAGACAACGCACCTGCTGATAGAAATCAAAGGGGGGGGGGGGGTAAGCACTATCAACTTTCTTGGATAATTTTGATGTAGAGTACATCTTTCCATCCACTTATTCTTCGGATTTAAATCCTGTCGAACTGGCATTTAGCGAAGTTCGATCAATTCTAAATAGATCAGACTTTATCTGTTTAATACTCTCTGTCGTGATAATTTGGTGTATGTATTTTACTAGTATCTGGTTGTTTCATTCATAACGTCTGAAGATTTCAAAGGCTACTTTAACAATTGACTTTTGTTTAAATAAAACTAAAAACATAGTATCTTTTGTATAACGTATTTTTTATTTTCGGGAGAGAGAGAGAGAGCATGTTGTATTATAAGAATAATTTTCTTCAAATTATCTTCGAACTGCTTATGCCTCAATTTGAAGCATTTAAACATTGTAAATAAATTTACTTATATACGTGATTTCTAAAGTTGCAGTTTACTTTCTTTCTTCTGTTTAATTATGAATTTTTATATATCTGAATTGCAAGTCTCTATAAATGAGGACCGTTATGTTTTGCTTCGCCGCACACACTGTCCAGGTAAATGGAATCCCTGTCATCTACGAAGAAATTGCACAGAATTTATTTACAAAAATCTACCTGTAACGAGTCTAACGACACGTTCGATGAACAACATTCACAAACCGCTACAGACACAATAATCTATCAGTAACGACAGGTATTTAAAACGCCGTCGACGAAGAAATTGCACAGAATTTATTTAGGCGTAATACATAAATCTCTCTAAGAATGCTAATAAAACATTAACTAAACACCACCGTCTTACTATTTTCACAGTTGATGTCGTTGTAACCTGGCGAGCAATCGCACACGTAATGGTTGATTCGATCTATGCAGGTTCCGTTGTTTTGGCAAGGTTGACTTAAACATTCGTCGACATCTGTAATAAATTGTAGCAATTAGAGATAGGATTACTCTTTAATGACTCGCATTTAAAATATGAACTCACTTACGACAGCATCTTTCCCTAATGAAATATTGTTTGTTGAAATACTAGTACTTTGCAAAAAACGAATTGCATTTTTCAACATAGCAGAACCTGCTGTGGTTTTTTCTGTCTGTTTGTTCGCATTTTCTTTCAGAAATCGTTCCACTGTTTTCAATGTTGGAGTTTCACTCCCTGTCTTCATTCTGTTTTAATATTTTTATAGAGTTGTGTATGCCTATTAGTTGTGATTTGTAAGAATTCTGTATGCCTCTTGGATGTGATTTGTAAGAATTCTGTATGCCTCTTGGTTGTGATTTGTAAGAATTTTGTATGCCTATTGGTTGTGATTTGTTAGAATTGTGTATACCTCTTGGTTGTGATTTGTAAGAATTCTGTATGCCCCTTGGTTGTGATTTGTAATAATTTTGTATGCCTATTGGTTGTGATTTGTTAGAATTGTGTATACCTCTTGATTGTGATTTGTAAGAATTTTGTATGCCTATTGGTTGTGATTTGTAAGAATTTTGTATGCCTATTGGTTGTGATTTGTTAGAATAGTGTATACCTATTGGTTGTGATTTGTTAGAATTGTGTATGCATATTGGTTGTGGTTTTTTAGAATTTGTATGCCTATTGGTTGTGATTTGTAAGAATTTTGTATGCCTATTGGTTGTGATTTGTAAGAATTTTGAATGCCTATTGGATGTGACTTGTAAGAAATGTGTATGCATATTGGTTGTGATTTGTAAGAATTTGGTATGCCTATTGGTTGTAATTTGTTAGAATTGTGTATACCTATTGGTTGTGATTTGTTAGAATTGTTTATGCATATTGGTTGTGATTTGTAAGAATTTGGTATGCCTATTGATTGTGATTTGTAAGAATTTTGTATGCCTATTGGTTGTGATTTGTAATAATTTTGTATGCCTATTGGTTGTGATTTGTAAGAATTTTGTATGCCTATTGGTTGTGAATTTGTAAGAATTTTGTATGCCTATTGGTTGTGATTTGTAAGAATTTTGTATGCCTATTGGTTGTGATTTGTATGAATTTTGTATGCCTATTGGTTGTGAATTGTAAGAATTTTGTACGCCTATTGGTTGTGATTTGTAAGAATTTTGTATGCCTATTGGTTCTGATTTTTGGATTCTGTTTTGGATTTTTGTGTTTGATACTAATTCGCTGACTTGACTTGACTTTGCTGTTGGTGCTGCAACTAGCTGTTGTTTGAGATCCCCTCCTTTCTTTTACCAGATTTTTTTTATGCGAAAAGTCTCTGAACAGAATATTTATATTAATTTGTTAGCCCACATTAGACTGTCTTATTGTCTTTGTCCGTTTGTCCACTTTCTTTGAGAAAAGTGAGAGAAGAAAATTTATGTGTTGACATGACAGTCGAATTCATGAGCAAATCATATCTTGTTGATATTTACTTTTTGTACTTTATACCTTAGCTAATGTAAAATGAAAATATAAACACATGTTATATTATACAAAATTAGTATAGAATGCATGCACATTTGTACTCTCTAATCTAGTTTTGAACACACCTTTTAAGGCTATTGTTTTCGTTAACTATGTCTTGTCAATGGATTATTTTAAAATGACATGAATCTTCGAATATGAGACAACGAAAGTATTTTCATTTGGGAAGATGTAGTTCATTCAAAATTTTCTGGTACTAAAATTCTTGAAATTTCTATAACGTGTGTCCTGTAGCATCATATCCCACCCATCCTGCTACATCTTTCGGTACATTTTTTGACATAATGATTTTCATCCTCTTTGGTCATATTACATTGTTTAGATTGAGGATCACTGACGAGGGTTGAGTACCCGAAACGTGCATGTCTGGTCCATGCTGCAAATTTATCCGTTTATAAATGATGCTATTGAATTTGAAGACGTTTTACATCTTTCACATTTGAATTCCTATCTGCATGTGCAGAGCCATTTTTTTTTATTAATAGCTGTCTTTTGCGAGACATAAGTCACAATACGACCTCTAAATGATATCAAGAATGCTGACAGACATTCTGGAGTAGAATTTATTTCAGCGTGAACGATGAAATGTCTGAATTAACATCCTCTATTCAGAATAAATACTAAAGTCGCTAGCAAATTAGAAAACAATGTCTTAAAATTTACACGTATCGATAAAATTATACGTTTTAATACAATGTGACTGGAAATCTATGATAAGTATAATTTCATGTTCCGTTTTCAATTTTCGATGTAATAAGTCACATATTGAGCTCAGAATGTATTTTGTTTAAAGGGGTTCGTTAACCTAGCATATCCTCTTCTTTCTTTTATCGACTTCTAAGAAATAAATGAAAAATAAATAAATATGTTGATTTCATAAAAAAAAAGTTGCTCAAAATTACGTTGTAAAATTAGTATGATTGATGAGGGTGCATATATAAACTATGGTCATTGGATCATCGTAAAGGATTATTTTCATTCTATATCCTACGAAATAAAATATAACTTTCCACTTTCTCTGTGTATGTATCTTCAAAGAATTAGGTGTTTCAACTCGTAACCTTCTTGAACATAACTTCAAACAAATTTTAATGCATCAAACTCGTGTGCTTTATATTAGGCCCTCATTAGAAGTACTTCAAGCCAAATCGGGGTTTTTTTTTACACAGCCAAATGTATTTTAGAAGCGCCCCTAGTTTTATTGTTTGAATTTTGTGTATCATTTATATAATTGACGGTGGCTTCAAATTTCCTGTAAGGCAATTAGAAACACAATAATAAAATCTATGACCAAAGAGCATTAGTGGGATGGTGCTATCATGTTAACCTTTCTTATTTCGATGATAGTTTAATTAGGAAGAAATGACAAGTTTTTTAAATAGCAGTAATATATGATGTCAAATTGATAAAGGGCAAATTCACATATTCTCTCAGACAACAGAGTTGGAATGAAAGTAATTAATACATCTGAAACACCCAATCGCAGGGAACATTACTATTGAATCTGAATTGTGTTTTTATTTATTCTGATAAACAACACATTTGAAACATTTGTCTTTTAGAGAACTTACCGCTACTTTGGGTTGTTTCTACTTCGATGTATGTATAATTGCAAACCAGGCCATAACAGTATCTGATTTCCGTAATGTTCAGATGATAACCATTAACAATCAATGTAAGATTTCCTCGTTTCACCTCTTCAGAGATTTCGTCCATTTCTATTGTAAGATTTGCGGTAGCGAGTCCGATATAATTCAAATCATACATCTTCTGCTCAGCAATTACCATCCCTATTTCATAAATAGTATCATTGTTTTTCTGACTTTGTACTGCAACTGCATACCAAACCACTCCCTTTTCTTTCCACATTCTAGAATTAGCAAGAGTATTTCCTATCTCAGTTTCATGTTGTGTAGTCCAGTTGAATTGTGCTGGTGTTCTCTTCCTTCGGCCTAAGTGATTTCTCTCAAAAGTAAATGCAAACTTCCTTAAATGATTTTGATCATGACTTGTATTACAATATGCTATAATTGTAAAAAGCCATTTGATAGACGTGGCCTTCTTATCGAACATAGCCCCTTTGACGGTCCAGAAAACTGTCCATCGGTCTTTCATAGGAAGATTGCAAAATGAGACAGTGCTGTTTGAAGCGAGTTTGAAAAAGCAGGGGAAATGAGACTTCGTAGCCATTTCCTTTAAATTCTGGCATGTCTGCTGGTTAGCTGGATGAAGGATCGGTGCAAGTTGTACCTGCATACATCTTCTAACATGGTCTACCCAACTCTCTCCAATCGATGAAAATTTATCGTAATGGTCAGTATAAAGGTCACAAAATACCTTTGAAAACTTAATAGTATCCGCCGCTTCTGTATTTTCACATGAGTATTGTTTTTCTAGACAATCCTCGTACCAATCACAATCTGATCCTGTTGGACCATAGCAGTAGCTAGGAAGAGTAAGATTCATAAGCTCTCCTGGACTACAATTACAGTCATCATACACGGATCCGGAACTCATGTTATGTCGCTCTAACATACAATGGTAGAAACAATAATTATCTGAATTTCTACAATGGTGCCTTCCAAAAGAGAAAATCTGTAAGTAATCATTTGAAACGCACGTTCTCCATTGATTATCCGTGTAGCCACTCACCAAAAAACAACTATATGACCCGCTTGGTCCGTGATTTTTGTCACAAGCACAATGAATGGAAACCAACAAGTAAGAGAAAACAAATACTGTTTTGAGTAAGCTCATGTTTATACAATCGCTTTGAGTCTCGAACTCTTTTCAATCTGTTCAAGATTTGAAATACAACATGTACTTCCTTGTATCTGTGACTGGTTGACTGACTGAATAACAGGACAACTCGAAATTTAAATACATACACGTCTCAACACATTAGGTGAAGTTCAATGTTTATGACGGGAGGTTAATGCTTTCCTTGGCTTTTAAAGCATCTCCCCATTTTTTTCATATCAAGGGAAACAATAGTCAATTAACGGTAGTCTTAAAGCGTCTTCCGAGTCTCGAAAAATTCCAGGAGTGAGACTTGAATTTATTCGTTGACTTAACAATTCCCTTTCTCTTTTACTCAGGAGCTTGCAATTTTCTAAGACATACCATTCATAAACTTTTAAAAGTTGTTGGTAGTAATTTGGTAGTCAATTTATATAGTGTATACAGATGTAATTATATGAAACTTGAAGTAAGTTTCATTTTATGTTACATTAATTTTCGATATTTTCACTTCTATTTTTTTATGCATTTTGGAAATGAGCGTAATTCTATTTGGAAATGTCCTTGTTGCAGATATGTTTCAATACATGCACATCCACCCTTTGCTTTTTGTAAATATCCTAGCTGTACTTCAAAATAAGTGTTTTGACCACAATTTCTTATAGAATTTGAAATTGCAAAAGAAACGCAGGATTCATTCACCATATATATTTTCGCACGACAATGAGACCGTAGATAGATCGCATACAAACTGGAAGATTTTTCAGCTCAGTCTTTTGGCATCCGTACGGTACTGTGTGACTGACTTTTTCACAAATCTTCGATTGGTTGTTTCTTCAAACGCATTTGAAATTTCTGTTTACAAACTTTTCTCAAATTTCTAAAACCTGGGTCATGTAGCATCATATCCCAGCCATCTTGCTACGTCTTTCGGCATTTTACGACATAATTTTCATAGATTTTTGCAAGATTACATTGTTTAGATTGAGGATCACTGACGAGGGTTAAATACCCGAAACGTGCATGTCTGGTCATTGCTGATAATTTTTTCTGCTCTAAAATGATTGGTGTTGCAGCCGCAATTTCTACTAAATTTCTAAAGATACCAAGCCCGTCGCAATATCGCAGATTGAATTCTCGTATGGCTAATTACAGTCAAAACAAAATACAAGAAGAACAAAACAAGAATTAAGTGTTTGTTGTATGAAACTAAGCCATTTTGCCATGATGAGTTTAATTTGTCTTTGATCAGCCTAAAGCTGATATGGTGAATACCGCGAAGTATAATTCTTATTGTCAGTTGTATTATACGCATACATTGTTTGAAACTAATTTTGCTGCAAAACAAGTTTGCATATTTATTGTATGGCCAAATGACATAAAGCATTGTTTTGCGAATTTCTATTCTAGTATACCCACAGTGTAGGAACGCTCCTGTTCACGACCAGTAACTTCTACTAAGCATATTTGATTGCTACCATACAACACTATAAGTATATTCTCCAGTGTTATAATTATGTTGTTTTATACCCCCTATCATGAAGTAGAGAGAGACTTACTGGTGTGTAAGGTGCCAATAAAATATGATAAGTACAGAACTCTTACAGTGGCTGCATAGAACTGCACAGTTGGTGTTTACTAATTTTTCATTGTTTAAGCTTTATTTCTATAAATATACAATAAAGTTTGTGTTCACGGAGTACTAGGTTATGTAAGCTTTCTTTAAATATGGTACTTGTCACAGCGGACATACCTATGGACTCAAAAATCACAATTAAACTATAGAATTTCATAGTATTCCATTGACTATATTCTTGAAGTTGCAATTTCACGGCAATCTAATTTATTTAAATCACGAAGTACTACCTGTCTATGAAGTATCAGTTGGGAAAAAATCACCAGGAAAATGTATTGCGCATAAAGGGAAAATCTCAAGTCATATTAGAATTCTATATTTAATTCTATATTTCTTTAACTTATATTGTCTAGTTAAATTGTAAAGAAATATTTTCCTTTATGTCGTTGTTTGTTACTGATTTGTGCGTGTATATTCCTTCATTTCCACACATGACCTCGTTTGAGATTTTCACCTTTTTATACTTTCGTTTAAATACCCCTTGGTACGCGCTTGACAAAAACAATTGAAATGGAAATTAAAGATGACAATGGTGTAAATGTTTTGGCAGTTTTGAAATTCGACACTCGAAACGAAATTAGTATCCTTTGTCTGGTCCGGCTAAAAAGAGTAGGAAGGGCATTGTTTGAAATTGTTTGAATAAATTATATATTATATATCAGGAAAACCATTTACCAGCTGAATACTACATGATAAAAACTTGGAAATATGGCCATAAGATAGATATGATTTTGTTTGAATTTATTTTGTTTTTTTTTTTTTTTTGCTTCCGAATAACAAATGATGGAAACAAGGAGCAATTTATTCTAAGAATCATTAGAATTTAAAGATGTGATCAGAATTCCTCTACAAACTTAGAAAAGCGATAACTGTCTTCTCACTATTCAGTGAGAATGCTTTTTGCTCCTACAGCAGTTGTTCGCCTATGATACCTCTGTGTACACGGATAAATGGGTTGATTTTGTTGACGTTATCCGGATAGTGACACCAAATACTCAAATGGGAATCCGTCCATAGTCGGCACCGGATACACATTGGTCTCCGCTCCTTTTTTGTTTTGCCCGTATTTCAGTGTAAAGGTTTTGCCCTGTTTCTTAGTTTATCATCTTGGCTTATTTTCATTGTCTTCTAATGTTTATAGGAGTGGTAGTTTTTTGTGTCGCCTGCGAAGCATAGCGACACTTAGGGATCACTTTGTCCGTTGTCCGTCTGTCCGTCCGTCCGTCCGTCCGTCTGTCCGTCCGTCTGTCTGTCTGTCTGTCACACTTTGGGTGTCACAGCCCATAACTTTTGATTGGTAAGTGATAGGGCTTTGATATTTCACATGTGTATTCCTTGTGACAAGACCTTCCTACACATACCATAATTTTTGACCTAGTGACCTTGACCTACATATTTGACCTACTTTTCAAAAAAATTAAGAATGGATATATCTTTTGATTGGTAGGTGATAGGGCTTTGATATTTCACATGTGCAATCCTTGGCAAGACCTTTCTACACATACCATAATTTTTGACCTTGTGACCTTGACCTAGATATTTGACCTACTTTTAAAAAAAAGATAAGATTCGCTATATCTTTTGATTGGTAAGTGATAGGACTTTGATATTTCACATCTGTATTCCTTGTGACAAGACCTTTCTACACATACAATAATTTTTGACCTAGTGACCTTGACCTACATATTTGACCTACTTTTCAAAAAAAATAAGAATGGATATATCTTTTTATTGGTGAGTGTTAGGACTTTGATATTTTACATGTGCAATCCTTGTGGCAAGACCTTTCTACGCATACCATAATTTTTGACCTTGTGACCTTGACCTAGATATTTGACCTACTTTTGAATAAAAGATAAGATTCGCTATATCTTTTGATTGGTAAGTGATAGGGCTTCGATATTTCACATGTGTATTCCTTCTGACAAGACCTTTCTACACAGACCATTAAATTTGACCTTGATATAGATATTTGACCTAGACCTACTTTTCAAGAAATTTGATCCACTTTCTAGAATAATAATCAAACCGCTTCGCAGGCGACACAAGCATTCCTTGGATTGCTATTTTTTTTTCCATATTCATGAACTGATAGAACTTTACAATCTCTCAGTTTCATTATATCCAGCTTCTTTTCCAAATTTTGTAAAAGTAACATTTTTTTCCATATCCAGTTTTCGGATGTGACCGTTTTTTGGCATATTACATTGTTTAGATATAGGATCACTGATGAGGGTTAAGTACCCGAAACGTGCATGTCTGGTCCACGTTGCCAATTTATCTGTTCTTAAATGATGCTATTCAATTTGAAGACGTTTACATTTATACCACTTGGTGAGTGTCACTGCTGGTGGACCAGGAGTCCCCGAGGGCACATGTAGCCAAGTTCGATCAATTTCGGTTGATCGTTTCTTCAACGCATTCTAAATTTTCTGTTATCAAAATTTCTTGAAATTTCTAAAAAGTGGGTCCTGTAGCATCATATCCCACCCATCCTGCTACGTCTTTCGGTACACTTTTTCGACATAGTAACTTTCATACTTTTTTGGCATATTACATTGTTTAGATATAGGATCACTGATGAGGGTTAAGTACCCGAAACGTGCATGTCTGGTCCACGTTGCCAATTTATCTGTTCTTAAATGATGCTATTCAATTTGAAGACGTTTACATTTATACCACTTGGTGAGTGTCACTGCTGGTGGACCAGGAGTACCCGAGGGCACATGTAGCCAAGTTCGATCAATTTCGGTTGATCGTTTCTTCAACGCATTCTAAATTTTCTGTTATCAAAATTTCTTGAAATTTCTAAAAAGTGGGTCCTGTAGCATCATATCCCACCCATCCTGCTACGTCTTTCGGTACACTTTTTCGACATAGTAACTTTCATACTTTTTTGGCATATTACATTGTTTAGATATAGGATCACTGATGAGGGTTAAGTACCCGAAACGTGCATGTCTGGTCCACGTTGCCAATTTATCTGTTCTTAAATGATGCTATTCAATTTGAAGACGTTTACATTTCTACCGAATTGAAGCTACGGGTGTTGCATGCAAGCAGGAGATGCTTACTCTTCCTGGGCACCTGGTCTCACTCTCATATCGGGAGTTCGCTTCTTTTCATATGGTGGAGGTTTTTGTTTGTTTGCTTTGGTTCCTGTTTTATCCTGATTTTGTATGCCTTCGGTTTCTGATTTTCTGGGTTATCGAATTTGTGCTGTAAACAGAGATATGGTCATTATCCATATTTGTCAATTTAATCGACACATCATAACCCTAGATGTATTCCCTTTGTAGATTATTCATTTATATAGCGATTTTCTTCATGCATTTTTCCATACCTAGTTTTAATCGACACGTCATAACCCTAGATGTATTCCCTTTGTAGATTATTCATTTATATAGCGATTTTCTTCATGCATTTTTCCATTTCTAGTTTAAATCGACACATCATAACCCTAGATGTATTCCCTTTGTAGATTATTCATTCATATAGCGATTTTCTTCATGCATTTTTTCCATATCTAGTTGAAATCGACACATCATAACCCTAGATGTATTCCCTTTGTAGATTATTCATTTATATAGCGATTTTCTTCATGCATTTATCAGGGAATGTAAGTTAAACACAAAACCCGAAATCAGATTTCAAAAATCCTGATATAAAGGCTTACAAATTCTTGAAAAAATATCAAACAGATCGTTCAATTCGGTCTTTTCGAAATACAGAGTTACTTCCCATTTGCGCAGGTATCTGACGTCAACGCATTGTGACGTCATCAACTTCTATGGAAACCAGCATGAAATTCAGGGAAACAGGGTTACAAATATGACGTTTTCAAAGGAATTAAATGACGTCACAATACTTTTACGTCAGATACCTGCACAAATCGAACATAGGCTTGTAAAATCGAAAAGACGGGATAATGAGATTTGTTCTCGTTGTTTCCCCTTTTTCTTGTTCAATGCGTGTGTGTTCCGCTGTAATTGCTGTAACGTTTTATGTTGGGTATAGCCTCATATTTTTGACATTATCTCCGCGAACTAAGGGTCTTTTGACTTTCATTCCGGATGCTTTTGTCCTATTACACGTAAATATATTTGAAAACTATGTGGTTATTTTTCGGTATCTAGTTTTTCATATCACCGTCCTGGATACATTTAATTTTCTCTCATAAATCCCTCTGATTGTCATTGAAAACTGACAATTTAATCTCAAATTTCAATCTATTTGGTTTTTCAATATGCTTCGTAAATTCAAAATTTTCTAGAAGGTTGTTCGTTATTTCACAAAGTGCCATATGTTGTTACGTTCCTTTAATTATTGGAATCATCCAAATAAACTGTGTTGATTTAACCAATTAATGTTTTGTGACATAAAAAACATATTTCTTCGGAGAAAAATATTTAAAAACATATAGGAGATGTTTTCAATTCAAACAAAATTTCTACTTTTCAAATAAAGTCATCACTTGCTTAAAAGGGATACTAGCGTCTCAATATGAGATACTATCTAAACAATTACAGACATGTAATACAAGTTTAAAAATGGTGATGATATAAATTCACAAGAAGATAATAACATTAAATTTTGTAAATAGAGATAAAAACGGCGCTTTGTATATTGCTGTTGAAATAAT
This sequence comes from Pinctada fucata, assembly GCA_028142955.1. Taxonomy (NCBI): domain Eukaryota; kingdom Metazoa; phylum Mollusca; class Bivalvia; order Pterioida; family Pteriidae; genus Pinctada; species Pinctada fucata. The sequence continues at coordinate 16,866,476 of AP027105.1, forward strand.
AACATACGGCTTACATCATCATAGATCAACCATAAAGTTAAGTCAAATTGTTTCAGAATATTGATGTTCATATGGCAGGTGCTTATACCCGGTTTCAGTATAGCCTTCTTATGTTTCGCACCGCGTCGACATTTTGGTTCTGAAAGATATCTTATCGACCATCAGGCCCAAGAATCTTTCGCTAGACAGAGGAAGTGTTATTTGAGAACGTAGAAATTGAGGTAGTCTATATTGTGAAGAAATTAAGCGAATTTTCCCTTTTTTCTCTTTTCTATTCAACGTAGTATGAAAAATCAAAGTAGAAATCTTATAGACAACCGTTTAGATAAAGGGGCTGACTTGATATTCACATAAAGTGAGGGGTTTTTTTATAAGAAAAATAATAAACATGTTCTGAACATGTTATACTGTACAAATTGATACAAACAAATTGCAACGTATGCAAATCTACAATCTCAAATAATAGTCTTTATTAACAAACGAGCGGATTTCCAACAGTATCAGAGGTACAACATATCCGTTTGCTTTCCCCTAATTTCTCTGCTTATGGCGTGTTCATATCTCAATAAATACGTTATGCCAGAGCAAGTACCAAATATACAGATTTAGTTCTGAGAGCTAGAGGTCTTTTAGATAAGCTTCTCATTCAGGGATACGAGGAAGAAACGTTGTTAGGGATCATTTTGTATTTTCAAGGATCTGTATTCTTATTGATTGTGAGTTATGGATTCTGATTATCGCTTTTGTTTTTGTTTGACTTCATTCATTTGATTGTATTTAACTTTCATTCATTAATCGAAAAACTAAATTTCCAAACTGCGGAAGGGAAAAACATAAAAGAAAGGAGGAAATCTTCAACAAGACCCAGTTGTAGCCCAACAGCAAAATATCAAAAATCCCAAGTGAAAGCACAGAGAAGATACACAGCAAGAGACAAATGGGATCAAACACGACATAAAACATCAGACTACACATAAATCAATGAGACCAATGGACAATAGCTGCCGATTTAGAGCGGCCATCTGCCACGCCAGTAGCAAATGTTGTGGTTATCCGGATTAGGTGCGCACAACCCTATAACTTTTCCGCTTATCAAAAGGGTTCGAAGAACGGACAATTGAAGTGTAAAATAACCTCTTCACTCTTATATGACAATTGAAACAAGACAGCAAAACGCAGGGGCCCAGGTATCACGCAGATAAATATGTAAATGGATATAAAAACAAAGTTATATGCCGGATGTAGTGAGCCCATGCATGTTATCACTCGAGGAGTCTGACCGAAATTCAGAAAGGACAAGTGAACGGGTCCCTGCCTTCTCCGAAGATGTTTGGACAGGGCCCGTCATGGAGTCACAGTCAGTCAGATTACAAGTCTTAAGAATGTTCTTGTCCAAGGGTGTAGATTAGTCAAGTACCATGCCGAAGAGATACCAAAAGGACAGGAAAGATTGAGCACTTGACGCCAAAGAAGCCATAAAACACTTGACAAAAAAGACTACACATAAACCAACAATTAATTGCAAACCAATTCACTAGATTAGTAGCAAATGGAGTGATCATCAGGATTACGTGTACACAACAATGCCACTTATCTGGTATCAAACGAAGATCATGACATAAACGGACAGCAAAATTGATGGACCAAAGTAACAACCAGAGTTATGTGTGAGTGGATATCAAAACATAAGAGTAGGTACACATTTACTCGAAAAAAAAAACGTCAGATGGTCGAGCCATGTCCTCTCTGTCAGGGTATGGACAGGGACCATCAATCTCAATTAGATTAAATTATGTTTATTAAACAGTCTCTCATTAAGAATCACAATCAATTAAATATGCCCTTTACTCTGTTTTCGACGAATAAGAATTGGCGGATCCTAGATAAAATAATGAGGCCATTTACTTTATTTTACACGAGTCAGTTTTCCTATGCTCATTAATTTTTTAAACGGCGACGTTTGCAATGTTAAGTTACACAATTTATGATAGATTTCAATAGTTATGTCTCCCCCCAACGGGGAGGAGACATATTGGTTTTGCCTTCGTCGTCCTTCTGTCCGTCTGTTTGTCTGTCCGTCTGTCACACATCGTTTCCGGGCTATATCTCCTGAACCGTTTGCCCGATCACTTTCATATTTTAGAATGTTGTTGCTTATGACCCGAAGGTTTCACATCACCTTGACCCAAGGTCACTTTATGCATTTTTAATGAAATTATGCATACATTCCTGTCCGGGCTGGTTCTCTTGAACCGTTTGCCGGATCACTTTCATATTTTAGTATGTTGTTGCTTATGACCCGAAGGTTTCACATCACCTTGACCCAAGGTCATGTGACCAAGTTCATGGTCACTTAGTGCATTTTTAAAGAAATTATGAATATATTCCTGTCCGGGCTATATCTCTTGAACCGTTTGCCGGATCACTTTCATATTTTAGTATGCTGTTGCTTATGACCCGAAGATTTCACATCACCTTGACCAAAGGTCATGTGGCCAAGGTCAAGGTCACGTAGTGCGTTTTAAAAGAAATTATGAATACATTCCTGTCCGGGCGATATCTCTTGAACCGTTTGACGGAAAACTTTCATATTTTAGTATGTTGTTGCTTATGACCCGAAAGTTTCACATTACCTTGACCCAAGGTCATGTGACCAAGGTCAAGGTCATGTAGTACAATTTTGAAGAAATTGTACATGCATTCCTGTCCGGGCTATATCTCTTGAACCGTTTGCACGATCACTTTCATATTTTAGTATGTTGTTCCTTATGACCTGAAGGTTTCACATCACGTTGACTCGAGATCATGTGACCAAGGTCAAGGTCAATTAGTATATTTCAAATGAAATTGTATTTGTTATGTGTATTATGTCCAGGCTTAATCTTTTGAGCCGTAATAGGATCACTTCATATTTTAGTATGATGGTGCTGATGACCCAAAGGTTTCACACCACCTTGATCCAAGGTAATATGACTAATGAAATTGTAAATGCTATTTAGTCTGGGCTATATCTGTGGAATCGTATACTGGATCACTCTGATACTTAAGTATGCTGCTGCTCAGGATTGAAGGGTCTTTTTCATCTTGACCCAAGGTCATGTGCCCAAGGTAAAAATCATTAAGTTCTTTTTAATGAAATTGTACGTACTAATCTTGTCTGGGCTATATCTCCTGAACCCTTCTTACAATTGTTTTCATATTTTAGTATGTTGTTTCTCAGGACTTAATGTTTCTCATCACATTGTCCCAAGGTCACATGATTAAGATCTTACTTTGGTTATCAAATTGTATATGCCAATCATGTCCAGGCTGAAATTGTCTATGCTTATCATGTTTAGGCTTTATATTTTGAACCGTGTATCCAATCACTAATTCAGTTTTTTGTTGCTCATGATCCATACAATGTAGGTTTCAGATCTATATCCTAGGTCATGTTACCAAAGTCAATTTCACTGAATATGCTTATAATGAAACAATACCTCAAACAATATAATGAATCACTTTCATGTTTTAATGTGGTATTGCCCATGGCTCAAAGGTTTCACATTATCTTGGCCTAAGGTCAAAGTAACTTAGAGGGATGGGGGAGACATCTGTTTTTTCTGAAAAAACATTTTTTTAATTTCCAGTATTCTTTCACCGATAATTAAGGTACCGTTCGACCGATTTACAGCCAAATACTCTGATTTCGATAGATAGATAGCTTAGAGTGCAACTTAAACACATATTTTCATGTCAATTTAAGAATTAAAATAAAATTTATATCTTTATTTATACCCTCATTTCAACTATTGCCGAAACAAAATGATATCTCTTTGATGTGTTATTTGTGTAGTTGAGTGAATAATCTATTTTTAATGTGAATTATATGTGTAAATGAGGTACCTTTGAACAACCATATAATGAGCGCCCCCCCCCCCCCCCCCCCCCGAAAAAAATAGGCGAAATACTACTTTTTCCTTTTCTCATGATACAATCTAATCCCTTGTTCCCCGGGCACCAGATCTCATCACCATTGTAGAACAAAGGAGGGGATCTCCAACAATTAAATTCACTTTGCTTCTTTGCAGATTCTTTAAGTTGATTGTATTATTTGTTTTGAAAATATTTTCTACTATTTTACTTTTCGTCGATCTGGTGGCCTTTTACGGAAACATAGAGGGGACGTGTGCATTTTTTGAGAATTCCAAATCGGAACGGTTGCGAACACCGGAATGAACATTCCGAAGTGAGACAAGGTGCCCGGGGAGAGTCAGCGTCTCCAGATTGCATGCAATGTTCATCCGTCGCGATAGCTCCATGAAAACCTGTCAAATTCTGTGATTGTCCCTATGTATATTTTGATGTACATATCAGGTAGGTATGTCTTGCTTGGTGATGATGACAGCCATTCAATCACAATGCAGAATGTCACTGATCATTCTGGAAAGGTGGATCTGACATGCTTTTATTATATCCTCGAAGCCACCGAAGGACTTCCTCAGCCGCTGTGTAATATAACCCTGAACAAGTAGCTTGCAAGCCGTCTGACTCTGACATATTTTTATGGAAATTGTGTCTACCTTTGATCCTCCTTATTTTATTCATTAAGTCACCATAAAAGGCAGGTTATCAATGTTATATATCTTGCAGCATGTATTGGTCAGAATTTAGAAAGAAGTTGAGACTATTTTTGTAAGATTTTCAGAAAGCGGAAACATTGACTTAAAAGTTTCTTAGTAATTCGTATTTCAAAAATCCAAATTATTAGTTCATGCCTAAGCGTACCGGATGAGTTGAGTTGTGCGCACGTAATCCGGTTTATCACACCGTTTGCTACTTATGTTATAGATGGCCGTCCTAAGTCGGCACCGGTTACAAATTAGTCTCGTTGGTTTATGTGTGGTCTTTTGTGTATCAATAACAGTATCATGTTTCTATTGTGCGAGTTGTTGTTCCTTGTCCCTTTTACGTCGTTTCTGTGAATGTCTGCTCTGTGTTTTTGCATTGGGGTTTCGGGGGTTTGATATGGGTGCTGCAACCCATAATCGTTGGAGATCCCCTCCTTTCTATGAGATATGTAAATAATTTTGACGGTAGTCTAGGAAAATCTTCCTCTGTCCAGGGAAAATCCCCTATGCTGAATAAAAATTATAGTTGTCACCAAAGGAAAATTCGTCGTGGTACTTGACCAATCAAATGCCTTGTACAAGCACAGTCTAAATAATTGCACTCTGACTGACTGTGAAGACAGGACTCCATGACGGGCCATATCAAAACCTTATTAGAGAGGGTCGGTCGGACCCCTCGGTTGAGAATATGCAGAACAGCAGGCAGAGCATGGACTGTATTTTATATGCCAATATTTTCATATCTATTTATATATCCATCTGTGTGTTGCTTGAACGCCTGTGGTTCGTTGTCTTGTTTGTGAGGTCATCTCTCAGGGGGAGGTTATTTTACACGACAATTGTGCGTTCTTCGAGACCTATTTATTTCGGATGTCCTATTGCTTCTTTGCAGAATATTTAAGTTGTTTGGTTTTTATGGTTTTGTTTGTCCATCAAAAGAATTTAGGCATTTTGTTTGACTTAAAACATCCTGTTAATGAGATAAAGAAGATCCTGACGACAATCTCAACAGCACTCACAATAGAGCACAAAGTTAGCATAAACGGACCCCCAGCAAGCTAGAGGAAGGACCAAGAGCCCATGAGGAGTAAGCATCCCCTGTTTGGCTAGCCGCAACCGCTGTCGATGTTCATGCACGAAAATGAAAATATTATGTGCAAAACATGCACTGTCCGAGGTTATGTCTATATATAGAAAGTGCTAAGGCGACCATGTCAGGGGAAAAAATTAAAACACTTACTGTCAAACCCCTGCTTTGAACTTTTTACGAGCTTCACACGGCAAGGGATATAAGTCTGACACACATGAGATTAATAGAATCTATCACGACGTTGAGACTGAGACAGGGGAATCTCATCCGAGTGTAAAAGATTTGCAATCCGTGACGAGGCTTGCCGAGTCGTGGATGTAGCAAATCTTTTGCACGAGGATGAAATTCCCCTGTCTAAGTTGTAACGTTGTGATTGATTATTTGTCTCACTCACCTCATTTTATCATCATTATAATGATTAGATATAGATAACTAGAATCGATACCAAAACCTACACAAATCTAATTATGATGTCGTTACGTTACTTTCTATGACGTCATAATAGGAGTCACGAGGAGTGTGAGACAAGTAAATCTCAAACTGCTACGTCTACGTTGTTTCCTTTGTCTCACGATGTAAGTGAGTGAGAAAAAGAAGATCCTGACGACAAACTCAACAGCACTTACAAAAGAGCACCAAGTAGAGCATAGACGGACTATCTAAGAGCTATCTACCGCCTTCAAAATAAAATAAGTAAGGTAATTTTACATGCAAATAAAGGGACTTACTTCCTTTAAAATATTCAAAAAATAAAACTAGAGGCGTTACTGAAATACATTAGGCTTTGACTGAAAATCACTTCGGCATTTTATTAAGAACCACTGATGAGGATTAACTATTCGTAACACGTGTTTGATGCATCAATATTGGGTTGAAATTTTCTTCAAGGTAAAGAGTTGGAATACTTCCAGTATCAAAGGTACATACCGTGTGTTCTGTCTTAGATGATTTCTGTCTTAGACCATTTGAACCATCAAACCACCGAATATACTTGTATCTTCCGAAATGGAAGTAACCGGATGTGACAATTCTACAGAACTGAAGTGACGGGTGTTGCATGCAAGCAGGAGATGTTTACTCTTCCTGGGCACCTGGTCTCACTCCCATTTTGGGAGTTCGCATCTTTTCATGTGTGGAGGTTTTTCTTTGTTTGCTTTGGTTCTTGTTTAATGCTGTTTTTGTATGTCTTCGGTTTCTGATTTTCTGAAGTACTGTGTATTTCGATATGGTCATTGTCCATATTTGTCATTGTGAACTTAACGAGCGGCTCTCTCATATACTTTGAAGATCTAAACGGTGAACTTGATATTTTTCAGTGAAATTAGATAGATATTATTTTAAAGAAAATTTTAATTCATCTATATTTGATCGCCATCATTTTCTTGAAATAAAGACTGAAAAAGTGGTTTTTCCATAGAGTCCAATGTAACCTCTGACGGCCAATAATTCCTATAGAAACAACCTTTTCTCAAAAACGAATTGGGAATTTGTTTTTCGATACTTTTTTATATCATAACTATATAATAATTTTGGAATTCCAAACTCAAACTCAATAAATGGGTGAACCAATCATCCTTCATTATTCATCTTATGCCAATATTCATCTTTAACTGCCGACAAGCAAACTAATTCTAACTAGTTTTTTCGTCCTATTATCAAATAGATCTCTTAATAGAAAGGAGGGGATCTCCAACAACACCTAGTTGCAGCACCAACAGCCACCTCCCAAAAACACCCACTGTAAAACACAAAGACGACACAGAAAGAGACGCAGTGGCACAAATGAGTCAAAGAAGATTGGAACGTCAAATCACAGAAAAACATAAAACACAAATGACTACAAATAAACCAACCATATTTGACTTTATTTAAATTTCTAAGAGGAAGAAATTATGCAATATCGGTACTTTGATACATATCATATAATTGTACAATCTAAGACGTTTTTGTCCTGGACACTGTAGATTGTTCATCACATAGTATTGTCCTTCGTGTTTCCATAATGCTTTGTTATTGTCTACGTCTATTTGGCCGATTTTTCTAGTCCTGTTTTTAATATTTTTTTTCTAAAATTTGTAAGCCTATTGATTGCGGTGTTCCAGGTGTTTATTTTGACTTTCAGTCACTGATGGATGAAAAAAGATATCAGTCCTTTTACATAACACAAAGAAGGGGATCTCCAACAACACCAGGCTGCAGCACCCACAGCAAAACCCCGAAACACCCAGTGCAAAAACACAAAGCAGACAAGCACGGAAAGAGACGCATAAGGGACAAGGAACGTCAACGAACAACACAGAAACATCAAACACAAAGGACTACACATACACCAACGAGACTAATGGGCAACCGGTGCTGACTTCGGACGGCCATCTGCCACGGAAATAGCAGAAGGTGTGGTTATCCTGGATTACGTGCGCACAACCCTCCCACTTTTCCGATTACACAGAGGTCTCGAAGAACGTACAAGTGTGGTGTAAAACAACCTCCTCACTGTCAGATGACCACACACAACCAAGACCGCAAAACGCAGGGGCCCAAGCAACACAGATGAATATGTAAATGGATATAAAAAGAGGGCGTACGTAATTCAATCCGTGCTCTGCCGCCGCGAGCTCATGTATGGTATCACCCGAGGAGTCCGACTGACATTCGGAGAGGACAGGTGGTCGGGGCCCTGTCTTCTCTAAAGAGGTTTGGACAGGGCCCGTCATGGGGTCCCGTCGTCACAGTCAGGTAGAGTGCAAGTTTTAAGAATGCGCTTGTACAAGACTGTAGATTGGTCAAGTACCAAGCCTAGTGTCCGTCTGGTGACATTAGGATAATATCCACGGTATAAAAGGCGTTTGATGATTCTGACACATTTTCGATAGTGATGTTGTCTATCTTTGATCCTTCTTATCTTGTTAATAATGTCACCATAAAATGCAGGTTGTGAAATACCCAAAGTAATATACTCTGTTGCCTGTATTGGTCCGAATTTCAGAAGAAGTTGACAATAATTTTTGTAAAATTTCCAGAAAGTCTTTACTAGTTTGTGAAAGCGAAAACCTTGTCCTAAAAGTTTCTTGGTAATTTGTAAATTTCTACTATGAAAACCCAAAACATCAGTACATGCTCTAGCATACCGGATGAGCTGTGAAATATAGATACCATAGGACGGTAATCTAGGAACATCACCGTCAAGCCAGGGGAAATTTACTATGTTAAATCCAAAATCATCTCTTTTGTCATACACACTGTGTATCTCTCCATTAACAATTTTGATATTTAGGTCAAAAAATGGTGTTTCTGTGTTTGAAACGTTTGCCTTGTTTAGAATCAATTCTTGTGGATAAATAACATTTTTATACTTTTCAAAAACAGGATTGTCGATAGTAAGAATATCATCCAGGTACCTAGAAGTACCAATGAAGCATTTCACATCATCATTTTTTCTTTGCTTTTGAAGATTTTGGATAAATTCCTTTTCATACGTGTATGAAAATAAATCTGCAACAAGAGCAGAGGCGCACAATTAGTAACCATTGGAATCCCTACAACTTGCTTGTAGAGTTTCTCACCAAATCTTACATAAATATTGTCCAAAAGGAAGGACAAGGCAATACACAGGTCACCACATGTCCATGATTTGTATGATTTGTAATCTGTGGCGGAAAAGAAACCCTTCGATTCAGAAGTACAAATATAAGTTTTCCCTCTCGATCAAAACACCATTTAATGAGTTTGAACAGTCGAGCATTTATTTTGTCGTGAGGAAGCGTGGTGTACATATTAGAAAAGTCAAATGAAGATATCGTATTTGCTTCAAAATTTCTTGATTTCATTTTGTCAATCACATCCCCTGAATTCTTAATAGACCAAAAGAAGTTTACGCCATTCCTGTTCATGACAGTTTCACAGTATTTTGCCAGGTGAGTGCTGACGTCTTGACAAAATTGTTGTTGAGCAGTTGCTAGAATTAGCAATGTATCGAAACTTGTAAGGAGACTTGTGAAGTTTTGGTATACAGTATATTGTAGGGAGATCCAATTATTCATGTTTGTATTGTAGGGAGATCCAATTATTCATGTTTTCAATTGACGTTTTGCAGTGGAAGCGAGAAGGGGAATGCCAGAGGGTAGTCTAACACAGAAACCGCTTTGTATTTAAGAAATAAAAAAAAAGACAAGCCGGGCTCTATTGTTTCATAATGCCCTCGCGTCCTCAGCCAATCACATTTATCACCACGCCGCTGACGCGGACGCTGAGGGCATTTTGAGACAATAGAGCCCGGCTTGTCATTTTTTATTTCTATTCTAATGACGACCAAACTTAGACCTTTTTATAGGCGTGGCTTATCGCTATAGGGCCTATATTGGAGAATAGAGCCCGGCTCGCGTCTGTTGTCTTAATAGGGAAAAAGAATCAAGTCATATTAGAATATGAATTATAAAGGTCCTTAGGGTATAATAGCAATAACGATGAAAAGGTGGTCTTTTTATGTAATTATGCACTGATGTATCTGGCGTATCTTTCCATATTAAACATTTTTGTCTGTTTCATTGACTTGCCATAAAAGTTTGTAGTCACGAACCACGTTGTACTTTATCTTTTTATATATAGACCAACTGGAAGTAGATTATTATTCCTCTAAAATCTTAATGAATTATGCGTATTTGGGGGAATGTTGTGCGCACCTAATCTAGATAACAGCACAGGAACAGATAGCTGTCCATCGCCAGATACACCTTGGCGTTCTTTACTTTTGCATTGTCTCTCGTGTTTCATGAGTTTGTGCGAATGCTTAAAGTATTTGTTGGTGTTTTTTTCAGTTCGGAGACTCTAGTATGTTTCTTTGTTCCCAATTGCTTGTTAAAGTTGTTTTCTCTATGTTCGTTACATCCTGCGGGTGTGTTCTGTTGTGGTCAATGCAGCATATTCTTCTTTGAGATCTCTTCTACATTCATTCCATAAATATAATTGTATTATCTTCATATCTCATACATGTAGTTTATCATTATGTTAGAAAGATATGTTGATTTAACCCGTTAATTCACCCCTTATATATAGTATCAGTAAATATTCATAATGTATAATGACGCCTAAAATTTTGAATTCGTTGAATAAGATAACATAGATTCATTAATCTATTTGCTGGTTTTCTAGGATTTTCTGTCCCTTTTACCTGTTTGTTACTATCTAAGGCACGGTCCATTTGATATTCTGGGGGGGGGGGGGGGGCTTGGGTTTTTTGTCGGAGCAAGATTATTTTTTTCGCCCCGAACCAGGGCAAAATTATTTTTTTCTTACAAAGTTGGAGCAAGGAAATTTTTTTAAAGAAAGTTATGCGCCTATTAAGAATGTTTGTGTTTTATCAATAGAAATTATTTATATTTTTACTCAAAACTCTAAACATTAATATATTAGTTTATTTTTATGCAAGTATTCAATTTACTTTTAAACAGAGAGATAAAAGATTTTTACAATAAAATTCGCAATATTTATATATTAAGATACATGTATATAATATGTATAAGAGGGTCTGAGGGGAAGGTCTCCTAGACAATTTTTTGAAAATAGAATTGTTAATTGGTGAATAACTGAAGTTCTCCTTCCAAGCTTACAAGAACATAAAATCAGACTCTATATGAGATACATGCAACATGTATTTTATAGCAATACATAAATATTGATAATTTGCTAATATATTTAAGCTTTTAAGGAAGCCCTTTTTCATTCATGGCGAGCGAAGCGAGCCAAAAATTTGATACAAATTGAAAACTGCGGCGAACGAAGCGAGCCGGAAAATTTTCAAGAGTTTTAGCGAAATTTTATGGTACTTCTTCAAATTCAGATTATTTGTAAGAGCAAGATTATTTTTTTCTGTCACACCATAAGCAAATTTATTTATTTCATCAAAATTTAGAGCAAAATTATTTTTTTCGAAAAAAACCCAAGTCCCCCCCCAGAATATCAAATGGACCGTGCCTAAAATTAATTAAACGATCTGTAGTTTTAATAACTTACTCAGAAATCAATTAAGGCTACCGGATTCCACATCCCTATTTGTTGGAAACTCGGTCGTATTTTAATTGAAAAGAACCGACTCACCACACTAATCCGTGATTTCTGATTCATGTCAGGTAACTAATACAACGGTAAAGTAAAAGGCAGATAGGGATAAACAATCGGGAATAAAAACATTCATATGCAGTAATTAATTTACATAAATGGGAAATCCTTTTTTCTTGTCGCCATATTTATCAATGATACTCCATATTCCCTTCAGTAAACAATCACGCAGTGATATGGCCGTAATATGACCGGATTCGTAGCAGAAAGTCGTCAGTACTTTTGGTGGATGGTACCGATGTTAAACGTCTTTAATAGCATCATTTGTTAACAGGTAAAGTTGCAGCATGGACCAGACATGCATATTACGGGTACTCAACCCTCGTCAGTGATCCTTAATCTAAGTAATGAAAGATGGCCAAAGAGTTCGAATATTATTACGTCCAAAAATATACCGAAAGACGTAGCAGGATGTTGGATACACATTTTAGAAATTTCATGAATTTTGGAAACAAAGTTTTGAATGCGTTGAAGAGATAGACGATCAACCGAAGTTGATCGATCTTGGCTTCATGTGCCGTCGGGGACTCCTGGTCCACCAGAAGTGACACTCACCAAGTAGTTCAAATGTTAAACGTCTTCAAATTCAATAGCATCATTTACTGTGATGAAGAGACAGATGTCTTTATAAACATGGAGGATGGAAATTGGAAGTTAGGGAAGATGATGTGAAAAAGAAATGTACAGATCAAACGAAAATGTAGACAAAAGATAACAAAACAAGTAAAGCATAAGGGGGAACATATATGCTTATGTAGTGGGTATCATATTTTAGAGCTGTTATGAATAAGCGAAATCTAAGACAAACGTCTTTTCTTTTAATAACATTTATGGCGAAAAAAGCATGTGCGCTAACATTAATATAGCATAAACAATTGCTAATGTAGCATTTCGTTCACTATTGCCGAGTTAGGCTTGATGAGACGTACATTACATCTTTGAAATGCGCTTATGATGTACTGACAATTTTTCAAAAGAACACATATATTTCAATGCTGAAAAGGTTTGTATCTAAGGGTTATCTCCCTGATTGCATAGTTCTGTCTTTATCTGGTTCACTTCATTTTAGGTCGTATTCAGTATTTCGCTTTTCATATATTCATTATTTGTATTCCCTTTCCTTTGGCCACCAGCATCACTGATAATACATTACTTGTTTAAATACTCATATGTTGCAATGAATGTTTTCAAATAGAATATTTTTTAAGAATTATGGATAAATGAATTATATTTTCGCTAAAATAAGCACTTGTTTAATATCTTCGATGCATTCGTGAGAAACGACCCTTTAGCAAGCAACATAGAAAGTGATACCGCCGTTTTAACGATATATGAAGTACAATACAACTATACATTTTTTTTTTTCAATTCATAAAATGATTTTAGAGAACCATGTCCTGCTTTATTCAAATTAATCTATTTTCTAAATTTTAAATTAAATGAATTGTGCAGAAATTGGTTCCGCCCTCGAGGCAGAAATTCAAGTAATGATCTCAATACAAAATTGAACATTGAATTTTTTACTAATCATTTTAAATGGTGGACATTTCGATTAGTTTATTTAATCAATAGAAAAATACTAAATAGTCTCATTTTTGTCAACATATTCACTGAAAACATTGATGACCACCTGCAAAGGTAAAATTTCAATGGGAAGTCTTTATTTCCTGTAATTCCTGAGGAAGTTCTATGGTCGCTACAAGGAACTTATTGCATGTTTCGACATAAGCCTATCAATGCCACAATTACGGGCATAATTGTATTTATGTATCAAATGCACTTGATTGATTGATTTTCATTTTCATTTACAATTGAACCATTTTCCCTTTTAGTGCTGAATTATGATGAACCTGTTCAGTTTATAATTTCAATGTTGATGTGCTTGTTGTTTATCTAGATTTCCATTGGTCACATTCAACCAATCAGAGATGAGTAATTGGATCACGTGATCCTTAGCCTGCACCATGTGTTTAGCACGCTGCTCACTACTTTGTTTATATCGAGAATTTACCCACCATCCAACACCGTCTGCCTTCCGTATTATCTTACAAATTGCCATTTACTGTTGTGCCATATTTTTGCTTCATTTTCGCACATGTTTAGATAGTAATAGATGTACATTTTAGGAGATCAGACTATTTATTATTATGTAATCTTTCTTTGATGTCAAGTTTCTTTACATCTTTATGATAAATGAAGGGAGGAGATCTCCAACAAGACCCCGTTGCAGCATCAACAGTAAAACACCAAAACACCCGATGCAAAAACACAAAAGACGAGTACAGCACGAGACGGAAAAGAGACACACGACATGTAAACATCAAACACAAAAGACTACACATAAACCGACGAGACCAATGGGTAACCGGTGCCGACTTTGGACGGCCATTTGTCACGCAAGTAGCAAATGGCGTGGTTATCCTGGATTACGTGCGCACAACCCTCTCACTTCTCCAATTATCCAGAAGTCTTGAAGAACGTACAATTGTGGTGTAAAATACCTCCTCACTGTAAGATGACATCACACAAACAAGACCGCGAAATGTAGAGGCCCCAGAGACACAGATGAATATGTAAATGGATATAAAAAGAGGGCATGTGTAATACAGTCCGTGCTCTGCCGGCTGTAGCGAGCTCATGTATGTAATCACCCGAGGAGTCCGACTGACATTCAGAGAGGACAGGTGGTCGGGGCCCTGTCTTCTCTAAAGAGGTTTGGACAGGGCCCGTCATGGAGTCTCGTCGTCACGGTCAGTCAGAGTGCAAGTCTCAAGGATGCGCTTGTACAAGACTGTAGATTGGTCAAGTACCAAGCCTAGTGTCCGTCTGGTAACATTAGGATCATATCCACGGTATAAAAGGCGTTTGATGATTCCGACGCATTTTCGATGGTTATGCTGCCTACCTTTGATCCTTTTTATTTTGTTTATCATATCACCATAAAAGACAGGTTGTGTAATACCCATAGTAATGTACTCTGTTGCATGTATAGATCCGAATTTTAAAAGAAGTTGACTGTAATTTTTGTAAAATTTCCAGAAAGTCCTCACAAGTTTATGAAAGCGGAAACCTTGACCTAAAAGTTTTTTGGTAATTTGTAAATTTCTACTGTGAAAATCCAAGATATCAGTACATGCTCTAGCGTACCGGATGAGCTGTGATGTGTAAATGCCGTATGACGGTAATCTTGGAACATCACCGTCAAGCCAGGGGAAATTTACTATGTTGAATCCAAAATCATCCCTTTTGTCATATACACTTGTATGAATCTTTCCGTATACAATTTTGATATTTAGGTCCAAAAAGGGTATTTCTGTATTTGAAAGGTTTGCCTTGTTAAGGGTTAATTCTTGTGGATAAATTTCATTCTTAAATAATTCAAAAGCAGGATTGTCAATGGCTAGAATTTCATCCAGATACCTAGAAGTATTATTGAAACATTTCAGCTCATCAAATTTTCTTTGCTTTTGAAGATTTTGGATAAATTCTTTTTCATAAGTGTATAAAAATAAATCTGCAACAAGAGGCACACAGTTAGTACCCATAGGAATTCCTACAACCTGCTTGTATAGATCCTCACCAAATCTAACATAAATATTGTCCAAGAGGAAGGACAAGGCATTATACAGGTCACTACATGTCCATGATTTGTATGATTTGTAGTCTGTCGAGGAAAAGAAACCCTTCGATTCAGATGTACAAATGTAAGTTTTACGCTCTCGATCAAAACACCATTTAATGAGATTAGATAATCGATCATTAATTTTGTCATGAGGAAGTGTGGTGTACATATTAGAGAAGTCGTATGAAGAAATCGCATTGGCTTGGAAATTTCCAGATTTCATTTTTTCAATCATTTCCCCTGAATTCTTAATAGACCAAAATAAATTTACATCGTTCCTGTTTAGAACCGTTTCACAATATCTAGTTATGTGTTCTTTAATAGCAGTAAGTGCTGACGTCAGATTTCTAGACAAAATTGTAGTGGAGCAGTTACTAGAATTACAATAAATCGAAATTTGTAAGGAGACTTATGCAGTTTCGGTATGCAATATAGTGTTGGGAGATCCAATTTAGAAATAGAGATATTGAATGAAGACAGTTCACTGTTATGCTTGCTTAAAATGTTAGATGCACTTGCATTGCTTTTGATATATGTATTAGTAGACGAAAGTTCCGAAACCAAAGTTGATATGTAGTAACGTTTTCAAATTATAATGGTGTTGTTGGCTGCTTTATCAGCTGGTGCAAAGACATATTTTTCATGTAATTTACTTAGTTTGGATTTGAAATATCTTTCTGATTTGGAACGTGGATTTGAAAAAGATAAGGGTTTTTATGGAAGTTATCTATTCGAATATCCGTTATATCTAAAATGAGGTTTTTCCAGTCATTCAGAGCATGCGGTTCGACTCCTTCTGATTTACACCATCTTTTCGTATAATTATCTAAGGCTTGCGTAAGCACTTCACGGCATTTGACAAAATCTATCTTGGATGGGATTCTATATTTAGGTCCTTTTTTAAGAAGACCACGGAGCTGTCTGTCTTGGATAATTGAAAAGTCACCTGTAACAACATGGCCAGCTGGTTTGTAGAGATATTTAGAAGTTGCACATTCTCAAGAAGAAGGACACGATTCAAGTATGTCAGGATCCGTTGTAACTTTATTATAGTTAAAAACAAAGTTTCGAATAGGTTTCTTGTACTTATAACAAAAAAGAGGTGGCTCTAAATTTTCAAAATATTGAGGAATGGTACTGAGTATGATGTCTGATCCCTTCCTTAAAGTAATTATCTTTTTCGACATTTCTAATAAATGACAATTGTATTATGCCTTATGAATTCAGCAAAAACTACTAGTAGCTTCAGTGAGCTTGAAGGCATATTGAGACATAAAAATGATTAAGGGCATTCTTGATTACGACCTTTAATTGACCGTCTATTACCTATTTGGACATTACCGGATTTGAAACGTTTCTATTTGGCATTTGCGGCGGGTGTTGCTCAATTTGGTGCTCTTTTGTGAGTGCTGTTGAGATTGTCGTCAGGATATTCTTTATCTCATTTGCATGCAGTCAGGGGACGCTCACTCCTTCCGGGCACCTGCTCCTGACTCCATTCAGGGGTTTGCGATTGCCATGTTAATGGAGACTTTAACAATTATGCCATATTCCCCCTGGATCTTTGACTCCTGAACTGCGATTGGTACTTCTTCTTTTGTATACCTTTAATTCGAAAAGAAGGCTTTGTTTTCCCATGAGAAAAGATATTAGGAGAAGGGGGCAGCCGGGGCACATGCAAAGTGGGGGGGGGGGGGGGGGGGCACAACCAAGTTTGTCGGTCAATTTTCAAAATTTTTCTTTGGCTGGCTACCGCTCGCCAGCTCTTTATAAACTTTCTGAATAATTTAGCTATTCAGATCCATCCTATATCAATATTACTTTATCAATTTAACTCAAACTAAATGAAATATTATTACATGTACTTACTAACGCTAGAGGGTAAAGGAAGTATTTTCTGATAAGTCTATATTTTTTGCCCCAAAAAAATTCCGTGTAATTATAAAAACAGATCCAAAATTTAGAACTGCAACAGATATATCTAAATTTTTGCAAAGAAATCTCCATTCTTTATCTCCCCCCTCCCTTCCCCTTTTTTTTTTTTTTTGTTTAGTTTTGTGTCCAATGATATGGAAGAACCTACCAGCCAACCAGGGAGAAAAACAAACATGCATACAAACTCATTGGGCTTCACTAAATCTTAATCATATTTTCAAATGAAAGATAAACTTCACATATATAGAATTAAAAGCATTTATATACTTGCAGTATCTTGACGTTAATGTCAAATTATACGAAGGGGAAGCAGTTCATGAGGAGAATGTATTTTAATGGTGACGGATTCTAGAACTTTCAATTAATTTGTTTTTATGTTTTTGGGGCTATAAACCAACCAGTACTAGGACGAAAAATAGAAAAAACTTCAAAACAACAACTCTATCAAAACAATTTATTTAATCATTTTGCAAAGCGTTCCTGGGGCTTGATACCTATTGTTAAATAATGAATCACATATTCACACAAAATAATACATCTGATTTGTTAGTAGAGACAACCGAGTTCCTGATAAAAAGGAAGATGCCAGGCCTGGGAGTCAAAACAGCAATTATGTTTATAGGATGAGCTGTTAATGAATGGTTTAAGATTATAACAGGTATGGTCTATTGTCTAAAGGCTTCATTAAGTTGTCATCTCTAATGTCGATCTATTTGATTATTGACTTATGCCAGGTACTCCCTTATCGTCCAATAAACCAAACATAGTGAATAAGATTTAATTATTCATAGCGTTCAAAGTCGTAGAAATTTCTCTGTATTTGCCATAACTCCGCAATGCCAAATGGAAATTGAGTGATTGACTTTAAATTCAAAGAATCAATCATGGGAAATGTACAAGCTGACGGAATAGACGAAAACCAAATAAGGCATGATAGACTATTAGTTATAGTGTTAATTGCTTTTAATTAACAAGACGGTGGTCAGTATTTTTGGATAAGTTTGGAATTTTCAACGCACTGAAAGTATAACCTCTGTGAAAATGGGGACTTCAAAGATTCAAGTGAAGTCAAATAAGCAAGATCAAGTCCATGGTATAAATACCACAGCACAAAAGACTGTTCCAGTGGAAAATGAAGATCATGTGTACAATGCGGACAAGAAAAAGGATTTACTAAAGGCGGAAGAGACAGATTTGATTGCATTATGGAAAATATTTCGCGAGGATACCTCCATGCATGGTTTGAAACATTCAACTTTTGATGGCGGATACAAATTAAGATGGTAAGGAAATATTTTCATTCATCAATATCAAATCATGTGGACATGGAGAGTCCATGGATTCTCAGTAGAGCAATTAGCAATATAGCTCACCGATGCTACCATTGGCTCAATCAAAGAATTCAAAGAAATAGAATAGAAAATAAACTGACTTTGACTTTAACAAAAATCAAAAGTACACATGACATGTGTCTTTCTTTTTTTTAAAGAATCGTAATGAAATGGTGAAAATTTTTAACTTGAAGAACAAAACCATAAAATCATCCTTTCGAAATTATTGAACAACCAACAATGGTCTTGCAATATTAAAGAATAAAATCAAATAGTGTTTAGGTTTAATGGAATTTCAATTTTCTTAAATGAAAATATTGGAAACAAATGTAAATACTGGCTGTTTGTAAGCTTAAAAAAATATGTACCTTAAAGACTTATTTCGGTTTTCTTATTTATCATATCGATCAGTTAACAAACAGAAATCGCATGGTTTAATAATTGACATAAATACTTATCTTATAATGCATATTCACTATTATCTTTACCAAGGACCAGATATCGTATTAAGATAAAGATGCCTGAAAGATGTGTATCTGTATTAATCACAAACAACTATTTAAAAACCGAAATAGTCATCAGCAACACCCCCCCCCCTAAAAAAAAAAATCGTCCTATATATATAAAAAGACGCCGTTCCAACAAATTTGCAGAACTATGCATTCGATTAACCTTAAATTTGTTCGTTCATAAAAATTGTAAATTACACTAAGGATCATCTTCATTGTATCAACAGGATAGTTAATTGATTAAATAAATTGTTAACGAAAATGTGCACATCTAATAAACCGAGGGAACGGTTTGATAAACTTTTGGAACGAATAAGTGCGCCCAATGGAAAAGTTAAATAAACTCTGCGGATTTTCATTGGGTTTTCTTAAATATCAGTAGAATTTCTTATATGCATGCATAGATCACTTCAGAAATCTTCTTAAGTTTATTTTTGAATTGTTTTATCACATTTACATCTTTTGGTATATCTGGATTCTCGTTTTGAAATATGGTTAATGTCTCCCAAGTCGTTGAAAAAATTGTCAACTTCGGTTGATCGTCTGTCTCTTCAACGCATTCGAAAATTTGTGTTACCAAATTTCTTGAAATTACTAAAACGTGGGTCCTGTAGCACCATATCCCATCCATCATGCTACGTCTTTCGGTACATGTTTGGACATCATAAATTTCATACTCTTTGGTCATATTACATCGATTAGATTAACTGACAAGGGTTACGTTCCCAAAACGTGCATGTCTGGTCCATGCTGCCAATTCATCTGTTCTTAAATGATGCTATGGAATTTGAAGACGTTTAACATTATATCAATATCATTTTAAAATTGATGTCTAGTTATCATAAAATACGTAAGTAGCATTAACGATCATGAAAATATAAATAACGAGAAATCAATAAATTTCTTACATCTAAATAATTCTCAAAACAGTCATTTCCCGATTTCTGAATCCGCTTTCGTTTTGAAAAATGTTATTAGCAGGGGTAGATATTGACGTTTATCTGGATCCTGAAACTTCGTATTAAATTAAATGTATTCACAGATGCTCTTATGATATTTGATGACTTCATATGCTGGCGACAATTTCTGGCACATTAATGACATTAGCTATCCATGAATTATTGATATCTTCAGAATGATTATACGTGAAATATCAAGATACGTTACGAGGCCATTTCATATCATAATTAAGTTCAATTTTATCTTGAACATTAAAGTTGAGGGGTACGGGAAAATGCTATCAGATCTTAGATCACAAGATTGTCCTTATTTGTCTGTATAAAAGCCTCTTGTTGTGCACATTTGGTCTGTCTCCGGCCTTCTATGGGTACTAATTGTGCGCCTCTTGTTGCAGATTTATTTTATACACGTATGAAAAGGAATTTATCCAAAATCTTCAAAAGCAAAGAAAAAATGATGATTTGAAATGTTTCATCGGTACTTCTAGGTACCTGGATGACATTCTTTCTATCGACAATCCTGTTTTTGAACAGTTTAAAAATGTTATTTATCCACAAGAATTGATTCTAAACAAGGCAAACGTTTCAAACACAGAAACACCATTTTTGGACCTAAATATCAAAATTGTAAATGGAGAGATCCATACAAATGTATGTAACAAAAGAGATGATTTTGGATTTAACATAGTAAATTTCCCCTGGCTTGACGGTGATGTTCCTAGATTACCGTCCTATGGTATCTATATTTCACAGCTCATCCGGTATGCTAGGGCATGTACTGATGTTTTGGAATTTCATAGTAGAAATTTACAAATTACCAAGAAACTTTTAGGACACGGTTTTCACTCTCACAAACTAGTAAAGACTTTCTGGAAATTTTACAAAAATTATTGTCAACTTCTGATGATATTCGGACCAATACCGGCAACAGAGTATATTACTTTGGTTATTTCACAACCTGCATTTTATGGTGACATTATTAACAAGATAAGAAGGATCAAAGATAGACAACATCACTATCGAAAATGCGTCAGAATCATCAAACGCCTTTATACTGTGGATATGATCCTAATTTAACCAGACGGACACTAGGCTTGGTACATGACCAATCTTCAGTCTTGTACAAGCGCATTCTTAAAACTTGCACTCTGACTGACTGTGACGACGGGACTCCATTACGGGCCCTGTCCAAACCTCTTTAGAGAAGACAGGGCCCCGACCACCTGTCCTCTCTGAATGTCAGTCGGACTCCTCGGGTGATTACATACATGAGCTCGCGGCGGCAGAGCACGGATTGTATTACGCCCTCTTTTTATATCCATTTACATATTCATCTGTGTTGCTTGGGCCCCTGCGTGTTGCGGTCTTGTTTGTGTGTGGTCATCTGACAGTGAGGAGGTTGTTTTGCACAACTGTACGTTCTTCGAGACCTCTGGGTAATCGGAAAAATGGGAGGGTTGTGCGCACGTAATCCAGTATAACCACACCTTCTGCTATTTCAGTGGCAGATGGCCGTCCTAAGTCGACACCGGTTGCCCATTGGTCTCGTTGGTTTATGTGTAGTCCTTTGTGTTTGATGTTTCTGTGTTGTTCGTTGACGTTGCTTGTCCCTTATGCGTCTCTTTCTTTGCTTGTCTGCTTTGTGTTTTTGCATTGAGTGTTTTGGGGTTATGCTGTGGGTGCTGCAACCTGGTATTGTTGGAGATCCCCTCCTTTGTCATTAATGTTTGATGTTTCTGTACGTCTGTTTCGATTCTCTTGTATGATGTTCTAGTGAATATTGTCGTTTGTTTGCAGTTTTGTCTTATGTCATTTACGTATCACTTTCTAGTGGGGTTTTTTCACTGGGTGATTGCAGGGGCGGTCATGCTGGAGATCATCCCCTTTTCTTTGTCAGTTCTATGTTTTCATACTGGGTGTATTTGATGCTTTCCTGTGGGTGCTGCAACCGAGTCTGGGTTGAGATGCTCTCCTTTCTTATTTAAACAAGAAATTAAGAAGGTGCCAAGCGGGAACACTTTTTTTCTTATTGTTGAGAATATTATTTTCAATGATTTATTTATTTCTTTTTTATGTTTTTAAAAGGTGCACATTTTCATTTTTTCTCAGTTTCACATCAGTTGCACTATGGCACCAAACAGGATTTGTACCACCATGTAACTTGAAAATCGGAACAAATTCTATAAATGACAAATATGGACAATGACCATATCCCAATACACAGTACAAAATCGATAATCCATAATAAGATTTTTAAGTTTTCAGCTATAGAGCAGTCTTCTGAACAAAAATATGGAAGTATTCCAACTCTATACCTTCCGAAGAAAATGTCAATGACAACACAAATTTATTTTGCAACAGACACGTGTTTCGGATATGAAATCCTCAACATTAATGCTTCCATCCAAAGTGAGTTTTAGAAACAGCCAAAAATTCATTTTAGTAGCGCCCTTTGGTTATATTTTTTGAAATTTAATTTGTGCAATTTGCAGATAATGTGCAGCTCCAAATTTCCCGTAGGGTCGATTCAGTAGCCAGGTCAGTATCCAAA
The DNA here is from genome assembly GCA_028142955.1 of Pinctada fucata. Lineage (NCBI taxonomy): Eukaryota > Metazoa > Mollusca > Bivalvia > Pterioida > Pteriidae > Pinctada > Pinctada fucata. The sequence goes on from AP027105.1 coordinate 16,889,197, forward strand.
TAAAATCTATATTCAAAATAGCATGGGAGGGATAGTGCTACGATGTTAACCTCCTTTTATTTTTTAATGAAATGACAAGATTCCGAAAAAGCCAAATAATATAGATTATTTCAAATTGACGAAGTGCCAAAATAATCATCAAAGAAGTACATATCAACCATTCAGTCTCAAAGTCGAGAAGGGAAGGCAAAATCTTTAGAATTTCCATATAATCTACCTCTTTTAATTTCGAAAAAGTTCTATATACTATGGACCAGACGTGTTTGCTTCGGACAATCAATCCTTATCAGTAGGACATTAATATGAAATATATCAAATTGTTAAAGATAGTTTAGTGAAGCGCTCCCTAGTCTTTTTTTTTCAAAGATTTCTTATGTCAATTTTGCAAAGAGAGGGTGGGTGCAAATTTTGTGTAGGGAATGTTTAGAGGCGTAAGAAGAAAATTGTGGTCATAATCAGTTTTAATAAACATTCAGGATAAACATTTTGAGAGGTAAAGAAATGTTAATAAAGTGCGTCCATTCGTACACACAGGAAAGGTAAAACTACAAACATTCTTGTTTCATATAAATTGTTCAGTCGATTAATTTCAGTGAAAATATGTCTATACTGGTAAATCCTTTGCCCATCCATAGTTAATTAATAACCTATTTGTTAAATGAAATGACCAGATAAAGAAATAATTAGGTGGTTTAGCATCGCTTTACAGGTTTCATACTTTTATGGAATCCGCTCGTCTAGATTCTTCACTACTTTATGAAATTTAAACAGAATGTTACAGATGACAGATGGCCGTCTTTAGTCGGCACCGGTTGCCCATTGGTCTCGTTGGTTTACGTGTAGTCTTTTGTGTTTCGTGTTTCTATGGTGAGAGTTGGTCGCGTTGGTTTATTTATGTTTTATTTTTTGTTTCATGTTTCTATGGTGTGAGTTGGTGTTCCTTGTCCCTTTTGCGTCACTTTCTGTGGGTGTCTGCTCTGTGTTTTTGTATTGGCTGTCTTGGGGTTTTGCTGTGGGAGTTGTTGGAAATCCCCTCCTTTCTTAGTTAATAACAAAATAATTGATTTCTTATCAGAATCCTTGAACAACTTAAGGGTTTTGTTCCAAATTATGTATAAATATTAAACGTCTTCAAATTCTATAGCATTATTTAAAACCAGATAAATTTACAGCATGGACCAGACATGCACGTATATGTGGTTTCCATTATGCAATTACATCTGTCTCTTCAGCCTTCAACAGCCATTTTGCATGAACAAAAGTACTTGTCATATAACATTGACGTCATAAATTATCATCCACGTCTCATTTATAGTAACGTGATGATTATATCCGGCCAAGCGGATATTTCTTGAGATGAATTTTGTGTTTATTCTGATAGCATGTCTTATCCCTGATCGTATCATTTTATGCTCTAATGTGTCATATTTCTCGTGCTGCCAAGAGTAAGGTGACGCAATCTTTAAAAGGGTTTGCGTGTCTTAAAAGTAAAGAGTCGTACCAAGGTTTGATAGACATACTTTTAGTAATCCAGCTATTTAATCAATACATAATGTTAATCTTATGTCAAAAATCTATTTCTGGTAAAATGTATGCTATTTTTCATTTGTACATAACATTTACAAAACATCATCTTCCAGTGAATATTAAACCTTTTTTTTTAAACTAAAGAACAATTATAGAAGAAAATCTTTATATACGAAATTCTGACTACTGAAACATATAATGACGAAATCTATCCACAAGAATTGACACACAACAAGGCAAACGTTATGAACACAAAAACATCATTTTTGGACCGTTCATCATACAGAGTTTACATATCACAGCTCATCCGGTACGCTAGAGCGTGTACTAATGTTTTAGATTGCTGTAGCAGAAATTTACAAATTACCAAGAAAGTTTTAGGCCAAGGTTACCGCTTTCATAAACTAGTTTGACTTTCTGGAAATTTTACAAAAACTACTGTCAGCTTCTTTTAAAATACAGACCTATTCAAGCAATGGAGTATATTACTTTGGATATTTCACAACCTGCCCTTTATGGTGACATTATGAAAAAAATTAGATGGATCAAAGGTAGACAGCATATCTATTGAAAATGCATCAGAATCATCAAACGCCTTTTATAACGCGGAAATGATCCTAATGTCACCAGATGGACACTCGGTATGGTACTTGACCAATCTACAGCATTTTTCTGTTCTCAAATGATGCTATTGAATTTGAAGACGTTTACCATTGCACTAGCGCATTCTTAAGACTTGCATTCTAACTGACTGTGACGACGGGACTTCATGACTTGCCTTGTCCAAACCTCTTTAGAGAAGACAGGGCCCGACCGTATATTATTACATGTACGACAGAGTCTCCTTTACTATCATGATAAGATATATTTTACTTTCTCAAATAATTGGGAGAAATTTCTATATGAGATACCCACATAGTTACAAATTACTATAAGTTCTAAAATGTTCATATTCATTTTAGAGTGAGGAAAAAAAGAATATACAGTAAATGTGTACACATTAAAAACTGATAAACACAAAATGCGCATTTCGATCGATAAAATGAAAATCTCCAAATATTAGAAATCCTGAAACAAGACCCGTAGATTCGAAATGGTGCTCGCTGTTTACTCTCGGTTTTGAAAGTATTGATTACCTTTTTTATATTTCTTTAATTCTTCAAAAATGAAAATTGATATTTTTTAGTCAGTATTGTGTAATACGAGTAAGAGCTATAGTTAACTGTAACTTAAATATTTCTTTCCATTAGTATAATGCGTCGTGACCTCAAAATTTTTCTTTGTGTTTATTTATTGTTATTGCCTCTAAATATATATGATATAAATTGCACATTAAGTAAATTACATTCTCTTGATGCGATTGATACTTACATGTGAATGACAAATATGGATAATGACCATATCCCTGTATACAGCACAAAATCGATAATTCAGAAAATCAGAAACCGAAGGCATACAAAATCGGGATAAAACAGAAACCGAAGCAAACAAGCAAAAGCCTCCACCACATGAAAAGAAGCGGACTCCCGATATGAGAGTGAGACAAGGTGCCCAGGAAGAGTAAGCATCTCCTGCTTGCATGCAACACCCGCCGCTTCAATTCGGTAGAACTGTCACATCCGCAAATTCACAAACGCAAACGTTCACAAACGCAAAATGCAGATTTAAATTTAAAACTTAATTTTCTTATTGTTTTGTTGATATCTAGGATAATATGGATAGTAGCCATCATTGCGATGGTGTCATTCCTGTCATGGACGCTCTGGACTCAACTACATGAATATTCCAAGAACCCCACACTCACAAATCTCGGCGTCCATCACATGGACGAACTTCCGTTTCCGGCCGTTACTGTTTGTAATCTATCCCCATACAAGATGTCCAGCATGAATATGGATGCAGAACTAAGTCGGTACTACTTGAAACTGAGTCGTCTAAATCAGTTTGTGCCAGAGCCAGACTTGTCAGGAGAGAGATTCAACGTCTCAGGAAATTCTACATTTTTGGATGCAGTCTCATTTTCCGTAAATGACATAATGTTGTACTGTGTGTATCAAAACCTTCTTGAGGACTGCAATCAAGTGCTAACGTCAAGGATAACAGAAATGGGCAAATGTTTCACCTTCAACAACTACAATGCTTTCAATGGCGTCAGAACCATAAGCCGAACCGGAAGTCTATTGTCGCTGACTTTGTACCTGCGCATTGATCAGAATGAATATGTTTATAATAACTTCATGGCGGCTGGTGTCAAAGTACGTATTCAAATTAAAGGAAAACCTTCAACTATCAAATCTGTAATGGAAACATGTACAACATTGTAATAAATAATAGCTTTATATACATGTAAAATTGTAACAAGTAAAAATCACTCAAATCTTACATTCCAAGCATGGAGGGGATCTCCAACAACACTCGGCTGCAGTACCCACATCAAAACCCAAAAAACATCCAATGCAAAAACAGAGCGCACACCCGCAGAACCAGACACAAAAGGGACAAGGAACACCAATTAACACCATAGAAACATGAAAAACAAAAGACCACACATAAACCATCAAGACAAATGGGCAACCGGTGCCGAAATAAGACAGCCATTTGTCACGCAAGAAGCAGACGATGTGGTTATCCGGATTACATGCGCACATCCCTCCCACTTTTCCGATTATTAAGAAATATAGTAGACATAGCACACAAACCTCCACCTTTTCCGAATATCCCCCACCAACACTTTGTATGTGTCGCCAATCGGTTTTTATGCCTGTCTTTCGCCTTCTATTTAAAAAAGTTGAATGTTTGAGACAACACATCCTCTTAAACATGTTTAATCCCTGAAAAAAGAAGGCTCTGGGGTACAATATATGTCATTATGTTACTTTTTAATCATGTACATCTTGTACAAGTAAATAGATATAGATCTTTAATTAAAGGAATAGAAAATTATGAGAATCTTGCTTTTACAACGTATGTGCATAATCAAGAAAGGAGGGGATCTCCAACAACACTCGGTTGCAGCACCAACAACAAAACCCCAAACACCCAATGTTAAAACAAAAACAGTGCGCATATCCCTCTTAGAACGGCCATCTGCCATGCTAGTGGCAGACGGTCTGTTTATCCGGATTATGTGCGCACAAACCTCAAATTTTTCCGATAAATAAACAGTAGAATAAAATAATGCAGTGATTGTTTTGTAGTTTCTGGTGCATGACCCTCATGAAGAACCAGATATGGTTAATTTGGGTTATCTCGCTTCTCCCGGATACTCTGTCAACGCAGCCATCAAAATGACAAAGGTACCAAAACGTTTGTAAAAACTGTTTTGATTCGTGCTCTTTTTTAAATGTAGAGTATTATTCTGTTTGCAAATGCTGCTGTTTTCTCATTAGCAAAGCCTACAATATTTTTGTGCCTACATGTTTATCTCAAGCTTAAGCACCATTACAAAAAGGATCCGATTGAAGAGATTCAGTTAAAAAGAACTAATCTTTAGAAGATTTATTTTTCTAAAAAGTGGGAAATACATCCCCAAAGGCACACTTGCTTTAAACTGACTCATCTGTTAAATTTGTGTTATATCAACCTGTAATGTATGGAAAGAAATAATAGCACTATGAGGAAACGGATATTTTCTAAAGATGAAAACAACCCGTGTTTATCATGATTTAGGTTAGAGGTAACATCATTGTCATTCTGAATATTGCAGATAGCGAAATACTTTCAAGATGCATTTTTTTTACAATAAACAAAAAAAAAACCAGTTAAAAACATTGACCGAAACATGGAAATAACCATTCTTTAGATTATTTCATTTGAATTAAACAATATTTTGCTTTCTTTACATTTAGTACAAATACCTACCGTCCCCGTATCTAGCGTTTGGAGATGGATACTGTTTGGACACTAAATCCAGTACCTTCAAGAATCACCTTAAATACTACGAACATTACAGTGAGAGCGCATGTCTCAGAGAATGTAAGAGGAACATCATAGTTGGTAAATGTGGCTGCCGGAAACACACCGATCCAGGTACCCATATTAAAAGTATAATTTGATATTTTTCCCTATTGTTACAATTATTATTGTAATGATGTTGGAATAGGTAGATGTAAAGTCATAGAGGATAATTAGTCCAAAAGAGACGACTCAAAAAGTAGATTTAGATTCATGGCATCTGCTTCAAGATGGAATTGTCAAAGGAGCGCGAAATCAGGTCAAATCTGAAAATTTATTCTTCTTCTCATGTATACATTTATAGGTTTAAAAACTTTGAAAAGCTTAAGTTTCTTCAAAAACGCATTTGAAAATTTCTGTTTACAAAATTTTCTCAAATTTCTAATACCTGGGTCCAGTAGCATTGTATCCCAGCCATTTTGCTACGTCTTTCGGTATATTTAGGACATCATTTTCACAGATTTGGTCATATAACATTGTTTTGATTGAGGATCACTGACGAGGGTTAAATATCCGAAACATGCATGTCTGGTCCATGCTGTAAATTAATCTGCTCTAAAATTATGCTAATTAATTTGAAGACGTTAAACATTCAAATTAAGTTAATACCCGGAAAGAAGTCCATCGCCTAAGATATGTAGATGAAGTTGAATAAGGAAATTTAAACTGTGTAGAATTGTCGAAAACAACAAATGATGCACGAACTTTTTTCAAATGAAATTGACATGACATGAATATACCGTCATAAAATTTTGAATTATGTGATTGATTAGACGTATTTGTTATTACAATTCAAAGTGTCATCATTAAGGATAAGGGGATGTTCGAAACATGTACGACATATCTTGCTAATTTTTGAATTAAATAAAGCCTGTAAACAATGCTTTGGAATTTTATGCCAGTGATTAGAACAAAAGGACATATTAATGACTGAAAATGTTCAGAAATTTTATGGTCATAAGTTAGAAAAATTGAAATGTTCAATCTCGTTATCTTCTTCAAACAATTTTAATGCACGTGCTTCGGTTAGTACAATAAACATAGAATTTATTTGGATATGCTACTGAATAGACCCTACAGGAAATTTAGAGCCGCGCATCCTCTGTTAAGTAAATGGCGGCTTCTGAAAATAAATTTGGCTGGAAGCATCACTGATGAAGACTTTATATCCGAAACACGACTCTGCTGCATAATATAATAGATTGATTTGAAATTTTCTTCAAGAAGGTATAGAGTTTGATCACTTCCGTATTATCGTAAATCTTGATCTTTACTTCAAGCCAGATTTATTGTCAGACACAGCCAGATTTATTCTAAGCGCCCCCTAGTTTTGAATTTTGTGTATCTATTTTGCGAAGAGTGCGCGGTTCCAAATTTCCTCTGGGGATGAATCAGTGGCGTAGTCAAATCTATTACCGTCTTCCACCGCAACGTCATAGGTTCCTTCCAATACTTTCCATACTCTCAATATGACCTTGCCTTCACCCCTTAGGTCCCATGTATTTTTCAAACTAATTAAAAAGGAAATTACATAAATTCAGATTGAAGATAGGGATAAAGTTAGAATAACTGTTCTGAATTATGGCGCCGAAAATTAAAAGTAATCGCATTTGTTGTTTTCCGACGTCATTAAACTACAATGACGTGACGTCATAATAGGGCCGCCGACAGAAATCCTGTCGAAACTGGGGACCCCTGATCCAAGGGTACTTTGCGATGAAGCGTCCCGCGGAATGCGATGAAACCCTTGGTGCACCAAGATGATCTATTACCAAAAGTGCATTGGAGGGATGGTGATAGGATGTTGACTTCCTTGAATCTTTATCATGACAAATTTGGATAATGACCATATCCCTGTATACAGCACAAAATCGATAATTCAGAAAATCAGAAACCGAAGGCATACAAAATCAGGATAAAACAGGATCCAAAGCAAACAAACAAAAACCTCTACCATATGAAAAGAAGCGAACTCCCGATATGGGAGTGAGACCAGGTGCCCAGGAAGAGTAAGCATCTCCTTTTTTAGGAAGAAGTGGCATGTCTCTTAAATGGCAAAGTACTTTCTCTACAGGAAAGTTGGAGCCACGTACTCTCTGTCAAGCAAATACACATATTTAAATTCTAAAAAATAAAACCAGATTTCCCTAGTTAAATAAATTTGGGCGGTTTATGAAAAGCACTTTGGCTGAAAGCATCACTGATGAAAATTTAATATTCGAAACACGTGTCTGGTGTATAATAAATTTGTTTGAAATTTTCTTCAAGAAGGTATAGAATTGGAACCCATCCGCATTATTCTCATATCAAATTGACAAAAGGCCAATTGGACATTACATATATTGTGCAGCGTGGATAGTATTCTGTATGCTAGGTGATGTTCTGGCAAAAATGTAAAGCTAATACGATTTTAGTCATTACCACTTTTTAAATTCATCCATAAATCTATATACCTATTGTAATATGTTTGTGTATGTGTTTTTATTAGCTCACCTGAGCGAAGCTCAAGTGAGCTATTGTCATAGCGCACCGTCCGGCGTCCGTCCGTCGTCCGTCGTCCGGCGTCCGTCGTCCGGCGTCGTCCGTCGTAAACTTTTCACATTTTCGACTTCTTCTCCAGAACGGCTGAAGGGATTTTGATGAAACTTGGTAGGTATGAAGTACTCATGGTCCCCTACAAGTGTTGTTGTTTTTCGTCCGGATCTGTCAACAGGTGGCGCCACCACAGCCAAAAGTAGGTCACGGGGGGTACCCTCCTTTGACAAACTTCTTCTTCAGAACCGAAGCATGTATCGACAAACCGAAAGCATCAGGATGATCTAGAGAGATGTCTTAAGAAGTGTTGTTATTTTTGGTTCCACTTCGAAGTCAAATTTTTGACGCGTTTTTGACGTCTTTTCGGACTTAGTCAGAAATGCACATTTTTGCACTATTTCTTTAAATAACTCAATAAGTGTATGATTTTACACACTCATTTACTACATATTTATCATATTTAACTTACTTAATGCTTTGATATGTATTTTATGCTTAAATTTTATTTTTTTTGATTTTTTATGAATTTTTTTCTTATGTAAAAAGGAAGAGGGGGGGGGTGATTTTCATACATTTTCTGCTTCTTTTCTATAACCACTCTTCAGATTGTCATGACAATTTGTAGGTATGAGGTACTCATGCATGGTACCCTACAAGTGAAAGAATTTTGTCAAGATATCCACTTTTGGATTTTTAAGGAATATTTTTTAAGATTGTACATAGGTATAATGTATGTTTTCCATGCCCAATGGACCCATGGGGAGTGGCTTCAAACCCCGGCGGGACCCCAAAAAAACTTTTTCCCCTTTTTAGCTCACCTGAGCGAAGCTCAAGTGAGCTATTGTCATAGCGCACCGTCCGGCGTCCGTCCGTCGTCCGGCGTCCGTCGTCCGGCGTCCGTCGTCCGGCGTCGTCCGTCGTAAACTTTTCACATTTTCGACTTCTTCTCCAGAACGGCTGAAGGGATTTTGATGAAACTTGGTAGGTATGAAGTACTCATGGTCCCCTACAAGTGTTGTTGTTTTTCGTCCGGATCTGTCAACAGGTGGCGCCACCACAGCCAAAAGTAGGTCACGGGGGGTACCCTCCTTTGACAAACTTCTTCTTCAGAACCGAAGCATGTATCGACAAACCGAAAGCATCAGGATGATCTAGAGAGATGTCTTAAGAAGTGTTGTTATTTTTGGTTCCACTTCGAAGTCAAATTTTTGACGCGTTTTTGACGTCTTTTCGGACTTAGTCAGAAATGCACATTTTTGCACTATTTCTTTAAATAACTCAATAAGTGTATGATTTTACACACTCATTTACTACATATTTATCATATTTAACTTACTTAATGCTTTGATATGTATTTTATGCTTAAATTTTATTTTTTTTTGATTTTTTATGAATTTTTTTCTTATGTAAAAAGGAAGAGGGGGGGTGATTTTCATACATTTTCTGCTTCTTTTCTATAACCACTCTTCAGATTGTCATGACAATTTGTAGGTATGAGGTACTCATGCATGGTACCCTACAAGTGAAAGAATTTTGTCAAGATATCCACTTTTGGATTTTTAAGGAATATTTTTTAAGATTGTACATAGGTATAATGTATGTTTTCCATGCCCAATGGACCCATGGGGAGTGGCTTCAAACCCCGGCGGGACCCCAAAAAAACTTTTTCCCCTTTTTAGCTCACCTGAGCGAAGCTCAAGTGAGCTATTGTCATAGCGCACCGTCCGGCGTCCGTCCGTCGTCCGGCGTCCGTCGTCCGGCGTCGTCCGTCGTAAACTTTTCACATTTTCGACTTCTTCTCCAGAACGGCTGAAGGGATTTTGATGAAACTTGGTAGGTATGAAGTACTCATGGTCCCCTACAAGTGTTGTTGTTTTTCGTCCGGATCTGTCAACAGGTGGCGCCACCACAGCCAAAAGTAGGTCACGGGGGGTACCCTCCTTTGACAAACTTCTTCTTCAGAACCGAAGCATGTATCGACAAACCGAAAGCATCAGGATGATCTAGAGAGATGTCTTAAGAAGTGTTGTTATTTTTGGTTCCACTTCGAAGTCAAATTTTTGACGCGTTTTTGACGTCTTTTCGGACTTAGTCAGAAATGCACATTTTTGCACTATTTCTTTAAATAACTCAATAAGTGTATGATTTTACACACTCATTTACTACATATTTATCATATTTAACTTACTTAATGCTTTGATATGTATTTTATGCTTAAATTTTATTTTTTTTTGATTTTTTATGAATTTTTTTCTTATGTAAAAAGGAAGAGGGGGGGTGATTTTCATACATTTTCTGCTTCTTTTCTATAACCACTCTTCAGATTGTCATGACAATTTGTAGGTATGAGGTACTCATGCATGGTACCCTACAAGTGAAAGAATTTTGTCAAGATATCCACTTTTGGATTTTTAAGGAATATTTTTTAAGATTGTACATAGGTATAATGTATGTTTTCCATGCCCAATGGACCCATGGGGAGTGGCTTCAAACCCCGGCGGGACCCCAAAAAAACTTTTTCCCCTTTTTAGCTCACCTGAGCGAAGCTCAAGTGAGCTATTGTCATAGCGCACCGTCCGGCGTCCGTCCGTCGTCCGGCGTCCGTCGTCCGGCGTCGTCCGTCGTAAACTTTTCACATTTTCGACTTCTTCTCCAGAACGGCTGAAGGGATTTTGATGAAACTTGGTAGGTATGAAGTACTCATGGTCCCCTACAAGTGTTGTTGTTTTTCGTCCGGATCTGTCAACAGGTGGCGCCACCACAGCCAAAAGTAGGTCACGGGGGGTACCCTCCTTTGACAAACTTCTTCTTCAGAACCGAAGCATGTATCGACAAACCGAAAGCATCAGGATGATCTAGAGAGATGTCTTAAGTGTTGTTATTTTTGGTTCCACTTCGAAGTCAAATTTTTGACGCGTTTTTGACGTCTTTTCGGACTTAGTCAGAAATGCACATTTTTGCACTATTTCTTTAAATAACTCAATAAGTGTATGATTTTACACACTCATTTACTACATATTTATCATATTTAACTTACTTAATGCTTTGATATGTATTTTATGCTTAAATTTTATTTTTTTTTGATTTTTTATGAATTTTTTTCTTATGTAAAAAGGAAGAGGGGGGGTGATTTTCATACATTTTCTGCTTCTTTTCTATAACCACTCTTCAGATTGTCATGACAATTTGTAGGTATGAGGTACTCATGCATGGTACCCTACAAGTGAAAGAATTTTGTCAAGATATCCACTTTTGGATTTTTAAGGAATATTTTTTAAGATTGTACATAGGTATAATGTATGTTTTCTATGCCCAATGGACCCATGGGGAGTGGCTTCAAACCCCGGCGGGACCCCAAAAAAACTTTTTCCCCTTTTTAGCTCACCTGAGCGAAGCTCAAGTGAGCTATTGTCATAGCGCACCGTCCGGCGTCCGTCCGTCGTCCGGCGTCCGTCGTCCGGCGTCGTCCGTCGTAAACTTTTCACATTTTCGACTTCTTCTCCAGAACGGCTGAAGGGATTTTGATGAAACTTGGTAGGTATGAAGTACTCATGGTCTCCTACAAGTGTTGTTGTTTTTCGTCCGGATCTGTCAACAGGTGGCGCCACCACAGCCAAAAGTAGGTCACGGGGGGTACCCTCCTTTGACAAACTTCTTCTTCAGAACCGAAGCATGTATCGACAAACCGAAAGCATCAGGATGATCTAGAGAGATGTCTTAAAAAGTGTTGTTATTTTTGGTTCCACTTCGAAGTCAAATTTTTGACGCGTTTTTGACGTCTTTTCGGACTTAGTCAGAAATGCACATTTTTGCACTATTTCTTTAAATAACTCAATAAGTGTATGATTTTACACACTCATTTACTACATATTTATCATATTTAACTTACTTAATGCTTTGATATGTATTTTATGCTTAAATTTTATTTTTTTTGATTTTTTATGAATTTTTTTCTTATGTAAAAAGGAAGAGGGGGGGTGATTTTCATACATTTTCTGCTTCTTTTCTATAACCACTCTTCAGATTGTCATGACAATTTGTAGGTATGAGGTACTCATGCATGGTACCCTACAAGTGAAAGAATTTTGTCAAGATATCCACTTTTGGATTTTTAAGGAATATTTTTTAAGATTGTACATAGGTATAATGTATGTTTTCCATGCCCAATGGACCCATGGGGAGTGGCTTCAAACCCCGGCGGGACCCCAAAAAAACTTTTTCCCCTTTTTAGCTCACCTGAGCGAAGCTCAAGTGAGCTATTGTCATAGCGCACCGTCCGGCGTCCGTCCGTCGTCCGGCGTCCGTCGTCCGGCGTCGTCCGTCGTAAACTTTTCACATTTTCGACTTCTTCTCCAGAACGGCTGAAGGGATTTTGATGAAACTTGGTAGGTATGAAGTACTCATGGTCCCCTACAAGTGTTGTTGTTTTTCGTCCGGATCTGTCAACAGGTGGCGCCACCACAGCCAAAAGTAGGTCACGGGGGGTACCCTCCTTTGACAAACTTCTTCTTCAGAACCGAAGCATGTATCGACAAACCGAAAGCATCAGGATGATCTAGAGAGATGTCTTAAGAAGTGTTGTTATTTTTGGTTCCACTTCGAAGTCAAATTTTTGACGCGTTTTTGACGTCTTTTCGGACTTAGTCAGAAATGCACATTTTTGCACTATTTCTTTAAATAACTCAATAAGTGTATGATTTTACACACTCATTTACTACATATTTATCATATTTAACTTACTTAATGCTTTGATATGTATTTTATGCTTAAATTTTATTTTTTTTTGATTTTTTATGAATTTTTTTCTTATGTAAAAAGGAAGAGGGGGGGTGATTTTCATACATTTTCTGCTTCTTTTCTATAACCACTCTTCAGATTGTCATGACAATTTGTAGGTATGAGGTACTCATGCATGGTACCCTACAAGTGAAAGAATTTTGTCAAGATATCCACTTTTGGATTTTTAAGGAATATTTTTTAAGATTGTACATAGGTATAATGTATGTTTTCTATGCCCAATGGACCCATGGGGAGTGGCTTCAAACCCCGGCGGGACCCCAAAAAAACTTTTTCCCCTTTTTAGCTCACCTGAGCGAAGCTCAAGTGAGCTATTGTCATAGCGCACCGTCCGGCGTCCGTCCGTCGTCCGGCGTCCGTCGTCCGGCGTCGTCCGTCGTAAACTTTTCACATTTTCGACTTCTTCTCCAGAACGGCTGAAGGGATTTTGATGAAACTTGGTAGGTATGAAGTACTCATGGTCTCCTACAAGTGTTGTTGTTTTTCGTCCGGATCTGTCAACAGGTGGCGCCACCACAGCCAAAAGTAGGTCACGGGGGGTACCCTCCTTTGACAAACTTCTTCTTCAGAACCGAAGCATGTATCGACAAACCGAAAGCATCAGGATGATCTAGAGAGATGTCTTAAGAAGTGTTGTTATTTTTGGTTCCACTTCGAAGTCAAATTTTTGACGCGTTTTTGACGTCTTTTCGGACTTAGTCAGAAATGCACATTTTTGCACTATTTCTTTAAATAACTCAATAAGTGTATGATTTTACACACTCATTTACTACATATTTATCATATTTAACTTACTTAATGCTTTGATATGTATTTTATGCTTAAATTTTATTTTTTTTGATTTTTTATGAATTTTTTTCTTATGTAAAAAGGAAGAGGGGGGGTGATTTTCATACATTTTCTGCTTCTTTTCTATAACCACTCTTCAGATTGTCATGACAATTTGTAGGTATGAGGTACTCATGCATGGTACCCTACAAGTGAAAGAATTTTGTCAAGATATCCACTTTTGGATTTTTAAGGAATATTTTTTAAGATTGTACATAGGTATAATGTATGTTTTCCATGCCCAATGGACCCATGGGGAGTGGCTTCAAACCCCGGCGGGACCCCAAAAAAACTTTTTCCCCTTTTTAGCTCACCTGAGCGAAGCTCAAGTGAGCTATTGTCATAGCGCACCGTCCGGCGTCCGTCCGTCGTCCGGCGTCCGTCGTCCGGCGTCGTCCGTCGTAAACTTTTCACATTTTCGACTTCTTCTCCAGAACGGCTGAAGGGATTTTGATGAAACTTGGTAGGTATGAAGTACTCATGGTCTCCTACAAGTGTTGTTGTTTTTCGTCCGGATCTGTCAACAGGTGGCGCCACCACAGCCAAAAGTAGGTCACGGGGGGTACCCTCCTTTGACAAACTTCTTCTTCAGAACCGAAGCATGTATCGACAAACCGAAAGCATCAGGATGATCTAGAGAGATGTCTTAAGAAGTGTTGTTATTTTTGGTTCCACTTCGAAGTCAAATTTTTGACGCGTTTTTGACGTCTTTTCGGACTTAGTCAGAAATGCACATTTTTGCACTATTTCTTTAAATAACTCAATAAGTGTATGATTTTACACACTCATTTACTACATATTTATCATATTTAACTTACTTAATGCTTTGATATGTATTTTATGCTTAAATTTTATTTTTTTTTGATTTTTTATGAATTTTTTTCTTATGTAAAAAGGAAGAGGGGGGGGTGATTTTCATACATTTTCTGCTTCTTTTCTATAACCACTCTTCAGATTGTCATGACAATTTGTAGGTATGAGGTACTCATGCATGGTACCCTACAAGTGAAAGAATTTTGTCAAGATATCCACTTTTGGATTTTTAAGGAATATTTTTTAAGATTGTACATAGGTATAATGTATGTTTTCCATGCCCAATGGACCCATGGGGAGTGGCTTCAAACCCCGGCGGGACCCCAAAAAAACTTTTTCCCCTTTTTAGCTCACCTGAGCGAAGCTCAAGTGAGCTATTGTCATAGCGCACCGTCCGGCGTCCGTCCGTCGTCCGGCGTCCGTCGTCCGGCGTCGTCCGTCGTAAACTTTTCACATTTTCGACTTCTTCTCCAGAACGGCTGAAGGGATTTTGATGAAACTTGGTAGGTATGAAGTACTCATGGTCCCCTACAAGTGTTGTTGTTTTTCGTCCGGATCTGTCAACAGGTGGCGCCACCACAGCCAAAAGTAGGTCACGGGGGGTACCCTCCTTTGACAAACTTCTTCTTCAGAACCGAAGCATGTATCGACAAACCGAAAGCATCAGGATGATCTAGAGAGATGTCTTAAGAAGTGTTGTTATTTTTGGTTCCACTTCGAAGTCAAATTTTTGACGCGTTTTTGACGTCTTTTCGGACTTAGTCAGAAATGCACATTTTTGCACTATTTCTTTAAATAACTCAATAAGTGTATGATTTTACACACTCATTTACTACATATTTATCATATTTAACTTACTTAATGCTTTGATATGTATTTTATGCTTAAATTTTATTTTTTTTTGATTTTTTATGGATTTTTTTTCTTATGTAAAAAGGAAGAGGGGGGGTGATTTTCATACATTTTCTGCTTCTTTTCTATAACCACTCTTCAGATTGTCATGACAATTTGTAGGTATGAGGTACTCATGCATGGTACCCTACAAGTGAAAGAATTTTGTCAAGATATCCACTTTTGGATTTTTAAGGAATATTTTTTAAGATTGTACATAGGTATAATGTATGTTTTCTATGCCCAATGGACCCATGGGGAGTGGCTTCAAACCCCGGCGGGACCCCAAAAAAACTTTTTCCCCTTTTTAGCTCACCTGAGCGAAGCTCAAGTGAGCTATTGTCATAGCGCACCGTCCGGCGTCCGTCCGTCGTCCGGCGTCCGTCGTCCGGCGTCGTCCGTCGTAAACTTTTCACATTTTCGACTTCTTCTCCAGAACGGCTGAAGGGATTTTGATGAAACTTGGTAGGTATGAAGTACTCATGGTCTCCTACAAGTGTTGTTGTTTTTCGTCCGGATCTGTCAACAGGTGGCGCCACCACAGCCAAAAGTAGGTCACGGGGGGTACCCTCCTTTGACAAACTTCTTCTTCAGAACCGAAGCATGTATCGACAAACCGAAAGCATCAGGATGATCTAGAGAGATGTCTTAAGAAGTGTTGTTATTTTTGGTTCCACTTCGAAGTCAAATTTTTGACGCGTTTTTGACGTCTTTTCGGACTTAGTCAGAAATGCACATTTTTGCACTATTTCTTTAAATAACTCAATAAGTGTATGATTTTACACACTCATTTACTACATATTTATCATATTTAACTTACTTAATGCTTTGATATGTATTTTATGCTTAAATTTTATTTTTTTTGATTTTTTATGAATTTTTTTCTTATGTAAAAAGGAAGAGGGGGGGTGATTTTCATACATTTTCTGCTTCTTTTCTATAACCACTCTTCAGATTGTCATGACAATTTGTAGGTATGAGGTACTCATGCATGGTACCCTACAAGTGAAAGAATTTTGTCAAGATATCCACTTTTGGATTTTTAAGGAATATTTTTTAAGATTGTACATAGGTATAATGTATGTTTTCCATGCCCAATGGACCCATGGGGAGTGGCTTCAAACCCCGGCGGGACCCCAAAAAAACTTTTTCCCCTTTTTAGCTCACCTGAGCGAAGCTCAAGTGAGCTATTGTCATAGCGCACCGTCCGGCGTCCGTCCGTCGTCCGGCGTCCGTCGTCCGGCGTCGTCCGTCGTAAACTTTTCACATTTTCGACTTCTTCTCCAGAACGGCTGAAGGGATTTTGATGAAACTTGGTAGGTATGAAGTACTCATGGTCTCCTACAAGTGTTGTTGTTTTTCGTCCGGATCTGTCAACAGGTGGCGCCACCACAGCCAAAAGTAGGTCACGGGGGGTACCCTCCTTTGACAAACTTCTTCTTCAGAACCGAAGCATGTATCGACAAACCGAAAGCATCAGGATGATCTAGAGAGATGTCTTAAGAAGTGTTGTTATTTTTGGTTCCACTTCGAAGTCAAATTTTTGACGCGTTTTTGACGTCTTTTCGGACTTAGTCAGAAATGCACATTTTTGCACTATTTCTTTAAATAACTCAATAAGTGTATGATTTTACACACTCATTTACTACATATTTATCATATTTAACTTACTTAATGCTTTGATATGTATTTTATGCTTAAATTTTATTTTTTTTGATTTTTTATGAATTTTTTTCTTATGTAAAAAGGAAGAGGGGGGGTGATTTTCATACATTTTCTGCTTCTTTTCTATAACCACTCTTCAGATTGTCATGACAATTTGTAGGTATGAGGTACTCATGCATGGTACCCTACAAGTGAAAGAATTTTGTCAAGATATCCACTTTTGGATTTTTAAGGAATATTTTTTAAGATTGTACATAGGTATAATGTATGTTTTCCATGCCCAATGGACCCATGGGGAGTGGCTTCAAACCCCGGCGGGACCCCAAAAAAACTTTTTCCCCTTTTTAGCTCACCTGAGCGAAGCTCAAGTGAGCTATTGTCATAGCGCACCGTCCGGCGTCCGTCCGTCGTCCGGCGTCCGTCGTCCGGCGTCGTCCGTCGTAAACTTTTCACATTTTCGACTTCTTCTCCAGAACGGCTGAAGGGATTTTGATGAAACTTGGTAGGTATGAAGTACTCATGGTCTCCTACAAGTGTTGTTGTTTTTCGTCCGGATCTGTCAACAGGTGGCGCCACCACAGCCAAAAGTAGGTCACGGGGGGTACCCTCCTTTGACAAACTTCTTCTTCAGAACCGAAGCATGTATCGACAAACCGAAAGCATCAGGATGATCTAGAGAGATGTCTTAAGAAGTGTTGTTATTTTTGGTTCCACTTCGAAGTCAAATTTTTGACGCGTTTTTGACGTCTTTTCGGACTTAGTCAGAAATGCACATTTTTGCACTATTTCTTTAAATAACTCAATAAGTGTATGATTTTACACACTCATTTACTACATATTTATCATATTTAACTTACTTAATGCTTTGATATGTATTTTATGCTTAAATTTTATTTTTTTTGATTTTTTATGAATTTTTTTCTTATGTAAAAAGGAAGAGGGGGGGTGATTTTCATACATTTTCTGCTTCTTTTCTATAACCACTCTTCAGATTGTCATGACAATTTGTAGGTATGAGGTACTCATGCATGGTACCCTACAAGTGAAAGAATTTTGTCAAGATATCCACTTTTGGATTTTTAAGGAATATTTTTTAAGATTGTACATAGGTATAATGTATGTTTTCTATGCCCAATGGACCCATGGGGAGTGGCTTCAAACCCCGGCGGGACCCCAAAAAAACTTTTTCCCCTTTTTAGCTCACCTGAGCGAAGCTCAAGTGAGCTATTGTCATAGCGCACCGTCCGGCGTCCGTCCGTCGTCCGGCGTCCGTCGTCCGGCGTCGTCCGTCGTAAACTTTTCACATTTTCGACTTCTTCTCCAGAACGGCTGAAGGGATTTTGATGAAACTTGGTAGGTATGAAGTACTCATGGTCTCCTACAAGTGTTGTTGTTTTTCGTCCGGATCTGTCAACAGGTGGCGCCACCACAGCCAAAAGTAGGTCAC
The DNA here is from genome assembly GCA_028142955.1 of Pinctada fucata. Taxonomy (NCBI): domain Eukaryota; kingdom Metazoa; phylum Mollusca; class Bivalvia; order Pterioida; family Pteriidae; genus Pinctada; species Pinctada fucata. The sequence continues at coordinate 16,907,654 of AP027105.1, forward strand.
GGGGGGTACCCTCCTTTGACAAACTTCTTCTTCAGAACCGAAGCATGTATCGACAAACCGAAAGCATCAGGATGATCTAGAGAGATGTCTTAAGAAGTGTTGTTATTTTTGGTTCCACTTCGAAGTCAAATTTTTGACGCGTTTTTGACGTCTTTTCGGACTTAGTCAGAAATGCACATTTTTGCACTATTTCTTTAAATAACTCAATAAGTGTATGATTTTACACACTCATTTACTACATATTTATCATATTTAACTTACTTAATGCTTTGATATGTATTTTATGCTTAAATTTTATTTTTTTTGATTTTTTATGAATTTTTTTCTTATGTAAAAAGGAAGAGGGGGGGTGATTTTCATACATTTTCTGCTTCTTTTCTATAACCACTCTTCAGATTGTCATGACAATTTGTAGGTATGAGGTACTCATGCATGGTACCCTACAAGTGAAAGAATTTTGTCAAGATATCCACTTTTGGATTTTTAAGGAATATTTTTTAAGATTGTACATAGGTATAATGTATGTTTTCCATGCCCAATGGACCCATGGGGAGTGGCTTCAAACCCCGGCGGGACCCAAAAAAAACTTTTTCCCCTTTTTAGCTCACCTGAGCGAAGCTCAAGTGAGCTATTGTCATAGCGCACCGTCCGGCGTCCGTCCGTCGTCCGGCGTCCGTCGTCCGGCGTCGTCCGTCGTAAACTTTTCACATTTTCGACTTCTTCTCCAGAACGGCTGAAGGGATTTTGATGAAACTTGGTAGGTATGAAGTACTCATGGTCTCCTACAAGTGTTGTTGTTTTTCGTCCGGATCTGTCAACAGGTGGCGCCACCACAGCCAAAAGTAGGTCACGGGGGGTACCCTCCTTTGACAAACTTCTTCTTCAGAACCGAAGCATGTATCGACAAACCGAAAGCATCAGGATGATCTAGAGAGATGTCTTAAGAAGTGTTGTTATTTTTGGTTCCACTTCGAAGTCAAATTTTTGACGCGTTTTTGACGTCTTTTCGGACTTAGTCAGAAATGCACATTTTTGCACTATTTCTTTAAATAACTCAATAAGTGTATGATTTTACACACTCATTTACTACATATTTATCATATTTAACTTACTTAATGCTTTGATATGTATTTTATGCTTAAATTTTATTTTTTTTGATTTTTTATGAATTTTTTTCTTATGTAAAAAGGAAGAGGGGGGGTGATTTTCATACATTTTCTGCTTCTTTTCTATAACCACTCTTCAGATTGTCATGACAATTTGTAGGTATGAGGTACTCATGCATGGTACCCTACAAGTGAAAGAATTTTGTCAAGATATCCACTTTTGGATTTTTAAGGAATATTTTTTAAGATTGTACATAGGTATAATGTATGTTTTCCATGCCCAATGGACCCATGGGGAGTGGCTTCAAACCCCGGCGGGACCCCAAAAAAACTTTTTCCCCTTTTTAGCTCACCTGAGCGAAGCTCAAGTGAGCTATTGTCATAGCGCACCGTCCGGCGTCCGTCCGTCGTCCGGCGTCCGTCGTCCGGCGTCGTCCGTCGTAAACTTTTCACATTTTCGACTTCTTCTCCAGAACGGCTGAAGGGATTTTGATGAAACTTGGTAGGTATGAAGTACTCATGGTCTCCTACAAGTGTTGTTGTTTTTCGTCCGGATCTGTCAACAGGTGGCGCCACCACAGCCAAAAGTAGGTCACGGGGGGTACCCTCCTTTGACAAACTTCTTCTTCAGAACCGAAGCATGTATCGACAAACCGAAAGCATCAGGATGATCTAGAGAGATGTCTTAAGAAGTGTTGTTATTTTTGGTTCCACTTCGAAGTCAAATTTTTGACGCGTTTTTGACGTCTTTTCGGACTTAGTCAGAAATGCACATTTTTGCACTATTTCTTTAAATAACTCAATAAGTGTATGATTTTACACACTCATTTACTACATATTTATCATATTTAACTTACTTAATGCTTTGATATGTATTTTATGCTTAAATTTTATTTTTTTTGATTTTTTATGAATTTTTTTCTTATGTAAAAAGGAAGAGGGGGGGTGATTTTCATACATTTTCTGCTTCTTTTCTATAACCACTCTTCAGATTGTCATGACAATTTGTAGGTATGAGGTACTCATGCATGGTACCCTACAAGTGAAAGAATTTTGTCAAGATATCCACTTTTGGATTTTTAAGGAATATTTTTTAAGATTGTACATAGGTATAATGTATGTTTTCTATGCCCAATGGACCCATGGGGAGTGGCTTCAAACCCCGGCGGGACCCCAAAAAAACTTTTTCCCCTTTTTAGCTCACCTGAGCGAAGCTCAAGTGAGCTATTGTCATAGCGCACCGTCCGGCGTCCGTCCGTCGTCCGGCGTCCGTCGTCCGGCGTCGTCCGTCGTAAACTTTTCACATTTTCGACTTCTTCTCCAGAACGGCTGAAGGGATTTTGATGAAACTTGGTAGGTATGAAGTACTCATGGTCTCCTACAAGTGTTGTTGTTTTTCGTCCGGATCTGTCAACAGGTGGCGCCACCACAGCCAAAAGTAGGTCACGGGGGGTACCCTCCTTTGACAAACTTCTTCTTCAGAACCGAAGCATGTATCGACAAACCGAAAGCATCAGGATGATCTAGAGAGATGTCTTAAGAAGTGTTGTTATTTTTGGTTCCACTTCGAAGTCAAATTTTTGACGCGTTTTTGACGTCTTTTCGGACTTAGTCAGAAATGCACATTTTTGCACTATTTCTTTAAATAACTCAATAAGTGTATGATTTTACACACTCATTTACTACATATTTATCATATTTAACTTACTTAATGCTTTGATATGTATTTTATGCTTAAATTTTATTTTTTTTGATTTTTTATGAATTTTTTTCTTATGTAAAAAGGAAGAGGGGGGGTGATTTTCATACATTTTCTGCTTCTTTTCTATAACCACTCTTCAGATTGTCATGACAATTTGTAGGTATGAGGTACTCATGCATGGTACCCTACAAGTGAAAGAATTTTGTCAAGATATCCACTTTTGGATTTTTAAGGAATATTTTTTAAGATTGTACATAGGTATAATGTATGTTTTCCATGCCCAATGGACCCATGGGGAGTGGCTTCAAACCCCGGCGGGACCCAAAAAAAACTTTTTCCCCTTTTTAGCTCACCTGAGCGAAGCTCAAGTGAGCTATTGTCATAGCGCACCGTCCGGCGTCCGTCCGTCGTCCGGCGTCCGTCGTCCGGCGTCGTCCGTCGTAAACTTTTCACATTTTCGACTTCTTCTCCAGAACGGCTGAAGGGATTTTGATGAAACTTGGTAGGTATGAAGTACTCATGGTCTCCTACAAGTGTTGTTGTTTTTCGTCCGGATCTGTCAACAGGTGGCGCCACCACAGCCAAAAGTAGGTCACGGGGGGTACCCTCCTTTGACAAACTTCTTCTTCAGAACCGAAGCATGTATCGACAAACCGAAAGCATCAGGATGATCTAGAGAGATGTCTTAAGAAGTGTTGTTATTTTTGGTTCCACTTCGAAGTCAAATTTTTGACGCGTTTTTGACGTCTTTTCGGACTTAGTCAGAAATGCACATTTTTGCACTATTTCTTTAAATAACTCAATAAGTGTATGATTTTACACACTCATTTACTACATATTTATCATATTTAACTTACTTAATGCTTTGATATGTATTTTATGCTTAAATTTTATTTTTTTTGATTTTTTATGAATTTTTTTCTTATGTAAAAAGGAAGAGGGGGGGTGATTTTCATACATTTTCTGCTTCTTTTCTATAACCACTCTTCAGATTGTCATGACAATTTGTAGGTATGAGGTACTCATGCATGGTACCCTACAAGTGAAAGAATTTTGTCAAGATATCCACTTTTGGATTTTTAAGGAATATTTTTTAAGATTGTACATAGGTATAATGTATGTTTTCCATGCCCAATGGACCCATGGGGAGTGGCTTCAAACCCCGGCGGGACCCCAAAAAAACTTTTTCCCCTTTTTAGCTCACCTGAGCGAAGCTCAAGTGAGCTATTGTCATAGCGCACCGTCCGGCGTCCGTCCGTCGTCCGGCGTCCGTCGTCCGGCGTCGTCCGTCGTAAACTTTTCACATTTTCGACTTCTTCTCCAGAACGGCTGAAGGGATTTTGATGAAACTTGGTAGGTATGAAGTACTCATGGTCTCCTACAAGTGTTGTTGTTTTTCGTCCGGATCTGTCAACAGGTGGCGCCACCACAGCCAAAAGTAGGTCACGGGGGGTACCCTCCTTTGACAAACTTCTTCTTCAGAACCGAAGCATGTATCGACAAACCGAAAGCATCAGGATGATCTAGAGAGATGTCTTAAGAAGTGTTGTTATTTTTGGTTCCACTTCGAAGTCAAATTTTTGACGCGTTTTTGACGTCTTTTCGGACTTAGTCAGAAATGCACATTTTTGCACTATTTCTTTAAATAACTCAATAAGTGTATGATTTTACACACTCATTTACTACATATTTATCATATTTAACTTACTTAATGCTTTGATATGTATTTTATGCTTAAATTTTATTTTTTTTGATTTTTTATGAATTTTTTTCTTATGTAAAAAGGAAGAGGGGGGGTGATTTTCATACATTTTCTGCTTCTTTTCTATAACCACTCTTCAGATTGTCATGACAATTTGTAGGTATGAGGTACTCATGCATGGTACCCTACAAGTGAAAGAATTTTGTCAAGATATCCACTTTTGGATTTTTAAGGAATATTTTTTAGCTCACCTGAGCAAAGCTCAAGTGAGCTATTGTCATAGCGCACCGTCCGGCGTCCGTCGTCTGTCGTCTGTCCGTCGTCTGTCGTCCGTCGTAAACTTTTCAACATTTTCGACTTCTTCTCCAGAACCACTGAAAAGATTTTCATGAAACTTGGTAGGAATGAAGTACTCATGGTCCCCTACAAGTGTTGTTGTTTTTCGTCCGGATCCATCAACAGGTGGCGCCACCAGAGGCAAAAGTAGGTCACATGGGGTACCATCCTTTGACAAACTTTTTCTTCAGAACGGAAGCACGTATCGACAAACCGAAAGCATCAGGATGATCTAGAGAGATGTCTTAAGAAGTGTCGTTATTTTTGGTTCCACTCGGAAGTCAAATTTTTGACGCGTTTTTGACGTCTTTTCGGACTTCGTCAGAAATGCACATTTTTGCACTATTTCTTTAAATAACTCAATATGTGTATGATTTTACACATTCATTTACTGCACATTTATCACATTTAAGTTACTAAATGCTTTGATATGTATTTTATACTGAAATTTTAATTTTTTGATGTTTTATGAATTATTTTCTTATGTGAAAAGGAAAGGGGGGGGGTGATTTTCATACATATTCAACTTCTTCTCCAGAACTGCTGAACAGATTTTTATGAGTATTTTTTCAATCATGAATAGATATGTTTACTGTGAACATGGACCCAAGGCTTGTAAGTTCAAGTTCTGGTACCCTGGTAACTTTAGTTTCGTATAAGTTGGTACATGTTCATGTATGCAAGAGTTGTCTTTCTTTAATATTGATTTATGTTTTTGAGGTTTAAATTTTTGGATTATCGATTCATTTGAATGTTATATATTTTAAATTATTAGATAGGTATGGAAAAGGAAACTAAATAATTTTAAAAAGATGAATAAGTATTTTCAAATTTATCTTGTGAAGACTTGGATATACAACTTTGAAATTACAATATTGAGAGCAGCTCAAAATATTAATGTAAGAACAGATCAATATTATCAATAACACAGTGAAAAGATGGGGAGGGGGTCTGTTATTTTGCTTTAGCTTCTGTATAACTATCTCTCTCGGGTTACTTAGATTACTCAAGAAGAAGGGGGGGATGATTTTCATACATATTCAACTTCTTCTCCAGAACCACTGAACAGATTTTCGTTAAACTTCGTAGGAATGAAGAAATCATGGTCCCCTACAAGTATTGTTGTTTTTAGCTCACCTGAGAGAAGCTCAAGTGAGCTATTGTCATAGCGCGTCGTCCGTCCATCGTCCGTCCGTCCGACGTAAACTTTTAACATTTTCGATATCTTTTCTGCAACCGCTGCACAGAATTTCACGAAATTTCACAGGAAGCAAGTACTCAATGCCCTCTATCGAATTTGTGTTTTTCAAGCCGATCGGAAATCCAAAATGGCCGCCACAGGCTCTGATTGGCTGACACATTTTCGACTTCTCATCTAAAACTGCATCACAGAATTTCATGAAGCTTCACAGGAAGCAAGTACTCAATGCCCTCTACCAAGTTTGTGTTTTTCGAGCCGATCGGAAATCCAAGATGGCCGCCACAGGCTCTGATTGGCTGACACATTTTTTACTTCTCGTCCGAAACCGCTGCACAGAATTTCATGAAACTTCACAGGAAGCAAGTACTCAATGCCCTCTACCAAGTTCGTGTTTTCCGAGCCGATCGGAAATCCAAGATGGCTGCCACAGGCTCTAATTGGCTGACACATTCTCGACTTCTCATCTGAAACCGCTGCACAGAATTTCATGAAACTTTAGGGAAGCAACTACTCAATGCCCTCTACCAAGTTCGTGTTTTTCGAGCCAATCGGAAATCCAAAATGGCCGCCACAGACTGATTGACTGACACATTTTCGACTTCTCCTCTCAAACGGCTGCATAGAATTTCACAAACCTTCACAGGAAGCAAGTACTGATTGCTCTCTACCAAGTTTGTGTTTTTCGAGCTGATCAGAAATCCAAGATGGCCGCCACAGGCTCTGATTGGCTGACACATTTTCGACTTCTCCTCTGAAACCGCTGTGCAGAATTTCATGAAACTTCACAGGATGCAAGTACTCATACCCTCTATCAAGTTTACGTTTTTGGAGCCTATCGGAAATCCAAGATGGCCGCCACAGGCTCTGATTGGCTGACGCATTTTCAACTTCTCCTCTGAAACTGCTTCACACAATTTCTTGAAACTTCACAGGACGCAAGTACTCATTGCCCTCTACTTAGTTTTTTTTTTTTCGAGCCGATTTGAAATCCAAGATGTCCTCTATAGGCTCTATTTGAATGACACATTTTTGACTTATCCTCTTAAACTACTGCACAGAATGTCACCAAACTTTACAGGAAGTAACTTGTACACCTTGTCCTTCTCAAAGCTTCACTAAAAGCGATTTCCTTCAGGTTTTGACTTTGATTGAAAACATACATACAGTCTCCTCAGGTGAGCGATGTGGCCCCCTTGGGCCTCTTGTTTGTATTGTGATGTGATTTTTAAAGATTTAGTAAGGAAGCTCATCACGCTTTCTTACCCCGAATTTCCTGTTTCTCTTCCGCTTTCTAGGAAATGTTTCTGTCCCATCAGTGAATGTCATTTTATTGTCTTTTTCGAAACATTCTTTATTTCTTGGGAAAGATGTAATTTTATATTCAAATGCAAGAGACTGATATTCATTAACTTCAAATTGATTGATTTGGTGTTTCTTGAAATTAACATCTCCCTCAACTCCATCTAAAGTAAAGAGGCTTAACTCTTGCTATTTTTTACTTTTCCGGCGGTACAATATTATTTTGTCATTGACATTCGCCTCTTCCGATCAATGACAAAGATGGATATCTAAATCATAACGGCTACTGTTTGCAAAGGACAAAGATTTGTATACAATTAAGCATGTACAAGTGGCAACGAATGTACTTCAAATAAAAAAAAATATATCAGAGAAATTGGATACCTGTATCTTTATAACCGTCTTATTTCCTTTTAACTTATATTTATAGTTATCATATTTCTAAAATGACTTTTGTTTCAGGAAATGAAACTATTTGTTCATGGTCAGAGTTCTACCTTTGCTACGACCATGAGGCGTGTAAGTTTTACATTCCTTAATCAATATCGATATATCTTAATTTTATCTTTATATTCATTTGATTCCCTTATGAATATCTTTTAACATAAAAAACAATCCAATGAATGCTTCTGTCGCCTTATTTTCAAACAGAGGATCAAATATGTAGGTCAAGGTCATTAGGTCAAATTTACTGGTATGGGGTAGGAAAGTCTTCATATCATAAAGGACGGTCAATAATTAAGGTCAAGGTCAATAGGTAAAAATGTTGGTACCAAAAGAAAGGTCTCTTCATAAGAAAAACACATGTAAAATATTAAAGCTCTCCAACTTATCAATCACATCCCATCTTTTTTTAAAGTAGGTCAAATGTCAAGGTCACTTAGTCATTTTTTTTATTTCAACAAAAATGTCTCTTTACTAGCAATACACACGAGAAATGTTAAAGCCCAATCACTTACCATTTAAAAGATAATGAACATTTCTGGTTTGAAATTCAATCAAAGACAAGACGTAAGCAACACCCACCGGCAAAATGGAGCAGTTGGCTCCAACTTATAAAATCCCCAAGCTTTGTAGACATAAGGAAACTACAATGTCCTACACCCATAATCTTATGCAATATTGTACAACTTATGGAAACTTTAACATAATTTTCCAGATATTTTTGACAGTGATACTTCATCTCTTCAAAAATGCGACTGCCCTAAGCCATGTCAGTTTACCCAGTACACTGCGCTATCGTCATCTGCCGTATTTCCTGCCAGGGTGTATGATCCTCCCCTTTACCTCATGGGAATGACAAATCTAAGGTATAAAGCCGAATTTGTAAAAAAAATATCACTTCTTTTCCTCTTGATAGAAAAATTCGGATTCATTTTCCAATTCAATTCCATTCAATCATTAACAAGGTTCGGCTCAAGAGTGAGTGTTTATTTGTAAGACAAATATTGCTTTAAAAATGAATTACACAATGGTAAAATGATAACTAAGAAGATTTTCCAAAATGGCTTTTTATGAAATGACATCTATGATGAATCGATATCCATACACTTTTATGTATATCTCATTCACAAGTTTCATTTAGCACATTTCACAAACTTCAGCCAATGTTTGGATGAAAACTGCTTAAATTTAAATAAGTGTCTTACTTCAGGGATGATTACATTGAACTGAACATCTTCTACGAGAGTTTGACATATCAATACGTAGAACAAATACCACAGTTTACCATCGAGAGTATTATAGGTAAGTATAATTATGTGAATTGTCCTGTCGTAATTTAATGCAACTTCCTTAATTTTTGGAGTTTTTTACAGACCCCTATGAAAAGGGTTTTTTGCGTATCTTGCATTAATGAAATAATGGACAGGTTTGCTTTCCAAGAGTGATAATCTGTAGGAAATTCTGAGCGACAACAGTGCAATACTTAAAAACAGGTCAGTGAATGAAAGTCAAACTAAAACGTGGATATTAGATTCAAAACTCTTACAAATTCTTGGAAAAATATATAACGGAACTTTCGTCCGAGTAAAGAAAAAGGATTGAATTTTATAAAACAAAGGATGTAGTAACATGAATGTTTTTTTTTTAAATCTAGATATTGTGAGAAAAAAATATGTCAAATATCTAAATAGAACTTTTACGAAACAGTCTTATGTTAAAATCACTTACCCTACAACCACAGGAATCCTAGGAGGACAGATGGGGATTTTCCTGGGAGCCAGCCTGCTGACCTTGTCCGAACTCGTGGAATTTGGCATACTGTCACTGTACGTCCTTCTTAAGAGGTTCTGTATAAAGGTCAGAGGTACACGTATCAAGACGACAGAGGGAATTCCGGATGCCAGAGATGCTAAGGTGGTCAGATGGTAAAGGGGAGATAAACATAGGGATTCATTTATTTACATCATGAAGTCAGCTTGAACAGTGAATTATTATCATTCCAAATGTGAAGGTAGAAAAGTTGCTAGAAGTGAAAATATATTTCTTTGGATAAAATAAAATTGTTTTGAATTTTGACTTTATAATAGTAAATATGTTTTCTTTCTCATTTTATACATGAACTACCGAACTAAAATTATAAACTCTCTTACAATTTTCACAACTTCTTTCCCTTGATTCGTCAGAATGGTGCAAGGTATTAATGCCCACTAGAACAGTACTATTATTTGTATATACATATTATTGTTATGTTGATGTTACATTATTGATAACTTAGAATTCCCAACTGATACTGCTACATATACATTGTCATTCATAGCTGTTTTATAGTCATAATTCATTACCATATTCTTGTATAACACATGTAGTATGATCGTTTGTATATGATTTCTACCAGATGATATTAATGACAGAGCTGCATTTTATACGTAGCTTATGCATTTATTTATACCGTAATTTCTCTTTCTGTAGAGAATGAAATTGCAATTACTAATTCTCGTGTTCTTGTCATATATGGTTATAACTGTCCGCGCGACTCACTTCGGAAACTGGATAAACGCAATTATGATTACTTTGTCATGCAAAAATTAAAATAAAATCAATATCATTGAATATATCTCACTTAGTCGTAAATTTTGGTATATGTTATATGGTCGAGGAGATATGCATTCATTTTATACAGGCAAAATATATTTTAGATTGGTCGTTTTTAATGTTAAAGTTCAGCGTGACGTCGCCGAATTTAACATTGAGCCTATGGAGAGCGTCATTGGAAATGACCCATCTAGAACTCGTTTTGTCTATAAAATTTGTTGTGTGCACTGACTAGCCTACATCTTATACCAAAATTTACGACTAAGCGGGATGTATTTGTTATATTTTTGCATTATAAAGTAGTCAAAATCGCGTTTATCCAGTTTCCGAAGTGAGCCGCTCGTACAGTAGGTATCAAATAATCAGATAAATACATGTCTTACATACTAATGACAATACCGAAACCTGGTAATACTTCAGGATAGCTATCCTCTTATGCCTATATTATTTAGGTTCTATATAAATGAATACACATGAATCATGCCTATTTAAATTTTCAAGAAGAAAGGGGGGATATCAAAATTGACTAAATTCGAATACAGCATCCACAGCAAAACTCCGAAGGTTGATATTTGTCTCAATATTTGATGAAAAGTAAGTTCTTTGAGAACAATAAGGGGTAAATTGAGGAGATTCTAATATATCAACTATATATATACATAACTTTATTTCACCGACAGCTCTTTTCAATGAGCACGTAGAACCAGTAAATCGCAAATCAAGCAAAAACGTTTGTTGATCGCCGAGCTACGAGCGTATAATCAATGCTCTGTAATTGTGCCTAGATCACCTCAATCAAAATGATTTATTGTATTACGCCTGAAGATGCATAAGCTACGCATACAAACTTAAGTTTAAAAAAAAACCAAAATAATCTGAAAATCTAAAAATTCATAGAATTCTCCAAGTCCAAGGGCAATAAATCTGGTGAGAATCGGTCAATGACAACGAAAACTTTTTTTAACATTAAAAAAAGCTGTTCAATATCTGCAACAAAAGCATAAAAAGGCCCGAAAACAGGAAATGACATGAAATAGGCTTCGTGCGAGGGCCATAACTCATGTAATAATCGGTTGATTGAAACTAATATCGAATTTTATCTGTAACTAGTTAGGATAAAATATCATACAAAAACTCAGATTATTAGGAATCCTGTGAATGAATCTTTCTTAAAAACTATCAAAATGATCAATAATGTACAGAGACGATTTCATGATTAAATGAAAAAAAAATGAATTTAGGATTGAAATATTACATGGCTTTATATTTCCTCATTTTTTCTTCCAAAATCGTCCATTTTCAGCAAAGTGGCATCCGCTGCCAGGTTATGTAAATTCGTCTACGAAATCACTGTGATAAAGATTGACTTTTCTTTTCATACATACACAGTTTCAATGTGATACGTTTTGGTATCAATTCTTTTATTGCATTTTGAATGAGAAGGTGTGTGGCGTCATTTCCACCCGATAACGTCGCAATGACGTCGTGATTTGCTCATGGATAAAACACCCAAAGTCCACAATTTCGAAAATCGCCATAATTTCTTCAAATGACGTCGGAAATTTTTCAGACTTCATCAGGATAGTCAATGTTGTATATCAAACAGTCTATCCAATGTTTCAAGGAAGTTAAAATTGTACTTTTCCTAGGATGTGAGAAAACAAATAATGCCGCCGCCATTTTGGTGTTCAATTCCTCCTTAAATAAGATATATTAACATTACTAAAACAATTCAATATCTGCATTGAAAAAAGTCTGGAAACATAAAGTGTGACCGACGACGGACGGAATGGAATATTACACGTCTTCAAATTAATAGCATCGTTTAAGAACAGATAAATTTGCAGCATGGACTAGACATGCACGTTTCGGGTACTTAACACTCGTCAGTGATCCTCAACCCAAACAAGTACATTTCCAACTGACCGTCTATTATCTATGTGGACATTTGGATTAGACAAGTTTCTATTTGGCATTGCATTTGGTGTTGCATGTAGTCAGAGGACGCTTGGTCCTGCCTCTATTCGGGGTTCGCGATTGCCTTGTTAGTGGAGACTTAGGCAATTATGCCATCTCTGACTCCTAAACTACGATTTGTACTTCTTCTCTGGAATATTTTTAATGGTTTTATGCTTCTCAACAATGTCTTTTAAAGGAAATGACTTTTAGACACGAGCTGCTACATGCTCTCTAATCAATTCCAACAGTTCAAATGAAATCTATCTTGGATGAAGCAGAGGTTGCATTCTTAAGAAATACTGATTGATTCAGACTTTTTTTTCAAATAAAATTTATTGCATAACAAAATGATAGTTCATCACATACATATAATCACAATGCCCATTTAACAATACAGGTTATAACCGGGCCAGTCATACCTTTTAATCAAATATATGTTGACATATTTATTCAAAATGCAAGGAAACTTGTTCAATCAACAATATAATAGTATTTCTTTGACAAAATTTTCAACAATTTTAATTTCAACGAATCTGAAATATGATGAAGAAGTAATATCTGCTTTTTGAAATATTGAAATAAATTATATTCTCTTTCCTCTAAATTTTCTATTCTGCAAAACATTTTATATTCATATATTTTGCATGCAACATAAGATATGATATTATTCAACATATATGTTTTATCATTTGATTCTAAATAAAAACCTACCACAACATTTCTCTATGATATATCAAAACCAATTACTAAATTCAATAGTTTCCAGATTTTAACAACATTTTTTCAGTCAAAAATAAGATGCTTGGAGTTTTCTATTTCAATTAAACAAATATTACAATGTTTGTCTATATTTTTCCATTTGCTTAGATACAGATTATGAAGAAGAAGAAAATTTAGAAGTCTGAAATTAAAATCTGTGACATTTCTGTCAAAAATCTCTTTTATTTTACCCTTGTATATATTTCTCCATGATCCATTCTCAGTATTAAACTCTGTTGAAAAAAAAAATGTTTGATGTGATGGTTTATGAAAATTTTAACTAATAAATTTCCATATAAAATTGACAGTTTATTTCTGATAATTGACAATATTTCTTTTTAAACAAAAAAGCATGTCTATCCTTGATGTTAACATTTTCATTATTTGCCATATTAAACCTTCTATTTATTGATTTCATTGAATGTCTGAGTTGTAATATTCACATATCCAATTTTTCTTATTTCGTATTAAATGTTTGAAATCGTCCAGCTTTTTGAAACAGCCATCATTATTATATAAATCTTTTATGTAAAGAATACCTCCAGTTATCCAATTTTTAAATAAAAATAGTGTTTTACAAATATTATTAACTTAAATATTATTCCATAGTGGCTCTTATAAAATATTTTCTTTCTTTTGTTTACTTATCTCTAAAATCTTTTTACATTTATTGAATTCGATAATTACTTCTTTGTAAAACATAGGTAATCTTTTTGTCATTTCAAAATTCTGCATTATGTTTCATTTGTTTTTATAACATATTCTAAATCTATAAAAATTTCTTTAAGATAGCTTTTCACTAACATTGTTCTTTGTTATGACCTAAATAAATTCCAAGGCGATTAATCATTTGTTTGAGTACGTTAAATATTTGAGTACTTTTATACCAAAAATGTTGTCTTTAGTGTCTTTCAAAGATCCCATAGGGATACATTCGGGGTTTTTTTTTTCTATGTTTATTTTGGAACCAGCAAATTAACAAAATTCGTTTATATATATGATTGATTCAGACTTAATATCATAGTCGCATTCGCACAAACTACACTTCATCCTGTTATCAAAAACGTCTCCCCTAAAGGACGATTCATAAAAATTCCATTTATCAACAAAGGTTTCGATCAATTGAATTTCAGGACGTTTAACATTCTAACGGCTCCAATATGTTTCGAGATCAGTACTTTTTCTCAATATTTTGAGAATTTATAACTTCCTCTTATTTATTACAAGTATAAGAAACCTATTCAAAATTTCGTTTTTAACAACAACAAAGTAACATTAGATCCTAAAATACTGGAATCAAGATCTGCTTCTTTGTTTAAGAATGTGTAACGTCTGAACATCTATATAAACCAGCTGGTCATATTGTTACAGGTGACTTTTCAATTATCCAGAACAGGCAGCTCCGTAGTCTTCTCAGAAAAGGACCTAAGTATAGGATCCCATCCAAGATATATTTCATCAAATGTCACGAAGTACTAAAGGAAGCCTTAGGTAACTATACCAAACGATCGTGTAAATCGGCAGGAGTCGAATTGCGCATTCTCTGAATAACTGGATAAACCTCATTTTGGATATTACTGATATTCGAATAGATAACTCTTACAAAAATCCTCATCTTTTTGTAAATCCAAGTTCTAAATCTGAAAGATGTTTCAAATCCAAATTACGTAATTTCATGAAAAATATCTCTGCAGTTAAAGCAGCCAACAAAAGCAATGAAACTGTCCCAAACATAACAGTGAAATTTCTTCATTCAATATCCCTAGTTCTAAATTTCATCTTCCTACAATAAAAAGTCTCCCCACAAATTTCGATACATTGCTAATTCTAGCAACTGCTCAACTGCAATTTTGTCAATAAATCTGACGTCAGCACTCATGGCGATAGAGGAACACGTGGCAAAATAGTGTGAAACTGTTTAGCAGGAATGATGTAAACTTATTTTGGTCTATTAAAACTTTAGGGGATGTGATTGACAAAATGAGATCTAGAAATGTTCAAGCCAAATCAATTTCTTAATATAACTTTTCAAATATGTACACCACGCTTCCTCACGACAAAATTGATAATCAATTTTCAAAACTCATGAAATAGTGCTTTAATCGAGAGGGAAAACTTATATTTGTACACCTGAATCAAAAGGTTTCTTTTCCGCTACAGAATACAAATCATACAAATCATTGACATGTAGTGACCTGTGTATTGTCTTGTCCGTCCTCTTAGACAACACGTATGAAAGATTTGGTGAGAATCTCTTCAAACAAAGTTGTAGGGATCCCTATGGGTACTAATTGTGCGCCTCTTGTTGCAGATTTATTTTTATACACGTACGAAAAATAATTTATCCAAAATCTTCAAAAGCAAAGAAAACATGCTCATTGGTACCTTGATGATATTCTTACTATCGCCAGTCCTGTTTTGAAAAGTTATCCACAAGAATTGACTCTAAACAAGGCACAAGTTACAAACACAGAAACACCATTTTTGGTCTTAAATATCAAAATTGTTAATGGAGAGATTCATACAAGTGTGTATAATAAAAGAGATGATTTTGGATTCAACCTAGTAAATTTTCCCTGGCTTGACGGTGATGTTCCTAGATTACACCTTCATACGGTATCTACATTTCAAAGCTCATTCGGTATGCTAGAGCATGTACTGATGTTTTGGATTTTAATAGTAGAAATTAACAAATAACGAAAAAACATTTAGGTCAAGATTATCGCTTCCATAAACTCATAAAGACTTTCTGGAAATTATACAAAAATCATTGTCTAATTCTTTTGAAATTCGGATTCATACAAGCAACAGAGTATATTACTTCGGGTATTTCACAACCTGCATTTCATGGTGACATAGTTAACAAAATAAAAATAATCAAAGGTAGACAGAATTGCCATCGAAATTGTGTTAGAATCATCAAACGCCTTTTATACCGCGGATACGATCCTTCTGTTACCAGACGGACACTTGGCTTGGTACAGGACCAATCTACATCCTTGTACCAGCACACTATTAAAATTTGCACTCTGACTGACTGTAATGACAGGATTCCATGACGGGCCCTGTCAAAACCTCTTTAGAGAAGACAGGGCCCCTACCACCTGTCCCTCTCTGAATCTCAGTCGGACTCCTCGGGTGATAACATGCATGAGCTCGCTACAGCCGGCAGCGCACAGACTGTATTTCGTACTCCTTATGTTTTTATATCCATTTGCATATCCATCTGAGTTCCTTTGGCCCCTGCGTCATGTTGTCTGTTTGT
The DNA here is from genome assembly GCA_028142955.1 of Pinctada fucata. Classification (NCBI taxonomy): domain Eukaryota; kingdom Metazoa; phylum Mollusca; class Bivalvia; order Pterioida; family Pteriidae; genus Pinctada; species Pinctada fucata. Next base: position 16,924,019 of record AP027105.1, read on the forward strand.
ATGGTAATCTGACGATGAGGAGGTTGTTTTACACCACAATTGTACGTTCTTCGAGACCTCTGGGTAATCGGAAAAGTGGGAGGGTTGTGCGCACGTATTACGGACAACCACATCGTTTGCTACTTACGTGACAGATGGCCTCCTAAGTCGGCATCTAATGCCCATTGGTCTCGTTGGTTTATGTGTAGTCATGTGTGTTTCATGTTTCTATGTAATTTGGCGTTCCTTGTGCCATTTGCATCTCTTTCTGTGCGTGTCTGCTTTATGTTTCTGCAGTGGGTGTTTTGGGATTTTGCTGTTGGTACTACAACCGGATGTTGTTAAAGATCCCCTCCTTTCTTTTATGGAATGCCAGTGTGCTCCTACATATCCTCCTGCAATCGATATACAAATTCATGACAAACAAATGTTAAACATACCGCATGTAAATCTATTTTGTAAAGTCAAGAGAACAAAATAACCGATTCATTGTTGTATATAGCTTCAGTGTTTAAAAAAATGAGCACATAAGTACAATCCTTGTATCAATTCAGCTCAGTTCAAAACGCCATCCAAAATTCTTGATTAATTTTCCAAATCATATTTAAGACAGCCGATTACTTTTTCTATAACATGAATATGCAATTATCAATTCTCCCTGAAGTTATAGCTCTGCTCTTAGCTGGTTCTTTGTCAACAATTTTTTTTTTCAAATTTCTGAAACCTGGGTCCTGTAGCATCATATCTCAGCCATTCTGCTACTACGTCTTTCGGTACATTTTGGAACTTTATAATTTTAAAACTCTTTGGTCGTATTACATATTGAATTTGAAGACGTTTAACATTGTTTAGATTAAGGATCACTGACGAGGGTTAAGTTCCCGAAACGTGCATGTCTAGTCCATGCTGCAAATTTATCTGTTCTTCATATAATCGTGATTTAGATTTCCTTTATTTCGGACTCGAAAATTACTAATAAGACATTACTTGTTTAAATGCGCATACAATGCAATGAAATCATTACAACAGAAAATATATTTTAGATATCGAAAATTCGATTTCTGCTTATGGTGAAGTGTTGAGTTCAGGAGAAATTGCAAACACAAAAAAATGACCAGTCGAGGATGCACCAGTTCTTCGATTTATTGGTACATGTAAAAATGACGATTCTCTGCAACAATGAGAATAATCAAATAAATATCAAATGAATCAAATAATGCAAATTATCATAAATAAATCGAGATGACAGAACATTGAGAACAATAAACGATTTATCTTATAACATCATTAGAATACTTGTAAATAAATAAATCTATACTGACCGAAATTGTAGTCTATATATTCTAACATGCCTCGAACTCAAAAGAAGTCTACGTTTAAAGCGCCTCGAAATCAAAATAACAATGTTACAGTAAACAACGTCATAAAAGAGGACATCGAGTGCGGCGTCGCACATTGCCCGACGTACGTAAATATCGCACGTAACATCGCACATCACAAATACAATATAAAAGGACCGAGCAAACTTTGTATTAATGAGGATTTAACCAAAATATGGAAAATATAAGATAAATATCTATTTCTCTTACAGTGAAGTGATCTTAATCTCATTGCATATTTCAAACACTATAATCATATGTTTAAGAAAAATTGGTAATTCGTTTTTCCATATCAGTTTATTAAAAGTACTTCGTTTTTATTTTCACCATGCTATTGTGCCTTTTGAAAGGGTTTTTTCTTTCTTATTTTGGGGGACAATTCTTTCAAATTATTCCTGCAAAAGTTAGGAAGCTGAAGTAATTGGGAAATACAGGGGTCATTATAGTCTCATCAATTTGAAAGAAAGGAGGGGATCTCCAACAACACCTAGTTGCAGCATCAACAGCAACCTCCTAAAATACCCAGTGTAAAACACAAAAATGACACGCACAGAAAGAGACGCAGTAGTACATTGAACGTCAAATCACAGAAAAACATAAAACACAAATGACTACACATAAACCAACGAGACCAATGGGTAAACGGTGCCGACTTAGGACGGCCATCTGCCTCGTCAGTAGCAGACGGTGTGGTTATCCTGGATTACGTGCGCACAACCATCCCACTATTCCGATTACCCAGAGGTCTCGAAGAACGTACAATTGTGGTGTAAAACAACCTCCTCACTGTCAGATGACCACACACAAACAAGACCGCAAAACGCAGTGGCCCAAGCAACACAGATGAATATTTAAATTGATATAAAAAGAGGGCATGCGTAATACGACTTGTGCTCTGCCGGCTGTAGCGAGCTAATGTATGTTATCACCCGAGGAGTCCGACTGACATTCAGAGAGGACAGGTGGTCGGGGCCCTGTCTTCTCTAAAGAGGTTTGGACAGGGCCCGTCATGGAGTCCCGTCGTCACAGTCAGTCAGCGTGCAAGTATTAAGGATGCGCTGGTACAAGACTGTAGATTGGTCAAGTACCAAGCCTAGTGTCCGTCTGGTGACATTAGGATCATATCCACGATATAAGAGGCGTTTGATGATTCTGACGCATTTTCGATAGTAATTCTGTCTATCTTTTATCCTTCTAATTTTGTTGATCATGTCACCATAAAATGCAGGTTGCGAAATACCCAAAGTAATATACTCTGTTGCTTGTATGGGTCCGAATTTCAAAAGTAGTTCACAATAATTTTTGTAAAATTTCCAGAATGTCTTGACAAGTTTGTGAAAGCGAAAACCTTGACCTAAAAGTTTCTTTGTTATTTGTAAATTTCTATCATGAAAATCCAAAACATCAGTACATGCTCTAGCATACCGGATGAGCTGCGAAATGTAGATACCATAAGACGGTAATCTAGGAACATCACCGTCAAGCCAGGGAAAATTTACTATATTGAATCCAAAGTCATCTCTTTTGTCATACACCCTTGTATGAATCTCTCCATTAATAATTTTGATATTCAGGTCCAAAAATGGTGTTTCTGTGTTTGTGACGTTCGCCTTGTTTAGAGTCAGTTCCTGTGGATAAATGACATTTTTATACTTTTCAAAAACAGGATTGTCGATAGTAAGGATATCATTCATGTACCTAGAAGTACCATTGAAACATTTCACACCATCATGTTTTCTTTGTTTTTGAAGATTTTGGATAAATTCTTTTTCATACGTGAATAAAAATAAATCTTCAACAAGAGGCGCACAATTAGTACCCATAGGGATCCCTACAACCTGCTTGTAGAGATTCTCACCAAATCTTACATAAATGTTGTCCAAAAGAAAGGACAAGGCAATACAAATGTCACTACATGTCCATGATTTATATGATTTGTATTCTGTATTGGAAAAGAAACCCTTTGATTCAGATGTACAAATATAAGTTTTACCCTCTCGGTTAAAGCACCATTTAATGAGTTTGGACAATTGATCATTAATCTTATCGTGAGGAAGCGTGGTGTACATATTTGAAAAGTCGTACGAAGAAATCGAATTGGCTTGAAAATTTCTCGATTTCATTTTGTCAATCACATCCCCTGAATTTTTAATAGACCAAAATAAGTTTACATCATTCCTGTTTAGAACAGTTTCACAATATTTTGCAACGTGTTCCTTTATCACCGTGAGTGCTGACGTCAGATTTCTAGACAAAATTGTAGTTGAGCAGTTGCTAGAATTAGCAATGTATCGAAATTTGTAAGGAGACTTGTGCAGTTTTGGTATGCAGTATAGTGTAGGAAGATCCAGTTTAGAAATAGGGATCTTGAATGAAGAAATTTCACTGTTGTGTCTGTTCAAAATGTTAGGAACACTTTCATTGCTTTTGTTTTGTGGAAGTTATCTATTCGAATATCGGTAATATCCAATATGAGGTTCTTCCAGTCATTCAGAGAATGTGATTCGACCCCTTCCGATTTACACCATTTTTTTGTATAGTTATCTAAGGCTTCCTTTAGTTCTTCGCGACATTTGATAAAATCTATCTTGGATGGAATTCTGTACTTAGGTCCTTTCTTGAGAAGACCGCGGAGCTGCCTGTCCTGGATAATTGAAAAGTCACCTGTTACAATATGGCCAGCTGGTTTATAAAGGTATTCAGAAGTTGCACATTCTCAAGAAGTAGGACTTGATTCAAGAATTTTAGGATCTGATGTTACTTTATTGTAGTTAAATACGAAATTTCGAATAGGTTTTTTATACTTGTAACAAATAAGAGGAGGTTCAAAATTCTCAAAATATTGAGGAATAGCACTTTGGACGCGATGATCCCGAGAAATATTAGAGATGTTAAGAAGATCGAAACCTTTGTTAATAAATGGAATTTTTATGAATCGTCTTCTAAGGGGAATGTTTTTAATGACAGGAAAAAGTTTATTCTGCGCGAATGCAACAATGATATTAAGTTTGAATCAATCAGTATTTCTTAAGAATGCAACCTCTGCTTCATCCATTGAACTGCTGAATGATGACCTGTAGAAATCTATATACATGTACTGTAAAAAAAAATATATAGAAAATAGTGAAAATGGTACAGTCACAATTTTTCCCGATCACTGTAGCTGATTATTAATTACGTATAAGATCTTATACATTGAGAACAAGAAACATGTAAGTGATGGAAACTGTAAGTAATAAACTGAGATCTGATTCCCGTCGGTTCGACATCATTTCATTTCTTTATGATCCTTGTCTATCTATAAATATCTGCAAAAGAATACATCTATATTTAATCTAAACATTAAAAGAATGGCAAAAGTTCAAGGGACCATATTTCCTAAAATATCGTCACAGCGTTCCCACCTACATTGCCTCTGACGTCACAGCGAGTTTAAACATCCCGCTAACGTTGTCACGAACCTGTCGTTCTTTGTATACTGAAGAAACACGGGCAAAATTCATATTTTGATATCGTGATCGTAAGTTAATTGAAAAACAAACTCGAAGGGTCTTTGTTCGTAACCGAATTCTTCTTGAGATGTTTAAAATGGCAGCTACGTGGTTTTCTATTCTGTTCGATCGCCTGAATCGTCACCGATTATATTTTGGTCAAGTTTTCCATCATTGTAGAATGTTTCGATTACATATTAATCTGTGGAATAATAAAACATTTAGTCTTAATTTCTCTGGGTTTTTTACTTTTAAGATTAAAACTTCCCTTTAATAATTTTCTTACGTGAAGTCTTTTTAAATATGAATATTGAATCTTTTGATGTACTGAAACTATGAAGGTTGTGTTTCATTAGTCAACACTTTCATGCCATCTCTATTGGCTACTGTAAATATGTCTATCATGATGATGTCATTAACATTTTGATCCGCATTTACATATTTTAATTTATCATATCTGCCTTCCATATACTCCATGAATATTTTTATCATATTATGAAATGTTCTTGATATGCAAGTACAATCACATTTATATTGCTTCTCAAAAAATGTCTTCCGTGATTTCACAATCTGAAACATTACATCGCTGGCTAAAGGAAGAAACATATTCAAATAAGCACAGTGTCGAATATCAAGAGAGAAAAAAGAAATGGATAATTTGATTTAGAGGAAAATTGATGACACCATGGGCGTCTCGTTACCATCTCTTGATACACTCCTATAGCTAAGGATGAATATGCCCCATACATCATGCCCCTGATTATGCAAATATGTGACGACAAAGAAAACAAGTAACGTCTCCGATGGGCACCAAGAGCTCTCTTGATTTGTATTTTGCCAGCGATGATTTGGACTGTTCGGGACATCTCTGCTCGAGGAAATTCCCATGTGTCCGTTCGGAGCCCTTTTTAACGGGATGATGACAGATTGAACGCATCATATTGTTTGCGTGATGTTTTGCAGAACATAATATTTCTTGTAAATAGAATTTGTCTGAATCTTATCACCATTCATTTATGTTGTTTATTTTACAATGAGATTAATGTAATTTTCTTGTATTATTCTCGGTACGAAATGTCCTCATTCAATGGGGACAAAAATAAATGTATTTAAAAAGTGTAATTTGTTTTATGCTTTTGTACTGTGCTAAAAGTATATTCACAAAAAATCCCTCGAAATTATTTAAAAGTGGGTACGGCACTGTAGTATCATATGCCACCAATCCTGTTACCTCTTTTGGTACATTTTTGGACAAAACTTTTACTGTCTTTGGCAATATTTGATTGTTTGAATTGAGGACCATTGACGAGGGTTAAGTACCCCAAACGTGCATGTCTTCTTAACTGATGTCATGAATATGAAGACGTGTAATTATATTAGATACGTTTGATATATAAATGTGTTGTCTTCTGAAAAATAATATAAATGAACCAATTAGGTACGGATACCTTTCTTCTCGTAATATTAAGTCACAATCTATCATTGAAATTCGATTAATAATTATTGATAATTTGTGTAAACTGAAATATACAAGTCTAATCTAAATGTTTCAAACTTGATATTTTAACAATGATACATTTTGCGATACTGACTGATTTTATGGAATGTTTCTTTTTTTTTTTTATTAAGAGAATGTTTGCATTAACCTGAGATATATCCATTTTATAAGAGTAGGTTTTTTGTAATGACACGGACAATTGAATAATTTTCTTAAATACTGTTAAATCTGACTATCTTAACTCTTGACTGGAAACGACCTAGAGACATTTGCGCTGTAACAAAATTTCTAAAAGCAACAGGACCATTATGATATTTCATTTTAAGGATAGACTGTTTATTATTTGAATTTAAAATATAGATATTTGGTTTGAAACGTTTATATTTTGGAAGCCATTTTTCCTAAAATGACAAACATGCAGAAATTATTTTAAGAAGAATTATTCAGCTTCACTGTTCAGAAAGCTTTAAATTATTTTATTGAAATCTCATCATAACGTGTATTTCCAATACCAGATAGAATAAATTTGAGGTGATAGCGTTAAAGCATTGTGCATTTCACTGACATTGTGATCGGCAAAGATCAAAGATGCGGGTGTCATTGTGAAGCCTGGTGTAGGCTAGGATCCTTGCCAAGACATGTTCTAACCGTCGTGATGGGTGAAAGTCAGGGGTTCGTAATGGTGAAATTTAAGCTTTTGATGAATTATCAGTAAATATGGAAATAATGTGGTGATTATCTTGTATAATTTAGAATTTCACTTTCCACGAGTATCGAATTTAAACACCGACAAGCCTTCCAATCAAATGCTTGATGATTCCATGTTCCCCATGACAAGAACACGGACGCTCGGGAAAGATGACAACAAGGTTTTTCATTCATTTAAATACTTTCTTGACATGTCGTCTTTTCTCTAAACAATTACGTTGACGTATTCAGGAACGGTGATTTCAGAATCGTGAACGTCCAAAATCTCATTGTGTCAGGACGTGAGGAATCTGCATACAGATGCAGTGTGACAAAATAACTGATGCACATTATTTCCTAACGGCGGTCAAACTGTCGAAAACTTTAGCGGGTTCTTAGACGTAAACAACTTGGACACATTTTGATATATAAAACCTTTAAAATGTAAAACCAAAAAAATGAGAAAAAGTTGCTATAAGGAACATTCTTTTTTTTTTTTCTTGTTAATGCTTCGTTCATTTCTAATTTCTCCTCTGTGGTGGAGTTTTGTGTTTGTTTGCTTTGGTTCCTGTTTTTGTTCTTTTGCTTTGGTCCCTGTTTTGCTTCGTTTATTTCTAATCTGTGGTGGAGTTTGTTTGCTTTGGTTCCTGTTTTATCCTGATTTTTATGATTTTATGAATTTTCGATTTTGCACTGCGTATGGGATATGGTCATTATCCATATTTGTCATTCTAAAAGATTTGATAATTTTTGACATAAAAATTATTTTTAGAATACATTTGTAACTAGTTGAAAAAAAATGAATACTTACAAACTAATTGCCAATCATACTTGTTTATTGTATACTTCTAAAAGTGATCAATGTAAGTGTAACAAGATACATTGAAAATGCTAAACACATTTTTAAAAAGCTTCATTTTGAAATCTAGATCTATGTTTTATATGTGGACGAATTTATACTGAAAACGGCTTTATGTGATTAAGAGAATTATACCATGGAATATAGAGTAAGCTGAAAAGCACATATTTTTAAGGGTTAAGTACCCAAAAATTCAAGGGTTAAGTACCTGAAACGTGCATGTCTGGTCCATGCTGCAAATTTATCTGTTCTTAACAATATAGGAAATCTTTATGCTCTATACCATTTTGAAGAAAATTTCAAACCAATTTTTATGTATCAGACACGTGTTTCGGATATTAAATCCTTATTTATGTTATGGTTCCAACGATGCTATTGAATTTGAAGACGTTAAACATTATTATTGTTTCCGAGATCTATCTCTCATTTACCTCAAAACTATTTTCAACTTATTTTGTATCTCATTTTAGTTCGCATTGCTTTGCTAAGAGAATGGATAAGTGGGTCCTGTAGCATCATATCCCACCAATCCTGCTACGTCTTTCGCTTTTCTTTGGACATAACTTTTAGTCTTTGGTCATATTTCATTGCTTCGATGGAGGATCACACTGACGAGGGAAATTAAGTGCCCGAAACGTGCATGTCTGGTCCATGCTGAAAATTTACCTGTTCTTAATTGATGCTATGAATTTGAAGACGTGCAATATTTATCTCCGGTTTATAGGATCTTCGACCACAGGATAATTAATGAACCGATATAAAGATACATTTTCTTGTGTCACCAAGCCAATTATCCTGAAATATTCCATAAACAGTTGATTAATAATTCATAATTTCGAATCCAGGATAAAACAGGATTATTTGTATGTATTGAAATGTACTAAACTCTGATTGAACAAATGAATCCGGAAGAAACTTTTGCAAATTAGACTTTTTAATGTACCGATATTTTGATATCCTCTCTTTTACGCTGACTATATCGTTCAAAGTTACATTTTTTAAATGAGGATAATGATTATATTGGCGTTATATAATGGACAACATTTTAAATGTCATAAGAGTTGATTTTGGAATAACAAGAATTAAAATCAAGTAACACTCTTATGCTTCCAAATATGATAATCTTACCTTTTGACTGAAAGCAACTTAGAAATTCCTGCGCAGTGTCAAAATTTCAAAAAGTAACAGTACCATTATAATCTTAATTTCAAGGATAGACTCGTTATATTATTTGAGTAGGAAAAAATTAAACTTGGTTTGAAGTATTTATGCTTTTGAAAACTATTTCAGAAAAAAGGGAAAGATTCTTTCAAGAAGATTTTGTCAGTTTCTCTGTTTGAAAAATTCGAAATTATTTGATTGAAACCTCATCTTTATTATTGAAAAGTTGAAATATGTGATCTATTGTGAGTGCTGTTGAGATTATCGTCAGGATCTTCTTTAACTCATTTGAGTACATCAAATTAGAATTATAACAAGTTATGTCTAATCAAAATATGGAAGTGTTTCTATTCTTTATTTTCCTGAAGAAAATTTTACACCAGTTTTAATGCATCAGACACCTGTTTCGGAAAGTAAATCCTCAAATTTATTTTCAGAAACATTTCTTTTTTTTTTTTTTTAGTGGCGCCCTATAGTTTTGTGTATCATCTTAGCAAAGAGTGCGTGGCTCCAAATTTTATGTAGGGATGATTCAGTAGCACAGGTAAATCAAATCAAAGCTTCTTTCAGGCGACAGAGCTGGAAGGAAGTAATCATTACACTTTAAACATTCAATAACGGGACACGAGTTTAACTGTTCCACACTGCAAAATAAAACAAGTATTTATAATAATGATAATATAGTGTCCAAATTCTTACCTTCTTGAAGAAAATTTCAAACCAATTTTAATGCACCAGATACGTGTTTTGGTTAGTAAATCCTCATCAATGATACAGTCAGAAACAGCCAAATTAATTTTAGTAGCGCCCTCTAGTTTAAGTTTTTAAATTTTTGAATCTAATTAACAAAGAGTGCTCAGCTCTTTTCATTAGTTATGCTCGATGCCGAACAAGACAAAATCAACACAATATGAAATTATGAAGATCAAAAATCTCAATACAATCAATTTAAAGGTGATTTAAGATGGAGCACACATATGCAGCGTGACAGAGGAACTGATGCACGCTATTTTGTTACAGCGGTAAAAAAAACTGTCCAAAACGTTACTTTAGGGTTCCATAGATGTGAACTTGGGAACGTTTTATAATCGCGAGCGGAGCTCGCTGCAAAGGCCCGAAGGGCCTTTGCGAGCGAAGCTCGCCCTCATGGTAACGCGTATACACATATTTTATTGAGAAAATATGCTGAATCAAAGAATGAGAATGTACTACTATGCTTTCAAAAACTTTCGTCCCCTCGCAGAAAGAGTTGCTGCGGAGATGCTACTCCAAGTAGACGTATATGTTATACTCAATTTTTGTTTATAAGTTAAATTTATTGAAAATATTTTTCGTAAATCAGGTAACGATAAAGCATCAACAAGGCGGCGTAACCACGGGAAATCCGACATTTCCGGTTTTAAAACGAGACGTTTCGCTCTGATTGCTTTTCTCGTCTCGGGTGGTTTCGTACTGTCAGAAGTCGGAATATGTTTGTTTTTTCTTTTGTTCTTAAGTAATTTATTTTCAGCTAGCCTAAACATTATTCTTATAAATAAAAAATAAATTATAAATAACCATATTTTTAAAGAACCATATTTCAAGCCCCCCCCCCCCCCTTAAAATGTTCATCTGCTGGTCTAGATCAATTTTACAAATGCTTCCGTGTTTCCACTCGCCTTATACTACCTTTTTTGGTAATCATCAAACAGAAAGTTTTGTAAGATAAGATAAACCATCATAGTCAAAATAAAAAAGAAAGATCTTTTTAATTTTATATAATCATATCTATTTTCTTTCCGCTCGCACAAAAAGGTTTTGCCTTGATTCATATTAAAAAAAAATCAGAAGTAAAAATTGTAATAACCTGTAAAATAGATAACCTGTAAAATAGGCCATTCCCTGTCAACTTTCCGTTCAATCATACATAGCATCAGATAATTTGACGAAAATAATTGATTAGTTGAATTAATTTATAATTCCATACATTCTTTATCTTATTTACTCTTAAAACTATTTTCAATGATTTATTCTGTATCTCATTTTAGTTCACACGACTATTTAAAAAAATGGGTGATTTCATCTCCGATTTATACGATCTTACATAACACCCATAACATTCTAGAGCAAATAAATATATACCAAAGAAATAAACATTACGCAAGTACCCATCAGTTATTCAGTCTCATAGTCGAGAAGGCAAGGCAAAATCATTAGATTTTCCACAGGAACGATTGCGATAAATTCATTATTGCTTGCCATTACTCTCTAGAGAAGTGAAAAACTACTTTTTTTGTATGAAAGGTGTTTGTAATTTATCCTTAACCAGAGAGCACATTGTATATACCTTGCAAAATGATTGTTCTCTTTCATTTGAATGAAGTCCGAATTTCCTCTGGAGCTTTTGAAAAGACCTCCACCCTGTAAGCCCATTTGGCAAACCTCATCAATTTAAATGTTTGGGTATCAAGTATATCGCCATTATATCGCTGAAAGGAAAACCTCGGTAGTCAATGGTTTCCCGTGGTGAGGAACTTAGGCGATCGACTCCTAAATTACATTTCCCCGCCTTGCTTAGATCGTATGTGCCTGCAAGTACCTGTAAACGACACCTGAATCAATTTTTCATTCTGGTAATTTAGTACATTGTGCATGGTTTGATATGTCTTACACGTGATGTTGCTTTTTTTTTCTTTTAATTGTTAACATTTTTCAATTTTGAAAAATTAGGAAAAGGATTTATTGTGTCATTTATTTGTATCATGCATGTCGCAGCTCAGGATTACTGAATTATGTCATTCCAAAAGAGTATGAATTTTTTTCTCAAATGAACAAAAAAGCCAAAAAGGAAATGAATAAAGGAGATTAAATATGAGAAGATGTTGAAAATAGAATATGCTTAAATATCACAATGATATTGATATTTCTATTTATTTTTTCCTGGTTTTGATGAAGACATTTTTGTTGGGCTGGGTCAATGATATGATAATTTATTTCCTTTCTTACATAACAATCGTTATGGAATGAACAATGGTAAAACTTGTGAGTAAAAGAACTGCAAATTTAACGAATGTCCAATTTCAATTTCGTAAGAATTTACGACAATGCGAATTTTTTAGGTATTTTCAGTTTATTCGAATTCAAATTTTGCAAGATTAAGTGATTTTTAACAAAGAATGGAACCGAATAAAAGAACATAACTTCTTATATTTGATTTATGAAAAATATTATTAAATTATGAAATTTTATAATGGAGCAGTTAAACTCGTTCCCAGATATTTTTTCTTTCTTTTTTTTTTTTCTTGCATTAGAATCTGTTTGAAATTTTCTTCAAGAAGGTAAGAGTTGGGACACATCCGTATTATCATTTTGTGAACACTTATTTTCTTATGCAGTGTGGAGCAGTTAAACACGTTCCCCGATATAACCGTTCCTATGGGAATTCTAATGATTTTGTCATGTCTTCTCGACTTTGAGACTGAATAATTGATAGGTACTTCTTTAATGTTTATTTATAAAAAAATAGTTTAATGTTTGATCTATGCACAAATAGTATAATGTTTGATAAATGAAAAATTGTTTTATAATCTTATTCATGAAAAAAATTGTTGAATATATGATTTATGAAAAATAATCTAAATAATCTAATCTCAATCCAAAAAGAATTCGAATATTTGATCTATCAAAAATAGTGTAAAATTTGATCCATGAAAAAAATACTTTAATGTTTGATTTATGAAAAATAGTTTAATATTCGATGCATGAAAAATCTAAAGGCTCCAAAAGGAATTCTAATCTTATTATTCCAATTTCGATGATATCTTTAACAACAACAGATATTTCGCAAAGAATGTTTGGAGAAAAATAAGAATTTATAAGTTCGAAAGACACTCCGGAAATACTCCACAGAAATGGGAGGTTGTAAGGTACTTTTTCTCATATAACACTATTACCGTAATACGATCCCTTCTGTATACGTTTAATGGCATTCTTTACAAATCACATATCAATGATAAATAAGCGATGAAATGAAGTCTACAAATAAAATTCTTATATTCGCTTCTGACAGTCGACAAGGCATGAATATTTCAGACATGGCAAGAATTTCTTAGCAGTGATTTGATACGCAAGAACCTGTGCACGCTTCAAAGCAATCGTAAATTGAAGAAAACCCCTCCCGTTGACAGCTAAATCGTATATTGACTTAAATTAAAATAATTAGATCGAAATTACTCTGTCTCGTCAAACACGCATAGGGTTTGGTATCACGATATTAGTCTCCCTTACCACGAGTATCGGATAGTCTACCTGCCGGATCGTAGGATGATGTCAAGAAAGCTTACATGGTTTTTAATCTAGTAATTCCACCTGTGAAGTGCGTGATTCCATACTAAATAACATTCAGGGGCAATAAATAATGAATTGGCAGTGTCTTTGGTAGGGATTTCTGATGCTGTCTTTAACAAACGACGTGTGTTAGGGTGCACACCGGGACTGCCATACAGTGTTAATAGCTTCTCCAATAAAGTTTAGCAACTACATTTAAGAATTTCTGATGTGGTACAAAATTTATATTGTTACATTTTATGGTAGATTACGATCATGATATAATACTGTACTGTGATGTGTTATAATTAGTGAAAAACGCGGGATTCAGTTGTTGGTTTATTATGCATTCTTCATTTGTAACATTTTTGTTTATTTAGTGATTTGACCTTCACTTTTAAATCTTATTACCAAATGTTAGTCGACTGTATTTATTAATAAGCGTTAGTCTCTTTGTTATTTTTAGTGTCAAAATATAGGAGATAAACAGGCTTACTTATTTTTGTAACATTTGTCATTAAAATACGCCTTTGAAGAGCCATTTGCAAAACTTGGAATCGCTCTCTTTTGAAAAAAAAAACAGCTATCTGAAACTGTGAAATAATACAACGGATCGATACGAAATAATAAGTTTGTCATTGTCAATATTGATATATATATTCTATTATAAAATTTCAGTGCACCATATGCGCATTTTAACAAGTGATGACTCATCAGTGATGCTAGAGGAAGAAAAAAGGACATCCAAATAATATGAAATTATGAAGAGCAAATGTCTAAGCTTGACCAAACATTTCTGTCAAAGACCCTATTAAGGACAGGGCTATACCATCAGGATGATACCCTGTACTTACAGTAAAATTTTCAATTATTTTTATCTTTAAGTATCACTGATGAGGATTTTAAATTACATCCGATCACAATATCAGATTATTTCTATGTCCAGAATATTGTTCTCTGACAGAATGGTGGAAATACCTTTTTACGGTCATTTTTTCATGTTATATGCTAAATTTTTGTACAAAAGCAGTATTTTAAAAGAGATAATACCATTTCAAAGATAACGCCCCATTAGTAAATGAAATTAAGATAAGGGTTGCGACAACAGGGAGATAACTCTGTTTTCATATCACATAATATTTCAAACCAACACAAGCGATAAATGACATGACCTCAGTTTGTTACACCATTTCAGAAGGAAATAATACTCCTTGAAAATTTTCACTACTGAATAGGTATTTTGGGGAAAATACATGTTTTTAATTAAAAAGCGCAGAAAATAGTATGAGTTTTGCTATCAAAGATCGAGAAGTTATACTATTTATTATACTCGTTAAGAAAGAGATACCAGTAATTAATAATTCGAAATTTGAGTAAAAGTCTTTTTTGGGGGAACAAAAACGTCGATGTTTGCTGAACTTATTGTGATATGTACAGAAACATTGATTAAAAACTAATTCTTGTACATATTGGTTTGACTGCTTTAGAATAAAGCAATGTCATAGCTTTAAAACTTAGAAAAAATTTAACAACTGTGGACCTTCTAGCTATTATTTTAGGCATAGTAATAAAAATTACAAATTGTTACCATGGCAACCAGCAATATCGTATTTATAAGAAAAAACTACCCTAAGAACTGTTAACTTTACTTTTTTTCAGAATTTCTCGAAATAGCCTTAAATCCATACACAATCTATAAGAATTCAGAAAAATACAGATATATAATAATGCATTAAAGAGGTATGTAAAGTTATAATGTGGAATTCTCCAAAAAGATGAAAATGTTAAAATAGGCAAAAATGGACGTTTGTAGCAGAAAAAAAGTGAAACAGGCATATTTTTATTTTTTTGGGTCTTAATAGATCAAGGGGATATCCCTCTATATGAAGACATATCCATCTTTCTTCTACCTCAAGTCTAATAAAAGTCGCATTCCTTACCTTAAACGCAAAGCCAAAAATCAGAATCAGAACGTAAAAATATATTATGTGATACATGTACAAAGTTATGAAGAATACAGAACCAGTCAACACAATCAAAATATTCCGGAAAGGAGCAAAAGAGAATCCCAAATGGAAATGAGATCAGGTGCACGAGGAGAGTAAGCATCTCAAATGTAAAATTGTCTCTTTTTTTCCGGATAAAGTAAGCTGTCTCAAATCTAAAATTGTCTCTTTATTCGGATTAGGCCATTTCTTTGTTATTTTCTGTTTTGCGTCCTCGTGCTGGTAGGTTTTGAGCCCATAGTCATTAAACAAAACAAAATTAAAATGATAAATTCTTTGCAAATTTAATGTACTTTTTACAAAAATTATAGAGAAATTATTTAATTCTTTATATTAAATGTAAACATGTAAAGTACTTCAATGATTCAAAACATTCATTCTTTTGTTGTCTAAAAAATGAAACAAGTTTCTGTCATATTTCACATGGTACTTATAGTACAT
Source organism: Pinctada fucata (assembly GCA_028142955.1). Lineage (NCBI taxonomy): Eukaryota > Metazoa > Mollusca > Bivalvia > Pterioida > Pteriidae > Pinctada > Pinctada fucata. Next base: position 16,939,825 of record AP027105.1, read on the forward strand.
CATATACAATGAAATTGCAAATTTGTTCTATATGATTGTTTGTTTTTCTCCCTGGCTGGCTGGTAGGTTTTTCAATTTCAAAAGGACGCAAAACATAATAAAAACAAGAAATGGCCTTACGTAAGCTGTAATAAAAACAAACTCCCACATATGGGTATTAGTATTTCCTTATTAGTCATTCCTAAGAAGTCTGTATACAACGTAATAGGAAACGAAATATAACCTGTGCTGATTCTCTATTTCTCTTAGTTGTGTTGTGAAGGTGAAAAGATAGGATGACAAGTTAGTTCAACTAACGCATGGCGCAGTCAAAAATTGTTCCCCGTGACTGGATGTTTAAATTGTTAATTATTACTTCTTTCCAGCTCTGTCGCCTGAAAGAAGCTTTGTTTTGTCCCTTTTTCAATTTGACATCATATATACTTTTGCTTTTCGGAAGCTTGTCGTTTCATAAAAGAATATCATCGAATTGTTTTTGACATAGATTTTATAGAGTAACTATGCTACTTAATCGACCCTAAAGAAATTTGCAAAATGCTCAAATTGATATTCAAAAAATAAAACCAGAGGAAGATGCTTAAATACATTTGGTTGTGTCTAAAAATCACTGAGGCATTTAATTAAGTACCACTGATGAGGATATACTATCCCAAACACGTGTTTGGGGTATTAAAATTGCTTTGAAATTGCTTTGAAATTTCCTTCAAGAAGGTAAAGAGTTAAAATACTTCCGTATTATTTCAAGTACTTAATCTTCAAACTATTCAAAATAAATACTACTATATGAAATTTTAAAATGAAGCTAGGGGCTATACACCAAATATTTTTTTACTTTGAATAAATTAAACTTTCAAATGAATCACTAATGTTGATTAATTATCCGAAACATGATTATGTGCACAAACATGTAATCTGTAGATCGTACTCCCTTCTGGTTAGCATGAAATTTTGAAAAACAGAATGTTTAAGTTGATAGTACTATTCGTTGTGGAAAATTTTTTAAATATTATTTTGGGATAGCAGATTCCACAAGAAAGGTTTATGTTTGGCAGGATTTGGGATCAATGGAATTGCATTTTTGAATTAAAGTGTACGTTTAATTTATCCATCGAATTCATTAAGGATTGCGCTGCTTACAATATTCTTTTTTTGTTTTGTTTTGTCAGTCAATCTCCTATGCGTCCGATTTCAGTTCCGCTACTTCACTTTGAAATCTATATTGCAAGCCTGTGCCGCCTATGACCTTGTTGCAAGTCGGGGGTCAATAAGCGAAATTCCCATCTTGTTTTTAAATAATACGGAGAGAGAATTTTGAATAAGCTTTATGATTCCTTTATAATTAGCATCGCATATGTAACACGATTCAAATTATATATCAAAATGTTTAAACTGTATCAATAAAAGAAAGGAGGGGATCTTCAACAAACTCGGTTGCAGCACCCACAGCAAAACTCCAAAACACCAGATGCTAAAAAACACACAGAGCAGACACGCACAGAAAGAGACGCAAAGGGTACAAGGAACCTCAAATCACATAGAAATATCAAACGCCAATGACTACACATAAACCAACGAGACCAATGAGCAATCGGTGCCGACTTAGAACGGCCATCTGCCACACTATTGGTGGACAGTCTAGTTATGCGGATTACGTGCGCACAACCCTGCCACTTTTCCGATTACCCAGAGGTCTCGAAAAACGTACATTTGTGGTGAAAAATAACCTCCTCACTTTAGGATGACCATACAAACAGACAGCATAACGCAGGCCCAAGAAACACACAGATGGATATGTAAAAGATTCAAATTATATATCAAAATGTTTAAACTGTATCAATAAAAGAAAGGAGGGGATCTCAAACAACACTCGGTTGCAGCACCCACAGCAAAACTCCAAAACACTCAATGAAGAAAAAAACACGCAGCACAGACATCCACAAAAACAGACCCAAAAGGGACAAAGAACACCAACTCACACCACAGAAACATGAAACACAAAAGACCACACATAAACCAACGAGCAGCCGGTGCCGACTTAGGACGACCATCTGCCTCGCAAGTAGCAGACGGTGTGGTTATCCTGGATTACGTGCTCACAACCCTCCCACTTTTCCGATTACCCTAAGGTCTCGAAGAACGTACAATTGTGGTGTAAAACAACCTCCTCATTGTTAGATGATTACACACAAACAAGACCGCAAAACACAGGGGCCGAAACAACACAGATAAATATGAAAATGGATATAAAAAGAAGGCGTACGTAATACAGTCCGTGCTCTGCCTGCTGTAACGAGCTCATGCATGTTATCACCCGAGGAGTCCGACTGAGATTCAGAGAGGACAGGTAGTTAGGGCTCTGTCTTTTCTAAAGAGGTTTAAACAGGGTCCGTCATGGAGTCCTGTCGTCAAAGTCAGTCAGGGTGCAATTCTTAAGAATGCGCTGGTACAAGGCTGTAGATTGGTCCAGTACCAAGCCAAGTGTCTGTCTGGTGACAGAAGGATCATATCATATAAAAGGCGTTTGATGATTCGAACACAATTTCGATGGTAATTCTATCTACCTTTGATCCTTTCTTATTTTGTTAATTATGTCATCATGGTTGCTTGTATGGGTCCGAATTTCAAAGGAAGCTGACAATAATTTCTGTAAAATTTCCAGAGAGTCTTTACTAGTTCGTGAAAGCGAAAACCTTGACCTAAAAGTTGTTTTTTTATAAATTTCTTCTATGAAAACCCAAAACATCAGTACATGCTCCAGCATACCGGATGAGCTGTGAAATGTAGATACCACATGACGGTAATCTAGGAACATCCCCGTCAAGCCAAGGAAAATTTACAATGATGAATCCAAAATGAACTCTTTTGTCACACACTCACTTGTATGAATCTCTCCATTAACAATTTTGATTCTAAGGTCCAAAAATGGTGTTTCTGTATTTGTAACGTTTATCTTGTTTAGAGTCAACTCTTGAGGATAGATAACATTTTATGCTTTTCAAAATCAGGATTGTCTATATTAAGAATATCATCTAGGTACCTATAGGTACCAATGAAACATTTCAAGTCAAATGTTTTCTTTGCTTTTGAAGAATTTGGATAAATTCTTTTTCATATGTGTATAAAGATAAATCCGAACAAGAGACGCACAATTAGTACACATAGGAATCCCTACAACCTGTTTGTAGAGATTTTCACCAAATCTTAATTAAATGTTCTTCAAGAGGAAGGACAAGGCAATACACAGGTCACTACATGTCCATGATCTGTATGATTTGTATTCTGTAGTAGAAACGAAACCCTTTGATTCAGATGTACAAATGTAAGTTTTCCCCTCTCGATCAAAGCACCATTTAATGAGTTTGGACAATATATCATTAAGTTTGTCGTGAGGAAGCGTGGTGTACATATATGTAAAGTCGTATGAAGAAATCGTATTAGCTTGATTATTTCTACATTTCATTTTGTCAATAACATCCCCTAAAATTTTTAATAGACCAAAATAAGTTTAAATGTTTAGAACAGTTTCACAATATTTTGCTACGTGTTTCTTTATCGCTGTGAGTGCTGACGTCAGATTTCTAGATAAAATTGTAGTTGAGCAGTTGCTAGTATTAGCAATGTATCGAAATTTGTAAGGAGACTTGTGCAGTTTTGGTTTGCACTATATTGTAGAAAGATCCAATCTAGAAATAGGGATGTTGAATGACGAAATTTAACTGTTGTGTTTGCTTAAAATGTTAGGGACACTGTCATTGCTTTTCATAAAAGTATTTGTAGACGAAAGTTCCGAAACTAAAGTTGATATGTAGTAACGTTTTCAAATGATTATGTGATGTTGGCTGCTTTATCTGAAGGAGCGAAGACATTACGTAATTTGGATTTGAAATATCTTTCAGGTTAAGAACTTCGATTTTCAAGACGATGAGGATTTTCTGGAAATTATCTCTTCGAATATCGGTAATATCCAAAATGAGGTTATGCAGCCATTCAGAGAATGCGATTCGACTCCTTCCGATTTACACCATCGTTCGGTTTAGTTATTTAAGGCTTCCTTGAGTACATTTAATAAAATCTATCTTGGATGGGATTCTATAATTGAAATGTTTCAATAATACTTCTAGGTATCTGGATGATATTCTAACCATTGACAATCCTGCTTTTGAATTATATAAGAATGAAATTTATCCACAAGAATTAACACTTAACAAGGCAAACCTTTAAAATACAGAAACACCGTTTTTGGACCTAAATATCAAAATTGTAAACGGAAAGATTCATACAAGTGTATATGACAAAAGGGATGATTTTGGATTCAACATAGTAAATTTCCCCTGGCTTGACGGTGATGTTCGAAGATTACCGTCATACGGCATTTTACATATCACAGCTCATCCGGTACGCTAGAGCATGTACTGATATTTTGGATTTTCACAGTAGAAATTTACAAATTACCAAAAACCTTTTAGGTCAAGGTTTCCGCTTTCATAAACTAATTAAGACTTTCTGGAAATTTTACAAAAATTACAGTCAACTTCTTTTAAAATTTGGATCTATACACGCAACAGAGTACATTACTTTGGGTATTACACAACCTGTCTTTTAAGGTGATATGATAAACAAAATACGAAGGATCAAAGGTAGGCAGCATAACCATCAAAAATGCGTCAGAATCATCAAACGCCTTTTATACCGTGGATATGATCCTAATGTCACCAGACGGACACTAGGCTTGGTACTTGACCAATCTACAGTCTTGTACTAGCGCATCCTTGAGACATTCACTCTGACTGACTGTGACGACGGGACTCCATGACGGACCCTGTCCAAACCTCTTTAGAGAAGACAGGGCCCCGACCACCTGTCCTCTCTGGATGTCAGTCGGACTCCTCGGGTGATTACATACATGAGCTCGCTACAGCCGGCAGAGCACGGACTGTATTACGCATGCCCTCTTTTTATATCCATTTACATATTCATCTGTGTTTCTGGGGCCTCTACGTTTCGCGGTCATGTCTGTGTGATGTCACCTTACAGTGAGGAGGTTGTTTTACACCACAATTGTACGATCTTCGAGACCTCTAGGTAATTGGAGTAGTGAGAGGGTTGTGTGCACGTAATCCAGGATAACCACACCATTTGCTACTTGCGTGACAAATGGCCGTCCAATGTCGGCACCGGTTGCCCATTGGTCTCGTCGGTTTATGTGTAGTCTTTTGTGTTTGATGTTTACATGTCGTGTGTCTCTTTTCCGTCTCGTGCTGTACTCGTCTTTTGTGTTTTGGTGTTTTGCTGTTGATGCTGGAACGGGGTCTTGTTGGATATCTCCTCCCTTCTTTTATGTCCTTTTATAGCAGACTGCGGAGCTGCCTATCCTGGATAATTGAAAAGTCACTTGTAACAATATGACCAGCTGGTATATATAGAAGAAAGGAGGGGATATCCAACAACACCAGGTTGCAGCACCCACAGCAAAACCCGAAAACACCCAATGCAAAAATCACAGAGGAGACACCCACAGAAAGAGACGCAAAAGGGACAAGTAACACCAACTCACACCATAGAAACATTGAACATAAAAGACCACACATAAACCATCGAGACCAATGGGCAACCGGTGCCGACTTAGGACGACCATATGTCACGTAAATAGCAGACGGTGTGGTTATCCTGGATTACGTGCGCACAAACCTCCCACTATTCCGATTTCCATGAGGTCACGCAGAACGCACAATTATGGTGTAAAACAACCTCCTCACTGTTAGATGACCACACACAAACAAGACCGTAAAACACAGGGTCCAAGCAACACAGATGAATATGTAAATGGATATAAAAAGAGGACGTGCGTAATACAATCCGTGCTCTGTCGGTTGTAGCGAGCTAATATATGTTATCACCCGAGGATTCCGACTGACATTCAGAGAGGACAGGTGGTCGGGCCCTGTCTTCTCTGAAGAGGTTTGGACAGGACCCGTCATGGAGCTCCGTCGTCACAGTCTTAAGTCTTAAGAATGCGCTAATCTAGGAACATCCCCGTGAAGCCAAGGAAAATCTACAATGATGAATCCAAAATGAACTCTTTTGTCACACACACTTGTATGAATCTCTCCATTAACAATTTTGATTTTAAGGTCCAAAAATGGTGTTTCTGTATTTGTAATGTTTAGAATCAACTCTTGATGATAGATAACATTTTATGCTATTCAAAATCAGGATTGTCTATATTAAGAATATCATTCTTTGCTTTTGAAGATTTTGAATAAATTCTTTTTCATATGTGTATAAAAATAAATCTGCAAGAAGAGGCGCACAATTTGTACATATAGGAATCCCTACAACCTGCTTGTAGAGATTCTCACCAAATCTTACATAAATGTTGTCCAAGAGGAAGGACAAGGCACTACACAGGTCACTACATGTCCATGATTTGTATGATTTGTATTCTGTAGCGGAAAAGAAACCCATTGATTCAGATGTACAAATATAAGTTTTCCCCTCTCGATTATAGCATCATTTAATGAGTTTGGACAATTGATCATTAATCTTGTCATGAGGAAGCGTGGTGTACATATTTGAAAAGTCGTATGAAGAAATCGTATTGGCTTGAAAATTTCTAGATTTCATTTTGTCAATCACATCCCCTGAATTTTTAATAGACTGAAATAAATTTACATCATTCCTGTTCAGAACAGTTTTACCAAATTTTGCAACGTGTTCTTTTACCGCCGTGAGGACTGACGTCAGATTTCTAGACATTCAGACGTTGCACATTCTCAAGAAGCAGGACCACCACAATAAAAACCACAGCTCTTTTAACGTGCAACATATTGAATCTTTGCGGAATACAGAGTTCTTTCCCCTTACAGACGGTATCCGACGTAAAACCATTATGACGTCATGATAATAGTATGGTAACGTCGATTTTATACCGTCATTTCACAGACTTTTAGGACTGTTTCCATAGAATTTGATGACGTCATAATCAGTCTACGTCAGATACCGTCTAAAATGGGAAGTAACTCTGGTTTTCGAAAATAGAGAATAATGTATTCCGTACTTGTACTGGACTCTTGAGATGGGATAGTCAATTGTTTATTAGATTAAGTTTGTCCTACGTGTTTCTTGGGTTGTTTGTCCTTTTTTCTATTATGGTGAGTAAGTTATCTTTTTTCAAGACTTTGTAAGCCTTTGAATTTTTTTTTTTTTTTTTTTAATTTGTGTTTGTTCTTCTTTCAATGACAGATACATTGATAAGTGCTCTCAATTAATAATCAAATTTGAGGATAATCTTAGTGCAATCTATTATCGACAACTGGAGGCGAAAGAAACAATGTTTTACAGTTTGAATGGGGTGTTTTTTGTTTTGTTTTGCATTTTCCAGGATTTTGTATGCCCATTAAATATGATTTTTTTAATTCTGATTTTGACATCTGTGTTTGATATACACTTATTCACATCACTCCATTTATTTTGGATAACGAATTGTTGGAGGAGGGGTTTCATTATTCCTGGTTTATTATGCTTACTTGTATTGAATTTTAGGTTTTGATCATTATTTTGGTTTTTGGTTTGACTTTCACACCTATACACATAAGTCTTTGAAAAAAGAACAATTCTTGTTTTAAACACTTTTGTACAGATAACGTGTATCCAATTGGTTTATTTCCTCTCGCTCCATCTTGGTTTGCAACAACAACAAGACAAATCCTCTACACGTAAAAGGAAACAACATATCTAAGAAATACAGACATCAAAGAAGGTACATTCATCTTTGCGCCTTTTCTTTTAATCAGCCATGTCTTATAGCTTGAATTGGTTCTGAAACTTATGAAGCAGCAGATGTCGGAGGGCGTCCTCTGGAAACGACCCCCTACAGTTTGGAAGTGCTAAACTAAACAACGAAACCCTCTGTCGTGTGCGGAAAACGAAAAGACGGAATCCTCTTTTGAAAGTTGTATCACACTTAATCACTTAAATAAAATATTCATTGCAACGCGCGTGCATGTCTCATACGCGTCACGTGCTGAGAGGGGCGGGCTCAAGAGTGATAGGTTGTAATGATTGAATGATATAAGATACAAATAAAGTTTCGAAATTGATATTGATAATTAGGGTAAACCCCGAGAGAAAGGGAGATAATTAGTGGATAACTTGATAAATTGAAAGTTTTATTTGGATAGATTTACCCTCATGTGTCGCATGGGATGGGGCCTCACCTGCTTAGAGGAAACGCTTCCTTAAAACTCGGCTTTCAAAAAACTTTTCAAACGAGACAAATTTGAATAAGATTTGTATTTTGTCCCTATAGTCTACAATTATCGCAACAGGATTTTGACTGATATAATTTACTCATCAGTAAAATTTGTCTCCTAACAAAATCAGAGTGTCGCTGATCTACACCGGCATCTAATAGGACAACAAAAGGCAGAGAAGCGCTTGTGTATTTATTTAATTTAATCGAATGTCAATTACAGTCACCCACTGCGCGGCCAACAGCGATCCCGTTTCGAATTTCCTCCTCTCTTCCATTTCTATTTTTATCGAAAGGAAATTAAGAAGGCTAATTGTCGTTGAACCAAGAAAAACATTTTTTGAAATACAAAAAGCAATACTAAAAATCATTGACGTCTTGACCTTATCTTATAGTTTCTTTTCAGAAATTATATAATTATGAACATGATTCTGGTTCGTACCAAAGATCTGCACTCTGACATCACGTGATCTCCAACGACACGCCCACAAGAAATTTGGATAGAAATATACATATTTGGCTGCAACCATCCATAAGAATCATACCTTAACTCATCTTTGGATTTCTCCCAACTACATAGAAGTTAGTCATAATGTTCCCTGTCCTTCCATTTAGGTAAGATTATTTATTAAGTACTCTTTAAAGTAATAAAAATTTCTTTTAAAAGTTTTCAGTTTCAGAAATGTAGTGAAATGGCATATGACATCATATTGTTCAGCTTTTGATGGTCAAATTTTCATATTATTTTTAGTTAGTTTTCCCAATGCAAAACCTATTAAATATCCAAGATAAAAAATTTTTGGTTAATTTTTCAACACAAATTATTATGCAAATTAGCTCTACGTAATGACAAAGATATCAGGCAAATAGGACATGTTTACAGATTTCAGCATTTTTATACCCCCGCCATATAATGGTAGGGGTATATAGAAATGCACTTGTCCGTCCGTCCTTCCGTGTGTGTGTGCTTTCAAATAATTCTAATGTTTCACAAATCACTGTCTACTATCGAAAGTGATATGGAAGAAGATGAAATAATTGTTTAAAAAAAAATTAGAAAGGAAACAGAAACAGTTGATAATTAAAATAGATACTAGGTCAAAAACGTAAATACATATGGAAATGACTATATAGATAGAACAATGATTTTTCACATATTCGGCTCGTTTTAATTATCTACATCCCCTAATTGTTTTGAAAAATATATATTTATGTAAAATAAAAATTTCAAAAAATCTAAATACTATAGGTCTAATCATGGATTATCTTATAATCCATGATAAGGTTATATTTCATCTGACAAAATAAAACATACTGATATATTTATAGAGACTAGATTCCCTTTTTCACTTTATTCAAAATTTTAAGTTTTGAACTTTTATTCGATCCTTTTAAACGAAAGTAAAGATGTTGTGGAATTTATGTGAGCATTATCTTAGAATTGGCATTTGCAACACAATTGCGCTCTCCAATAAGTGAAAAAAATATTTGGACTGTAGAGTTGCCTCCATGAACGAATGAGTCAAATATTTTACCAGACAGGCATGTTTTTACACATTATTTCTATTCATTAGTAGTATATTATTCAGTACAGATACATATATATGAACCTGAGTGGCAAACGTATTATTTCAGTTGAAAAATCGCTCTTTTCCGACTAAAGAAAAGCTTTTTGGGGGGAGTCTTTCAATCAATGTTGTTCAAAATTAAACTTGTAAAGTTACAATATTACATGTATCAAAACAAAAATGAGTAAGACTCAAAGAAATTCAGATTAGAGGAAATTTAAGTGATCATCATCAGAGAATAAGAAAGCCAAATAAGAAACCCCCAATTAAAAATCCAAAAATCATTGTCAAAATTTTAGCAATCTCAATGTGAGCCATCTCTACAGGTCCAATGTTTAACAGAAATTATCATAGGTCGCACCATTCAAAAAGAAAGTGGCGCATTACAAACATCAAAGTGTCAAAGGTTCCAAAATAATATTCAAAGGAACTATCAAATACTATCGAAATTCTGACAAGGAAAGCTTAGAAAACAATATTCTGGCTGCTCGGAATTAATACGTTAGAAATAAATCGAGAATCTCTATTTGATAGAAAAAAAGACTAATGCATGGCTCGCCAAAATCAAAGTAGAACATCTTAGACCTCTATTATTTAATAATAATGCCAAATATATCAATGATCAATATCGCTAAATCTCCTTTCTACAGACGGACTTCATTCTGGTGTCGCTACTAAAATGAATATGCGCGGGGCTGCACAAACTCAAAATTTTACAATAAACCTCCGATCCATCAGAGGTTTTAGAAGAAATGTGTAGATATTTTCTATGAGGGTAAAGATCTATTCAGACCTGTCAAGTGGCAAACCAGACAAAATTCTTATCAATATAGACCAGTTGCATGTATTTATTGCCAAATGCAGCAAATATTTGAACTTCTTTTTTTAACAAGATTATTTTAAACGAACAGAAACAAAGAACTTTGATATATTATTTTATTTCATCTGGCAAAAAAAAAACATAGTGATTTGTTAATGGAGACTAGATTCCATTTTAATTCATCTGTTCTTGAATAATGCTATTGAATTTGAAGACGTTTAATATTTGTACCATTTGGTGAGTGTCACTGCTGGTGGACCAGAGTCGGGCACATACAGCCAAGTTCGATGAACTTCGGTTGATCGTTATTTCAACGCATTCGATAATTTCCGTTAACAAAATTTCTTGAAATTTCTAGAACGTGGGTCTTGTAGCATTATATCCCACCAGTCCTACTACGTCTTACGGTACATTTTTTGACATAATAATAACTTTCACGCTCTTTGGCCATATTACTCTGTTTAGATTGAGGATCACTGACGATGGTTAAGTACCCGAAACATACATGTCTGGTCCATTCTGAAAATTTATCCGTACTTAAATGATGCTTTGAAGACGTTCAAAAAATTTTCAGTTGTGCATTTTTGTATGATTGTTTTTACGAAAGTAAAGATGGAGTGAAATTTACGCGTGTGTATCTGAACATTGGCATTGTGTAACAAAATTACGCTCTCCATAAAGTTTTAAAAAATAGTTTGACTTTAATATAGAGGTTGTTCTATGAACAGAATGAGCAAATAAGATTCACCAGACGGGCATGTTTAGACATTAACTCTATTCATTGGTAGTAGTAGTTTGTTCCAGGTACATGTTGCAAATGTACAAATATACTATTTCAGTTGAAAAGTCAATCTTTTCCGACTAAAGAAAAACTTTGGGGTTTTTTTCAATCAAAGTTGTTCAAAATTAAACTTGTCAAGTTACTATATATACAAATGTGCCTGAGTTAGTAAATAAACATTGTCTTGTCTTGTCTACATAAGTATGAGTCATCGAAATTCAGATCAGAGGAAAAGTGATCATCATCAGAGAATGAAAGTCAATCACAAACCAAAATGAAGAATCCAAAAATCATTGTCATTGGGCAATCTCAATTTCAACCATCTCTACAGAGTCCAATGTTTAACAGAAATTATCATAGGTGGCACCACTCAAAAGAAAGTGGCGCATAACAAGCATCCAAGTGTCAAAAGGTCCAAAATAATATTCAAATAAACTATCAAATACTGTCGAATTTCTGACAAAAAAGCTTCAAAAACAATATTCTGGCCGCGTGGATTTAATCCAGAGGATGTACTCCGGTGGAAATACATGTATATTCGTGCATGTATTGAAAGGAAATGACTTATGCATGGCTTGCCAAAATAAAAGTATTTCTATAACTTATTAAAATCTAACTATGCAGTCGTCATTACTGCATGTTTAAATTTTTTTAATGTTGATATGTCATAGGACAATATCAATAATCAATTTCGGACCGCCACCTACAACGAGTCTCTAATTCGTTGTAGGTGGCGCTACTAAAAAGAATATGCACGGCGACGCTTAAACTCAAACGTTCACAAAGAAGTCGTGATACCTCCCCTCCATTCAATCAGAGGTATTAGAAATGCTCAGATACACTAAAAGGGAAACGTTCTCTGAGGGCAAAGAACTGTGAACATAGAATGCCAAATGTAGCTTATACTTGCATTTCCTTTTAACCGGCAAGGTTATTTAAGAAATGACTGTCTTACTTTTGGTGTTCATGGGTATGTAATTCTGGTTGGTCATTACTTATATTTACATTTATTCTAATTATCGGCCATTTTTATTTGCATGAACCATCATTTCCATTTTTAAATATAAACGGCTTATGAATATGATGAACGAGTATAAAGTAATTATTTTTGTCGGGTAAAATTATCATGCAAGTATAAGACTACGTACTTTTTCCGCGATTAAACTCAAAGTTTAACCATGATATTGGCTGCTGAACGGACCATAAAATTCAGCAAAATTAATGCACATACGAGAAACGAGATAATCGAAATTATGGGGATTTTTTTTTTTTTTTTTTTATTTTATTTTCTTTTTTAAACACTTTTGTTATGAACTTTATCGTCGTAAGCGTTCAATTTGAGAAACAAGATATCTGCCAGAGGGAATGAATTATTTAGATAAAAATAATAATAAAAATAAAAATAAATAAATAAGTTTGCGTGTTAACATAAAGACTTAAAACATAAAACTTCTACTATTTTTGAAATGATTCTACAAATTCATTTTTGTATATTTAAATTTTATTTTTAGCTATTTTAATTTGAATAAGGGTATTACATTTAGAGGTACATTTAGTATTATCAGGATGAAGTGATAAATTTTTTGTCCAATCTAGATAAAAAAAATTATGAAGCTTTCTCCAGGAAAGCTCTGACTGAAAGTCTATATAAATGTTGAATATTTCACTCTTGAAATACGACTATATTAGCCTGCAATGGAAAATTTAGCCGTTACAATAAGCTTAGAATGTAACTTTAGTACGGGTTTGTTTTTAATATGCAATACTAGAAATGATAAAGAAATAAATATTTTTGATAACATACCAAAGATGCGGTAGAACCTTAGTAAGGGCCATAATGTGCGAAAAAGCTATTGGGTTAAAAGAAGACTATGTAAGTGTACAGATCTTTTAGACGATTCTTTCATACATACTCAGATATTTTTTTAAATGTATCTATTCTGTAGTGGAATAGCATGATCATAAAAGGACCAAGTAGAATATTAGAATTTTTCACTAACAGAATCTAGGCGCAGTTGCAAAACGCAAGTTTATATAGCAAGGTGTGATGTAATTTAAACATTTTTAATTTTCAAATATTTCACATATCTACTTTTTACATATTTGATTTATTCTTGAAATGTACAAAATTCAGAATAAATCAGACATTCCTACATATGTTTTACCCTATAAATCAAGCCAGACTCGTAATACTTGTACCATTTATTTATTACGAAAAGAATGACCAACTGAGAAAGAATTGCCTTCTCAATAAAGATTCATTATACAGGGAACTTGAAGTGAATTAAATCCATGTACGGTATATTAATTTGCATTCAAAAGCTAAATGGGAAGACATACCGTTGATCTAGTATCGTTTTACACATAAATTTATGTTTCTTCGTAGACGAGTCGTTTCTATATTCTCTGCCTAAATGAACAATACAGCAAATCTGGCGCCTTCTCTTGTGAAGCCAATAATACGAACACGGCGTGATGAAGTTAAGCCAGCGTCTCGAACAAAACCTCGTCGCGGCGGGATATCACGAGATGTCGGTTCCTGTGACGTCACTCATCGTCGATTACTAACGTTTGCTGATTTAATTTCTATTTTATTGCTCACAAAAGTACAGGAACTTAGTTATTGGAATAACGTTTGATTCTTCGTTTACACTTCGACGAGTTTTTCAATTTCGCAGCGCCATCTGTGACAAGGGAGATGAATGTAGTCTGCAGTAGGGAGCTCATTATGTTATACGTCCCATAACTTTTATAGCTTATATATGTACTTCAAAGAAACTCCTAGTTTTCATATTAAGTCAACGATCAAAGATGGAAACAGCCAAATCGTTTCTCTGATGACCTTTCGGTAAATAATATGAAAATGATTATTTCCATTATAAGGTATCAACTTAGGATCAACGTCTGTAATGTTTCACTTAGATAAAACGTTACGGAGGTAAGCCGTTTTGTAATACTAGTATTAACATATTTTATAGATTTTCTCCCAAAAAAATCTTTCGGAATTCTTTAAAATTTTATTGACTAGATAAGATATGATATCGGAAATTGAAAATAGTTTTTTTTTGTAAATCTTATACACGAATAATGAAAGGGAAAAAGAAAAGAATGAAAATAGAAATATTGTTTATTATATTCTATAAATTCTGATATCAGAAAACGTTGCTTGATTATGTCGGAAAATAAACTGATTTTCGTGACTTTAGAATAGAAAATTATTGTTCATATAATCTAGCCCTGTATCATTAAATAACAGGAAACGAATATGTTTGTTGTCTTTTTCACATTTTCAAATCGATAGAATTCATGTTTCAAAAACTTGATAATTTAGTTAACAATCCTGTGATGAGAGTTTCGATAGCGTGCGAGATTAATCTCAACAGAATTGCAAAGGCGTCTTGTCATGCAATCGCAAATCGTAAATTTACGCGAAAATGAAATTCTCACGAAAAGAAGGTTCACGTCACTTAGACAATATTCTACATTCACTTTCTTATTCATCTAGCTTCAGTTCCATTCATCTACTTATTGTACCATTTACAAAATGTACTTCAAGTGATCTATTCATTTATTCATCTTTTCATGTGTTTTATCATTAATTTGCTCGTTTATTCATTACGATAAACCATTTTTTCAAATCAAATTATGTACAATATACTTCAATCCAAATACCAATTTAAAATTAAATTGGAAAGCTTCAAAAGCTTCGTCGCTTTCCTTTTTCTAACACTCATTTATCATATATCTATTACACATATATATATATATATATATAGGGGGAAAAAAACAAGAAATTGTGAATGACATGTAGATCATTGCGCGCTTAGAAGAAAAATTCATAGCTTATATACCAAATATGTCCAATAATTCAGCGGATATGGAAAAAAATTACGACATTCAATTTTATAGAATTTTACAAATATTGCCCACTTTCATTTAAAGTCAGATATTTAAACTATCTTCCTCTTCTCTTCAATAAAATAAAATAATATTTATTTTTAGATAGACCTATTCTGTGTCGCGAAAGGATTTTTACGATTCACAAAAGATAGGAAGATAATTATGTATACATACACCTTTCCCGTTATTCGTGCTGTGATCAATCCCTAACTGCATAAAAAAATATTTGATTTCTAACCTCATATCAAATGTAATTACGTATAATTCGTACGATAAATAAAAGCCTCTTGTTTTCATTGATTAATCTTCGACACTAGGCTCATTTTCTGTGCTTGAAACCTGTTGTAAACTCACACTTATTTTTCTCCAGCCTCATTATAACATCAGGAACGCTAAGATCGGTTTCATCCGTTCCTACGAATTGAAATTAAAAATGTGACGTTTACATCCGGGAGTGCGCGAGACCCTGCCACGAAAAGCGGTAGTCCATTTCAGAGTTATGTTAACTCTGCTCTTTTTTCAATGCTTAACATTATCAATCATAATTTTACACTTTCTAATTTGATGCTATTTCCTACCTTTCATTTTCACCGTTGACTTGTTTTGTTTTGTGTTTGTCGTCGAGATTATTTTGCGACATTGAGATCGGTTTTCGACACCTATTGGTTATCAATTATCCAATTATCTCAGCAGTCAAGATTCTGATAGTGACAATTATGCGTCTGCCGATTGGAAATCTTTATTTTGATGGTAAATCACCTGTGAGGAACATTATCTCTCAAAGAGAACTATTGAGATAATACCTTAATTAATGCAAAGAGATGAAAATGACTGAAGTTAGCCCACTATATCTGCTCAAGTATTATCTTCTATCTTTCCTCTTTTTTATTATTTCATTATTTTATGTTCTCTTGAAAATGCAGCAAAAATAGAAAGAAAAGATTTTTTTTTTATTTTTTTTTAAATATTTTTATTATTATTCAAAAGAATTTTATTATTATTTAATTTTTTTTTTAATTTTCCTTTATTTCTATTTTTTTTCAACATACTCTATTTCCATTTAATATATTTTATTTGCACTGATTCTGTTTTCTTCAGTCCGCGCGGCTCAATTCGGAAATAAATTATCTACTTTTTCATCCCTTTTTAAATTATTTTTTAATTCAAATATATTTTTTCCTTCTTCAGAATCTAAAACTACCAATTTGAAAATGTGATCATCTACACTGAACTTACATAAAATGTCCCTTATTAAAGAGAACCATGATATGGTATCATCTCTAATTGAAAAAAAAATTCCCAATTGACGGGCAAGGGCAGCATTTTTCTTTTTTCACTTTTACTTTATCTCATGTTTTAATTTCTTCTTTATTGAATCAAACTATCTGAATTATATCTTCATTAGCCGATTGTTCTTTCTTTTTAGCTTAGATTCTATTTTCCGTGATTGTTTGTATTGAGAGAAATTCATTCCTCGACTTTTATCCTTTTCAGTTTGAAGGATTTTTATTTATTCTTTAGCGCATCAAATTCCCGAAATACTAAAAGGAGTAAATAATTAGAAAATAGGTATTCATACCTGAACTGAAACAAGTATCTATGGAAATATTTTTCATTAAAAGATTATAAATGTCTTCGTTGAACTACACAAAATAGTGACAGAAAGACGAAATCTTCTAAATCTTTAAATAAGGGAAAATTCAATTCTGAAACAATTCTCTATTATTGTCACTCAGCAAAAAATATTAAGTACTGACTGTTTTGAGCAGTTCTGCAGATAAGTTCATAAAAAAGTATCTTCTTTTCACACCGTCCATATATTTTCTTTTTTCAATATACGATCTAGTTCACATATCGTATTTCATATCTTTTGAAAAATTTGACTTATTTTCAAAATATATTAAATTGCATTACTCGTAATTTCTTTGTCTTCCTGAAACAAAATGTCAAGAACTTACTTTACAAAAAAGAAATTTGTAGCATTAATAGAATTGTCCGAAGAATCATTACCGTCCGTGTTAGTTACCAGACATAAACAGAATACTTGTTTCCAACTCATCAAATTTATTTCCATGCACTACCAAAAAAAAAGTGCGGACTGCTATTCATTGAAGCGTTTCCTTTTTAAGTACAAGCTCATGAATAAGAGTCAATCGTTCTACAGATGTGGATGGAACTCTCCAAGATGTTGCTTGAAGCAATTAAGAGGGCCTTAGCTACCAAAAGAATTCGAAAGATATCTCCAACTCCTACTTTAAAGAAGCCAGGGGTTTCAAGTGATTCATTTAAAGAAGAGTTGTTAAACTTGTTGCCCAATCCCTTTTCGCTTTATTGAAATAGAATTTGTTTTCACATTTTCGCCTTTAAGTTGTCTCTTTTTTTTTCTTCTTGCCTTATTATTATCATTTAAGATTTCTAGAAAGATAGATTTCATCAGTCATTCATGAACAATACAATTATTGTGTTTCATTTTTTCAGTGCACCGCCCTCTGTTCTTGGTAGGATATCCCAGGAACCCGAGAGAAATGCTAGTCACGTGACTCAAAGTCAACGTCATACACAGGTGCCACCCCACGCTCACATGAATCCTCCCACGCGGCATCCCATCAACGATCGCGGTGATCAGAGCAGGCTGTCCATCTCACATGGTGATGTCCGGAGTAGCATGGTTGGCCTATCAACCAGGACCGTAAACAGCACAATGGTCAGTCCTGTACCTAATGTTACCATAACACACATGCCGTATCATGGTCTGACTATCCCAGGTTCACTCCTCCAATATCCAGCTTCCATGTATCCCAATATGAGCAGAATGACACCAAACGAACTCTCGCAGCTCGCGCTTGCGCAGTATCAAGGCGCTGCGCCTCATTCAGCTTTTCCCGCTGATTTGTCCAAAGCCAAGGCGCCATTTATCAACAGAAATTACCTGGAGCTAGCCATGCTTGTATGTAATACATTTAGGGGCAAGTTATTCCCATGTCCTCATTGTCGATATGTGACTGATCGTAGAAATAACTTGAAGCGACACATCTCAACTATGCATCAAGCCTGTGACAAAGTCCTTGAGTGCTGTGGCGTCACTTTCACAACAAAAGCGTCACTTCGGGAACACATCATGATTTTCCATCATAACGGTTACTCATGCGCATACTGTGGCAGACGATTCTGCAGGAAGGCTCTACTGAAACGCCACCTGTCGGTGCATAGTGGACAAAAAGACTACTCTTGCCCACACTGTGATTACGCAACTAGTCACAAAAGTAACTTAGAGAGACATAAACGAATTCATGAACGTCTGAGGTCCATTGATGACGGTCATTCGTTTATCGACGTAGAGGAAGTAGACGAACAAGAAGCGTTTGGTGAAGTCGAACATCTTCCCGTTCGACCATGTCAGTCTGGGCCTCATTTTGGAACTGGCATAGATTTTCCTATTAACTATTCCAAGAGTATATCTGCTCCACACGAATCGGATGAGGAAGGCGAAACAACAAATAAAACGGTGTCGATTTGTCCAGATGATGACAATTTGAACTAGGAAACTTAAGTATAATATGGAGGTGGAGAAATCGGATGAAATCAGTTTGTGAGGAAGGGACAGATTATTCTACTCTAGAGATATTTACGTGGATCATATCGTAACCCGATTTAGACTATACATGTACCATAGTGACTATATTGTCAAATTTGAACTTCAGATGTTGTATTCACACCATGGTCATTTCCATTTCACTAGTAGACAATTTCTGCACATACATTTGTGTAATTGCATCTTGTGTTTCTGTTGATAGCATGCATAGTTACTGATTTGCAGTTTCCGTTGTTATGACAACGAAATTCATATGCTCCTATGTTCAAAAGTGATGTTTTTTGGACGTTAAGACTTGACAATGAATTAGATAATAATTGGAAAATGATGACATGCATAGTTACTGATTTGCAGTTTCCGTTGTTATGACAACGAAATTCATATGTTCCTATGTTCAAAAGTGTTGTTTTTTGGACGTAAAGACTTGACAATGAATTAGATAATAATTGGAAAATGTTGAAATAGTCGGTAAATACAATTGAATATAGTCTTTATTTATTGTACGTATAATGCATTTAGGTGTGTCTAATGGTGCATTCTATTTATGATACGGCACATCATGTGAAATTAAGGACTTATAATGAAGTCTTTGGTGAAATGTTCTCTTTTTTTCTTCAAGAATTCTGTAGTATGTTTTCTCTATAGATTAATCGTGACCATTTTCAAAGTTTTGTTCACTGTGATAAAAATATACATATATTATAGATCTATGACGATGATACGGCATTTTCAATAAAACTGGTGTTCATTTGTAAAGTCTTAGATACGAGCGTACACTTTTTAAAATATATCCCTCAGCATGTGGAGCACCTACCACAGAATGGCACCACCGACAATAGACATCTCTTCCTCGGCGCCAACAAAATGTGTAAACCTAGGAAGCTAAGGTAAATCAATACCTACAATGTCGTTCAGAATTCTGAACGCCGCCATGTTACATACTGTGCCAAATTGTGCTATTCTCTTTCATCACTAACTTCTCACACATTTATGGTTTATACGAGTTTCCCAATATGATATTCATCTCCTTTTCAATGGGTAATAAAATTTTTGAACGGCAAGCGTCTGACAGAATGAGCGAAACTTTTCCGTAAATCAGTCGTTTAATTATCGGCGACAGACCTCTTTCTGGACTGATGTCGTAAATTAGTGTTGGTGACTCCAGTTAGGGTCGACCAATTCTCCGCGCATCTTTTAACCATAAAATTTTAATCTATTTACATGTCACAGAATGGGGTGTTTATTTTCAATTAGTCTGTTTACGTATATACTCAAAATAGATATAACCATGAAACATGCGCATCAACTGAACATACATTATAAATGTGGGCACCCTAAAGTTAGGAAAAACCTATCAAGAAGGAAAATAATAATACACTCAAAATTCATTTTCCGTGACATATCGAAATTGAATATTACATATAAAATTTCCTTTCGCATTTCATCTGAAAGGACAGAAGTTTAACAGAATACCAAAATACGGGTACACTTAAACACACCATGTATATGAATATAGAAAGGGAGGGAACACTACGTCACAACTATTGAACAAATATGAATTGGAATTGTGATAAGTGAAATTTTGGAGATGTTTCGCAAATCGACAATGAGTTAAGGTCCTCATACAAGGGAACACTTTAGTCCTGGATATAAATCTCCATTTCTTTTAATTTTGTTGTTTGAAAGCATTTTATTTAAAGAAATAGGGACAATATAACAAGTTTTACATGTGCAGCAAATGAAAGCAAAATATCAACAAAACTGATTTCATAGAATAAAGTTAACCATCGAAAATATGTTTAGGACGGCCACTTCCTACATTTCTAGCCAATGGTGTGGTTATCCGGATTACACAAACACACACAGCCCTATACCACAGGCGTCCTGAGGTGGCGTTACAATCTACAATAAAATACACAAACACACACAGCCCTATACCACAGGCGTCCTGAGGTGGCGTTACAATCCACGACAAAATACACAAACACACACAGCCCTATACCACAGACGTTCTGAATCATTGTGAGTGGCGTTACAATCCACAACAAAATACACAAACACACACAGTCCTATATCACAGGCGTCCTGAGGTGGTGTTACAATCCACAAGAAAATATACAAACACAGCCCTATACCACAGACGTTCTGAATCATTGTAAGTGGCGTTACAATCAGCAACAAAATACACAAACAGGGATCATAGTCTGCACATGAATAAGAGCATTTACAAAGACTACAAACAATTGGTGCTCCGCTGACTGAAGCAAAGTCATGCTCTATCATGTAATAAATGTTTACAGGGTCGGATTTTCCCTTGAAATAAATCTTAAGCCCTGTACAGCCTGAGATACAGTGTTTATATAACTAATATAGTCTCTTCAAATTACAAGTTCGAGTATTTTCTTATACGATGAAAATACTATGCAATTATGGACTTTTTACGAGGTGAATATGGTGTGATATTATCTGAATTTGAAAATATTGACCGAGGCGACAGCCTCGGTCAATATTTTCAAATTCAGAAAATATCACACCATATTCACCGAGTGAAAAGTCCACAATTGTTTATTATATAGTGGACTAAATCTGTATTTTTTAAGGTACCTTTTCAAAATGGCTGACATCGACTTTTCTTTGAAAATGTTTCAAGTCGTGTTAATATCAGCATTTTCTGTCGCTGAATTATCCTGAAGGTAATGGAATTCATTCAATGAGTCAAATGAAGAATATTTCAGAGTCAAAATCCGTAGATAGGCTCAAAATTCAAGAATTTGAGCTCAGCTTCAGGCGTCCGTTTTACGAAGGCTCAACTTTGGTCGCAAGTCGTAAGTTTGGTCGTAAGTCACATTTTACGACTTACGAGCGTTTTACAAAAAGTTACGACTTACGACTTACGGCCAAAATCGGTCGAAAACTTACGACCGCCGGGGGGCGACCCTAAGTCGTAAGTCGCAAGTCGTAAGCCTCAAATTATCATTGTTGCCATGGAAAATAAGGAAGGGAATCCATTGTGCCCGTCTTTGCGATGTGACGTTTTTAGCGCAAGCGTGCCGGTGTTGTTGTTGTTTTTTTTTTTTTTGCATTATGCCGAGTAAATTTTACGGCACTGGCTTATATCTGGGGGAATAGTATTGGTGACAGAATACTTGTATCATGATTGTATTCATTACTCCATTCATACACACAGAACAGAAGATTTTTATGACTATGGACGATTTTTAAAACGTTCCATTCATGTTATTTCAAACAAATACAATCTGTACGAAAGAAGTTTGAATATAATACATTTCTTTGTCGTATTGTCTTTTTTTTTTTTCCTAAAGAAAGAGACACAACCCCCCCCCCCCCCCCCCCCCCCCCCAATGATGTTTCGTTTGACGGGCTCCGCCTAATAACCACCACATTCAGGATTTTTCTTTTAGGAACTTAAAAATAATCAACAATCGTTGTGCTTTTAGCTAATGTAGTTCCTTCTTTTCGCTAAATATAAAACTGCGACGCAATGCTAGTTTGCATGAGGTTTTATTTAGTATTTTTTACCATGAGCGATTCAATTGATGGTCATAATCGACGTGCAATACCATATCACGGACGAGATAACGTAAAGTGAATGATACAAGCGCCATCTATATATATACGTGCTATCTTGATTTGAACGTTTACTAGTAAAACTTACAGGAACGTTAGATCTTTCTCGGTGATCTTTCGTTTATAAACTAATATAAGTACATTTGTGTATATAACTACATGAATGACGTTAGAATTGAAGTAATTCCATGTCCGGTTCCAGGGGGGGGGGGGGGGGGCAGGGGGTCCGAAACACCCCCCTTGAGATTTTCGGAGAGGGTGTCGAGCTTTGGCCTACTTCGAACCGAAATGGATCTAATGAATGCATAAAAAAACATTTAAAACATAAAATTCCGCTTCGCTCGCCCTTTACAAATACACAATTATTTTTTCTGCAAATTCATTAAGTATTTTCAATTTTTTATACTAAGTATTTCTAAATGTCTTGGGTCTCAGGATCTCATATTTTCAATACTTCATATGATGTCATCCCTTCCATCTTTTTCAAGAATTCTAAATATTTCTTACAATCGCTATGTTCGCCGATTCTTCAAGGAAAGTTAACAAAATTGTACGGGATATGCAACCCCTCCCAAATCAATCCTTAGTGCACACGTTGCCCCAACCCTTCCCCGTGATTGGCGCTGAAAAATATCTACATGACGAGTGGACATCCAAATATTGTGGACCCCCTCAGACCAAAAATGCTGGATCCACGCATGAATTCTTATTTAGATTCAGTATAGTGGCGAGGGAGGGAGTCGCTTCATGATGATGCTTAAATTTAATTGTATAAGGATGAGGACTAAAGCTGAATATGTGTTTCTTAGTGGATGTACGTTGAAAAATAAAGTGAAATTCGTTATATGAACATGTATGAAAGACGCAATGCCACTGTATAAAATGTATGAATATCAATTTTCTTACGAAATTCGTTGAGAACTACTCAAATATTCGTTTCAGCTCTAAAAAGATTACATGATTAATCTTGTTTTACTCGTTTAAATCCACTGGAAATTTACACTAATTGTATCTTTTTATATAGTTTCAGTTGATAAAAAAAAAAAAAAAAAAAACGGAAGGAAATATATGCGTTTTATTTCCCGCGGACTTTGTGGACAATTACGTCCTTCATTAACGGGAGAGTTACTTAACGACTTACGACCCAACCTGCGACTTACGACTTACGACTTACGCTTACGACCTCTTTTGTAAAACGGTCCTACGAAAAGTCGTAAGTTACGAAAGTTACGACTTAGGACTTGCGACTTACGACATCTTTGTAAAACGATCGCCAGGTCCTTGCTGCTGTTTACAAAATGACGTTAATGACGTCACAGATATAAATTACGCGCGTTTTCGATATTTCATGGTAAACCGGAAGAAAGAGTTTTCGCGGTAGTGATATTTAATGAAATCGCCCCTCACAGGTCAATATGATGAGACAATGACTCGTCACGTGACAGTTCTCAGCCAATGAGAGTGGGAATAAAAACAGACTATATAATAATATACAATTATGGACTTTTTACGAGGTGAATATGGTGTGATATTTTCTGAATTTGAAAATATTGACCGAGGCGACAGCCGAGGTCAATATTTTCAAATTCAGAAAATATCACACCATATTCACCGAGTGAAAAGTCCACAATTGTTTTATTATATAGTGGACTTGATTAGTATTTATAAAGGTACCTTTTCGAAATGGCTGACATCGACTTTTCTTTGAAAATGTTTCAAGACGTGTTAATATCAGCATTTTCTGTCGCTGAATTATCCTGCACGTAATGGAATTCATTCAATGAGTCAAATGAAGAATATTTCAGAGTAAAAATCCGTAAAAAGGCTCAAAATTCAAGAATTTGATCTCAACTTCAGGGTCCTTGCTGCTGTTCACGAAATGACGTTAATGACGTCACAGATATAAATTTCGCGCGTTTTCGATATTTCATGGTAAACCGGAAGCAGGAGTTTTCGCGGTAGTGATATTTAATGAAGTTGCCCCTCACAGGTCAATATGATGAGACAATGACTCGTCACGTGACAGTTCTCAGCCAATGAGAGTGGGAATATAAACGGACTATATAATAATATACAATTATGGACTTTTTACGAGGTGAATATGGTGTGATATTTTCTGAATTTGAAAATATTGACCGAGGCGACAGTCGAGGTCAATATTTTCAAATTCAGAAAATATCGCACCATATTCACCGAGTGAAAAGTCCACAACTGTTTTATTATATAGTGGACTTAAAAAATCAGTATTTATAAAGGTACGGTTTCGAAATAGCTGACATCGACTTTTCTATGAAAATGTTTCAAGACGTGTTAATATCAGCATTTCCTGTCGCTGAATTATCCTGAACGTAATAAAATTCATTCAATGAGTCAAATGAAGACTATTTCATAGTCAAAATCCGTAGATAGGCTCAAAATTAATGAATTTGAGCTCAGCTTCAGGCTCCTTGCTGCTGTTTCGAAATGACGTTAATGATGTCACAGATATAGTTTTCGCGCGTTTTCGATATTTCATGGTAAACCGGAAGCAATAGTTTTCGCGGTAGTGATATTTAATGAAATCGCCGCTCACAGGTCAATATGATGTGACAATGACTCGTCACGTGATAGCTCTCGCCCAATGAGAATGTAAATAGAAACAAACTATATAATAAAATTTTGTTTTGCCTCGGACTAGTTTGACCCAATGGGAATGCTTGAATTTGGTCATGTGACTGCCCGACAAATTCTTGTGGAAAGTCAGTTTCAAAAATTTGTAAGGCAATGGCCGACAATTAGCAAAACGGTCCTCGACAAAATGGTCCTCGACAAAATGGTCCTCGACAAAACAAATCAGTTATTAGGTTTGTTACTGACCTTACACGAAAATCTGTCGGGTTGATAAAGCCCATAGAAGGCTCGGCGCAAGCGCCTCGCCTTCTATGGGCTTTATCAACCCGACAGATTTCCGTGTAAGGTCAGTAACAAACCTAATAACTAATAATATATCGGTATGAGTTTTCAATACACAAGAAATATGAACAAATTTAAGCATGCTCTTTCTAAACTGACTAAAGATATACAGATATACAGCTTACATCTAATACCGTATCTTTTTCTCCTAAAACGTTTTTTATTGCGGACAGTAATCTTTCGACTTCTGTAAATATACTTTATATGATGAACAATGTAATTCAATATGTGCCATCAAAATCATACGGTCCTAGTAATGAGGTACATACGTCATTTTGTTTAACCTTGATGCCAACTTTCAAGGTCAAAATATTTTTCTTGTAACCTTGAATATTTGAAATAAAGTGAAAATGATAAGGAATTAGTGATAAAGCATCAATGGGCAAATAAATATTGACCCCAAAAAAAGAAGGATGTTCAATCAAGCCCTGCATAAACAATGTAGCAATCCGCATTATCGATATGTATACACACCCTCCGAAAACACGGAAGTCGAAACAATAAACGTTAAATACACACGATTTCACAGTTCATGCTCGCGGAAAAACAACGATTACAAAAATGATCACGAGTACACATGGGTTTTCAGTGCTTTCATTTTTTATGTTTCACGTCTGAGGCTGATGTCATTCCATAAATCATCATATTGAGTCAATCATCTGTGCTATAACTGTTCTGTCATACATTGTATACATGAATTTTGGAAAACAAACGACTGTCCTGTTCACAAATCCAGAGCACCCTGTTTTCCCGGTTTTCTCTAAAATATGATAATGTCATCTTCCAAAAAGATATCAGTTTTATAGTACTCATTTAGTCGTAACAGAAAATACCATTGTTTTGTATGTGCGTCAGCTAAGTTAGAAATAGGACGGAAAATAAAAAGTCTACGGGGATTTTCTATAGTAAAATTGCTGAAAATGTGTGACGTAGGAGGCTTTGACGTCACTGTTTACTATTGTTTTAAAACACGGAGAACAATATGGCGGCAGCTTGAAATTAACATGGGAATTTCCCGTAGACATTTTATTTTTTCATATTGCTGTTTGATGGCAGCTGATAGGGTAAGTTGAAGTTAATTTCCAGTTACGACTAAAGGAGGTCAATTCTCGGAAACAATAATTTATAGCAAAATTCTTTAGACGACAGGGTGCTCTGGATTTAGTGAAAAGGACAGTACAACTTGCACTCAAGGATATAAGCCGTATCAATATATCCTTGCATTCAGCGGTCAATTTTTCCTACGCAAAATTTTTGAGGGAA
The DNA here is from genome assembly GCA_028142955.1 of Pinctada fucata. Classification (NCBI taxonomy): domain Eukaryota; kingdom Metazoa; phylum Mollusca; class Bivalvia; order Pterioida; family Pteriidae; genus Pinctada; species Pinctada fucata. The sequence goes on from AP027105.1 coordinate 16,966,540, forward strand.
ATTTCATTGTTGTTACTTTTACGTCAAGACAATGGAAACATTCCGACGTCATAATGACACTGTTAACGTTTCGAAATATTCAGCGAGTTTTCCCGCAAAAACAACGTCTTCCTTGGTAACAAGATTTGAACAGCAATGCTAGAGCATTATAGACCCTTTCACATTATCTGCGGTACTAAATTTGAATGCCAGTTCCGGGGGACAACGATTAGATTGCGCATGCACCAGTGACGTCATTTGATTGTTCTAGGACGTTTAGCGCGGAATCATGTTTCGTTTGTTCCGCGGAAAACATCTTGGAACAATCGAATTACGTCACTGGTGCATGCGCAATCTATTGTTTGTCCCCCGGAACTGGCCTTCAAATTCAGTACCGCAGATAATGTGAAAGGGTCTATTTTAAACGCAAATTGAAGATCGTATTGAGTTCAGATTTAAATCTAATTTTCTAAAATAACAATTGTGATGTATAAATAAAGAAATAGCCTGCAAATAACGAAGTTTGACTCGAAATTTGCATAGCAACCACCCAAGCCAAATAACAAAGACAGATCAGGATGACATCTCGCGAGGCGCAGAGAGTTCAGCGTTATGATGAAAGTTACAGATGGTATTTGCCGTTGTTTTGGTGGTAACTCTTTATATTTCAGCAATCATTATTTTCATAAAACTTTTTCAAATATTGTCCATTTATCTAATCCGTTATTTACCGGAGACCAGAAATCTTGGTATGCAAATGTACCCCTGATGTCTAGGGTTGTTCCTCGCAGGGATTCAACCCGGAAGTTGTTCTAGTTGAAGGACAGTAGTCTAGTAATTAATGTATTTGCGTTTCTAGCACAGCTTACTTACACTTTTTTTCCTTTTTTTCAGATTAAACATTTTCATTAAAATGTTTTATCCCACACTTTTTTTATTTTATTTATTTATTTTATTTATTTATTTATTTTTTTTTTTTTTTTTTTCATTTTTAAAAATTGAACAACAATGTTTGCTCCCGACTGCCATTTGCTTGTTATGCAAAAAAACCGGAACGCGTCAATATGACCGGAAGCAGTTCAATACGATGATTAATCGCAATGCACATGGCCGCATTTTAACCAATGGAAAAGCTAAGTGCACAGTTATGCAAATAAGAGTATATGATAAATCCAATATTGACTAAACTCTAACCTAGCTTGTTCTGTATTACATGTAGAAACACAAACCATCATTTTCTGTTGTTAATATTTTATTTTCAAATACATGAATACAATTATTCGTAAACCTGGTTTTACACTTTGCTGCCTGATTTTTCTAAACCTCTAAACCTGATTTTTTTTTCACATTCATACGACAACTTTCATAATCATTTCACGAACTTAATAAAATTCTCTACTTTTCATTCGTTAAGATTATATACATGTACATGAAACGTATTTGCATGTTAAAGATGCGATAAAACCCTTTGTTTTTGAGGACGAGTATTTTCTAAAATACTTTGTATCAAAATCTAGATATACATAATGCTCCAATATATGTATAACAGCCGGAACGCCAGTCGGCACTTGTCTTTGAAGTTTAAAAACGAAGTCACATGACAAATGTTTTGAATATGAAGACATTGTACCACGTCATCAAAAACGCGTCATACTGACTGTGCTGCATGTGTAAACAAGAATGGCACAGGTGATTTTGATGGCAATAGAGATACCGTTTCAAGTCATAACACTTAATCAGGTAAATTTTGTGGCATTTTGAAATAAATCGGGTGTTGTCAAGGGCAGTTTTTCGCCAACGATCTGTTTACCTGCATTTTATTGCTTATTTTCTTTTAAAATCCCGGCTAGGAATAATTGGGAACAATCTGAATGTAGACTTCATATATCAACGAAGTCACCAAAACCAAAAATAGTATGCCGATCTTTGCCTTAAGGGGTTTGTGTCACCTTTCAAACTTCGATATGCTGTTCGGGCGTCCATCTTCCATGTCAACATATGGAAACTCGTTTGTAAACAGAGAGTACACTGGTACACATGACCCAAATTCGGTGCTGCGAAGTGGTTAGATTTGCCAAAATGAAACATGACATTGGCACAAAATCATCTACAAGGTATCAAACCATCAAACAAATGTTAAAATTCCATTGCCACTCGAATTTGGTGTATTCTGAGTCCGTAATGATGAATTTGAATGAAAATCTGGTCCTCGTTATAGCGTTTTTATTTCTATTTATAGAGTACTTACCGACTAAAATTCTATATAGGTATCATAATTGGGATTCTGTTGAAAAGATTATCATTGAACTTTGACCAGAAGTGCAAAGGGTAGCATTTGTGTCAGCTTTTAAAACCAACGATGTATGCACAATTTTCGTTGGATCTTTAGCAGGGCTGAAAAATATTAAAAATCCCTTTCAGAGGAATTTCAGTTATATGTAGTGAATTATACCTGAGTATTATTTGTTTTATAATAATATTTAAAATTTGAGATAAACAATTAAGGTCGTTTAGCCCAATTTATTCTTATTCCGCTACTTTGTATGTCAAGAGTTATCCACCCCTATTAGAAACAATGCTTCCAACCGTCAAAATAGGGATTGGCGTTCCGGCTGTAAAATAGTGAAATCGTATAAAAATATCAATATCCATAAAACGAACATGATTTTTGTCTAAAACTCTAAGATCAAAAGTCTATGCAATTGATAACCTTATAAAACCAGTAACAACAATGGTGCATATAATATGTCATTTCGTTCTCCTCTCTGTTTACGAAAAGAATAGGAGTTTGCCAAACATTTTCTGATTTTTTTATTCCTTTCTCTTTATATTTATATATTTCTTCTATTTTCTTAAACAAATTATTTATCCCATAGTCACTAACTACATCAATTTCTTTTCTACCCTTGATATCAATGCAGTCTCAATTCTGTAATTGCAAGTAGAGATCATCGGACATTGATTCGCGAAAAATATTCGCCGCGAATAAATTTATAAGGAAATAATTAATTCGTTGCAGTATTGAACTCTACATCAGAACATAAGTTATGGACAAAAGACGGTACGACTTTGAATTTTTTTTTAAACACCCGGTCGGCCGTCTCTCTGTGCACGCTGAGCATTACATCCATTAGTTTGACTGTACTGGATTGTTTGAGAGCTTTACCAACAGCAGAGATGAACATTTGACACAATGCAGTTCCCTTACTTTTACGAGCATAGGCAACTCTACCTGCAAGCACAACATACACAAAAATAAGGTTTTCCTTACAGAAAAAAGCCAGTAAGCTCATTATCATACAGAGACGCCGCCTGTACCGTATCCATGTCTCTCTGTCTGTCGGTCGGTCGGTCGGTGGGCAGGTTGGTCCGTCTGACCGTCTGACCGTCTAATAGAATCACTTTTCAAATAAATGAAAGTGTGGATTGCTTGAAGAAGTGCACGAATAGCTGCAGGAGAAGGTTCGGAAAATACAATCTGCTATATTAAAGGTCAAGGTCACATATGACAAAATATTCTGATAGAAGCTTTTAAACGGTAATAAGGTCTACAACTTTAACATATACCTATAGTGGAAAAGAACTGTCTACAGTTTGTACTGTCATGGGAACTTACCGGGGGTTGCTGCAAACCATACTGCGCAATTGTCCGGTAATACATGTATAGGAATAGAAGGTGGTTGACCTATGACAAAAAGAAAAATAGAATACAATCAGAATAACAAAACTAGAAAGGTTTCTTGTTGCGGTTGCAACAAGAGTGTCTTCCTCCTATACAATTTTTGGTTTGGAAATATGAAGGACGTCACATTACATGTATTTATATTATATATTTAAGTTTTCAAATAGCAGTAACATTAAATTTTCAAACCGATAATTGTTGGTGAGCAACCATTTGATTGGGGGGGGGGGGGGGGCAGGAATTCTATTGCCAGCCGGTAAAATTTTTCAGCAATTTTCTGAGTAGGCCATTTTTTTCAGCCATTACCAGAGTCGGAGAAAAATTTTCGCCGGTTCTTCGGGCCGGATTTAAACAAATTGTCAAATGTTGTGAATGTCTGTGTAAGTTAAACTCCCCGCTGTTACAGAGTATGAGTTAATAACCGTTCCTTCAGATGTCTCTTTGCAATTAGCGAATTTCAGACAGATTGTATGATGTTTAAATAGAACCTTTTCTAGATTTTTGTGCCTATGCGTATTAGGTCTCTGGTAGATACAGCTATGTGAACAGTTTGTATTTACATTAATCAATTTTTTGACTTTAAATTGTCTGGCACAAAGGGCCAGCAAAAATTTCCATATCATGCAATGTATCCTTACTTTTGCATGGTCCGGGAAAAAAAATTGCCGGCCCTTTGGGCCGGAATATTTTTTCAGCATTTTTCAGAGCCGGGATTTTTTTTTTTTTTTTGCAAATTCTTCCTGCCCCCTTCCCCCATAAAAAAGGCGAGCTCGTAGCTGTAGAACCAATTTTCATGAGAAGAGAAATGGTAATAACAAGTTACGTTCAATATATATATATATATAAATACCATGAGGTTCTCGCTGTGCAGGTTCAAATTTGGACCCCCCCTTCCCTTTTTTCAAAGTTTATTTTGAATTTCCATCATGGCGACATCGTTCAATATAAACAGAACTGTTTTCGAAAAACGAGGGGAGGGAAGAATGTTGGAGAAATTGTTCATCAATTTCTAAATAAACCAACCGAAAATTATGTTCGAACGTTTGCTAGAATTAGAAATTAAACTTGATGTTCAAAATATAGTTATTGAAGTTTAGAAACAGGTTTGTAGGTTAGAAATCGGAATCAAACTACCACTTTGTGTGTAAATTCTGGTTTGTAGCTGATCTCTTCTAAATTAATCAACTGTTTTAAAATCAAATTGTGTATATCGAAATGTATTTATGAAATGCATATTCATCATTGCCGTGAAATCGGAATTTGAAAATCTCAACACTGCTTTTCTCGAGTCGGACTCGGACTACCAATTTTAGTGTGCGCCCGATCTGTTGGCGTGAAGGTGTATCGAAATACCCAACTCAAAATTTCGATGCTCATATCTTTTCAACAGTAAGAGATAGGAAAAATCAGAAAGACTAAATAAGACAGATATATGGATAAATAATAATATTGAAATTTTTAGGAAACTTCATAAGCTTAATTTTTGTTTACTATTATAAGCAAAAAAGTGTCTTCCTCCTATGAGCTTCTGAATTTGGAAATATGAAGGACGGTGAAGGACGTCATCGTAATAAATAGTTACAGTGTGCATCTAGCATTTCATATCTTGCATGGCTGTCGACTTTCAAAAAGAATGGAAATTGTAGATAGCAAAATACGAGATATTTAAGCTTACAAATAGCAAAACATGAAATTTTCGGTCCTTTTGAGTAATTCGACGCTCCCGTCAAATATTTGAATCTACTAAAAAACATGATAAAAAAAATAACAGAGACCAAAAATAAAAAAGACCAATCTAGCTTTTACTCCAAACGTAACGTTGGAGAACTTTCATTGTCCTAGCTTACAGGGTTCTTGAGAAATCGCTGATCCAATTTTCCACGGTTACGAAAACGATAGGTCTTCCGACGGAAGTCGGAAGACCTAAAAAGCCAGTAAGCTCATGATAATACAGACATGCCGCCTTTACCGCATCCATGTCTGTCGGTCGGTCGGCTGGTTGGTCCGTCTAATAAAATCACTTTTCAAATAAAGGAAAGAGTCAGCTTAAAGGTCAAGGTCACATATGACAAAAAAGTCTGATAGAAGCTTTTAAACGGTTATAAGGTCTACAACTTTAGCACATACCTATAGTGGAAAAGAACTGTCTACAGTTTGTACTGCCATTGGAACTTACCGGGAGTTGCTGCTAACCATAGTGCGCAATTGTCCGGTAATACATATATAGGAATAGAAGATGGTTGATCTGCTGGTTGAGATTGCGGGGCAACTATGACAAAAAGATGAAATCTATTGTTGATCTATTTTAAAGGTTCAATGATACCCCCGCCCAGCATATTTTACACATAAACAATGTATAAGAAGTTTGAAGGTGCACAGTTCAACGCAAAATTGAGGAACATGACCCTTTATTTGAATTTGACCTGTATTTCTCAATGTAAAGCTATATCTAAGAAATAAATATATTCCCTGTTACAGTTTTCATTTAAATGTCAGGCAAGCATAAAACATTGATTTTTTTCCAAGTTTGAAGGGACACAACTCTGCATGAAATTGAGCCATATTCAAACCTAACCTGTAATTTTTGGTATAATAGCTAAATTCAAGAAATGAATTGATTATCTGTAACAGTTGTCCTTGTAATGTCCAGAAACCACAAAATTTTGAATTTGTGAAAGTTTCAAGGGATATAACTCTGCACAAAATTGAGGGACATGACCCATATTCAAACTTTATCTGTATTTCCTGGTGTAATAGCTATATGCAAGTAATGACTTGATTATCTGTAACGGTTTTCCTTTAAACGTCCGGAATCCACAAAATTTTGAATTATTCTAAGTTTCAAGGGGCATAACTCTGCACATAATTGAGGGACATCACCCATATTCGAACTTGACCTGTATTTCTTGGTGTAATAGCTATATGCAAGAAATGTATTGATTATCTGTTACGGTTGTCCTTTCAACGTCTGGAAACCACGAAATTATGAATTTGTGTAAGTTTCTAGGGGCATAACTCTGCACAAAATTGAGGGACATGACCCATATTCGAACTTGACCTGTTTTACTTGGTATAAAAGCTATATCCAAGAAATGAATTGATTATCTGAAACGGTTTACCTTTAAATGTCCGGAAACCAGGAAATTTTGATTTTTTCTGTTTCAAGGGGCATAACTCTGCACAAAATTGAGGGACTTGACCCATATTCGAACTTGACCTGTATTTCTTGGTGTAATAGCTACTGTCAACGGGTTTAATTTTGCGGTGTGAAAAGTTCGCGGTTTTCTGAATGTAGCCAATTGCGGTGGTTTTAATTTCGCGGTATCTTAAGTTGCAGAAGAAAAAAAAAAACTTTTGATACATCTTTAAAGATTTCGTCGCACAAGCACACGTGTAATTTTGACTGTTGTTTGTAGATTTAAGTGTTTCACGTGGTAATTAATGACAAACGCGTAGTAATTAGGGATAATTACACAGAAACGGTTGAATATCAATAACTAAAGAATACGGAAAAGTAGACTGAAACTAATTAACTGCGTGCGTTTTCTATAGAAATCTTAAGCGCGATATGTGTGTCGTCTTCCTTTTTATAAAAATATAGATGCATCGTAAGTAAAATTGTCGATACCCTTAAGTGTACAAACTATTTAACGGACGTAAAGGAAAACCACGTTTAGAGAAATGAACGATTCAGTTGTACATGCACAATAGCTTTCATGCATCAAATGCATATGAACATCTTTGCCTCTATTATTTGTTTTGTCTATTATACAAAATTATTACGTGGTTTAATGTTCGCGGAAAATTCGTAAACCGCGAACATAGCGAAAATAAAACCACTGCAATCATTTCCCCTTTTACAGTATATGCAAGAAATGTATTGATTATCTGTTACGGTTTTCCTTTAAACGTCTGGAAACCACAAAATTTTGAATTTGTCTAAGTTTCAAGGGGCATAACTCTGCCCAAAATTGAGGGACATGACCCATATTCGAACTTGACCTGTATTTCTTGGTGTAAGAGCTATATCCAAGAAACGAATTGATAATCTGTAACGGTTTACCTTTGAATATCCAGAAACCAGGAAATTTTGAATTTTTTTAAGTTTCAAGGGGCATAACTCTGCACAAAATTGAGGGACTTGACCCATATTCGAACTTTATCTGTATTTCTTAGTGTTAGAGCTATATGCAATAAATGAATTGATTATCTGTAATAGTTTACCTTTAAATGTCCGGAAACCAGAAAATTTTGAGTTTTTCTAAGTTTCAAGGGGCATAACTCTGCACAAAATTGAGGGACTTGACCCATATTCGAACTTGGCCTGTATTTCTTGGTGTAAAAGCTATATGCAAGCAATGAATTGATTATCTGTAATAGTTTTCCTTTAAATGTCTTGAAACCATAGGTGGGACGGACGGACGCAAGAACGGACGGACAGACAAGTGCATCATTTTATACCCCTACCATTATCACGCTGGGAATTCACATGAAGCGCCTTGGTTTGATAAAGCGCTTTAGTCATTCGATATGCTAATTTTCTCAACGATCTGAGAAGAAAATTTTCATTTTTCTTGGTTTTGAAGAAAAAAGTTGTCGTAATTGAATCAATTATTATTAGCCACACTCGTTGATACTTCACACAATACCTTACTTCGAGATTATTTAATCATCGTAAGGATTAATTGATTAAAACACTTTAATGACTGGAATAAAAATGTAATAATTCGTCATTTTCTTAACAAGGAAAGGTCCCTATTTATTGTAATGAATAAGTTTTATTGTATCAATATAAATGGAAAATGTTTTAGTCTTTTGTTTAATCTTTACTTGTAAATTTTAGCGTTTTTAGACTTTTTTAAACATAAGTTGAATAAAGCGGCGCGCGGAAAAAGAATAAAGCGACATACGTCTCTTAAACAAAAACCAATAAAGCGACATATACTAACAAAAGTGTAGTATTTTTCTTTGAGAGAAGCTAGGCACGCTAAATGGAAAATGCATTGTAGTTATATTTAGTCAGAACGATTCACAATTTACTTAAGATTTTTAACCTTCTGTTACGTTGTTTTTCCCGTTGAATTTTGAACAAGTTCCATTTAGACAGTTCATATATGGAATGCAAGAAGGATACCAAAAATTGTGCTTCTTTTTCCATAAATTTATCAATGGAAAAAATGAAAGCGTCAGTCATGACTGTTTCTTTTTATACATGTAATAACTCCTCAACAGTGGTGCTTGAACATTTGAGCCAACTGAAATTTATATATTGTCATACTTTTGTCCAGAGTTAGGTGCTAAGAAATGTTTTGACGTGATGAAGTATTTCGTCAAACTTTCAAATACTTAAAAAGAAAAATAACTCCATATATTTGTTCGTGTTAACCTTTCTTTTCTCAGAATTTCCCTCGCATGCATTTGGACTATAGATGCTATTGCTGCAAATAAGAATTTCGGACACTAATACTAATAGAATGCACAAAATTACATCTAGGCGCACATAAAGACATATACGTCAAATATAGGAAGCTTGTCTTGAATGAATTTTCCCGAAAGTTTGACTATCAATCAATTTACATCATTCTTCATTTAGTCTTGATTAATTTCAAGATGAAGGTTATGAAATTGGGACCAAAGACGACCATTCAAGTTTAAGGCATGGTCCATTTGATATTGGGAGGGGGGGGGGGGGCTTGGGTTTTTTGTCGGAGCAAGATTATTTTTGCCCCGGACAAGGGCAAAATTATCTTTTTCTTGCGAAGTTGGAGCAAGGAAATTTTTTGTTAACAAAATGATGTGCATATTAAGAATTTTTGGTGTTTTATCAATAGAAATTCTTTATATTTTTACTCAAAACTCTGAATATTACTTTTATTTTTGTGCAAGTAATTTAGTATACAATTCATAAAAGATTTTTACAATATAATTCCAATAAACAAAATTTATGTAAGGTACATATATATAAGAGGGCCTGAGGGGAAGGTCCATAGACAAATTTTTAAATGCAGAATTGTACGTAAGCTGGTGAATAACTGAAGTTCTTCCAAGCTTACAAGAAAATAACATTAGACTCTATGGGATGCATGCAACATGTATTAACAGTAATACATAAATATTGATAATATATTTAAGCTTTTAGGAAGCCTTTTTTATTCACATGCATGTATATTATTTTGATATCTTCAAATGAACATATGAACTTTGCCATTAGTAAATAATGTTTTGATAGAAAACTGAGGCGAGCCAAAAAAAAATGATATAAAATGGAAACTGCGGCGAGCGAGGCTAGCCTGAAAATTTTCAGGAATTTTAAGCGAAATTTTATGGTAATTCTTCAAATTCAGATATTTGTAAGAGCAAGATTAATTTTTTGCTGCCACACCATAAGCATTTTTTTTTCATCAAAATTTAGAACAATTTTTTTTTGTTTTCGAAAAAACCCAAGTCCCCCCCCCCTCCCAAGAATATCAAAAAGGCCGTGCCTAAAGTATTTTTTACAAAAGGAGGTAAAAATCAATAATTCTATGGTGGCGTCGGCCTTGACCTTTGACCTTTTCATTCCAAAACCATTAAATATACACAGCCAATTGTGCCTCACAAAAATCATATGAAATGAGTATCATGTATTTCGCATGAAACTTTATATGAAATTTCTATATATTGTATAATAAAATTTCACCTAAGGTTGATGTGAAAAATATTTCACATGAATTTCATATAAAAATACTTCGCATGTATTTTCTTTGTGACAAACTACTTTGTAAAAGAAAAGTCCAATTCTGAAAATAAGTACACTGAAACTGATTCATTCAGATGTTAAACTTTCTGATCGACAACATTTTTGTGGTGTTTGGAGGAAAGGTCTTCCAGCAAATTGTAGGAATTCCAATGGGGGCCAATTGTGCCCCACTCCTTGCCGACATTTTCCTTTACTCGTGCGAAGCTGAATTCATTCAATCTCTGGTCTCTGAAGGGAATAGATACTTAGCTCTGACTTCAACTTCACTTACAGATACATATACGATGTGTTGTCCACCAATAAATCAAAATAAGCGGATTACCTGAGCAGTATCTATCCTTCAGAGCTTGAAGTCAAAGAAACTACAGAGACAAAAAATTCAGCATCCTATTTGGACAAAATGTTGTCCTACGACACTGATGGTCACATGAGCACCTCACTCTATGACAAACGTGACGACTTCAATTTCAGCATTACAAACTTTCCTTTTCTGAGTAGCAACATCCCTTCATCGCCTGCTTATGGCGTGTTCATATCTCAGTTGATAAGAGCAAGTACGAAATATACGGATTTTGTTCTGAGAGCTAGGCGTCTTTCAGATAAGCTTCTCAGTCAGGGATATGTTTGTGACCGACTAACATCGTCACTGAGTTCAACGGTCGATATTGGGAACTCGTCATACACTATGATGTCCCACTCTCCAGAATGGTGGATGATATTCTGTTATAGACCATTTGAATCATTCAACCAAAGATTGTACTCTATGTCGTCCAAAGTGGAAGTTGCCGGATGTGATAGTTCTGTCGAATTGGGGCGGCGGGTGTTGCATGCGGGCAGAAGATGCTTGCCCTTCCTGGGCACCTTGTCTCACTCCCATATCGGGAGTTCGCTTCATTTCATGTGGTGGAGGTTTTTGTTTGTTTTCTTTAGTTCCTGTTTTATCCTGATTTTGTATGCCTTCGGTTTCTAATTTTCTGAATTATCGATTTTGTGCTGTATACAGGAATATGGTCATTATCCATATTTGTCATTCATGCGAAATTCAATTAACTTGAAATTCATATCAGGAACCTCACATAGATTTCATTTTAAAAACTTGTTAATTTCATGTTCTTGCTCGTTTAATGTAAATTTCATACGATGTAAATTTTATATAAATTTCACATGAACGAGGCACAATTGGCGGTTTAAACCTCACTTTTATAATTATATGTGCAGTTAATGCTCTTACATTATCTAGAAACGATTATCAGAGTCTGAACTTGACCTTTGACCTTTAGAACCCAGAAATAATAGTTGTCATTCTTCACTCGCTGGAATATTTTTGATAAATGTCATAAAAATAGGTGCAATACACGTTCTAAATTGATCCGCAAACCAATTTCACACATCAAAGACCTATGGCGTTGACTTTTGATCAAAAGGTATCATCCTTGACGCAAAGAAATTGTTTCTTGCAAGTTTCATGATGATAGGTGAAATACATGCTTGAATATAATCCGGAACTCATGTTCCATAATCAGAGTCATATGACCTTGACTTCAACCTTTGACCCAAAAAATCACTAGAGGTCATCCATGACGCATGGGAAACATCGCTGGCACGTTTCATTATCGTAGGTGCAATAATATAACATAATCCGAAAAAAATTGTAAGTCACCAGAGTCCTAAGACCTTGACTTTTTGACCCCAGAATCACTAGGGGTCATCCTTGACTCATGGTGAGTAGGTGTATGAAGTTTCATTGCACTAGCGCTTTTCATATTTGAATCATTGTCCGAAAACTATTTTTGGCGCCTGTCCGCCCGTCTCATCTCACATTAAGAGCCTCGATTTCGACACAAATGAAAGCTTATATCAAAAGATCAACACATTATACAAAAAGTGAAATTGCATCGACTTATGGACAAATGTGTTTTGTTTAAATTACTTTATCAACATGATTTCATGATGCTTTTATCTCTCAAGAACCAAATATTTCATTTCTAATGATGATATCCATTTAGCATAGCTCATACAAACAATATTTCGCTGAACGATAAACCTCTTTTCAACAAAGATTTTGATTTTCATCTTTAACATTTCAAAGTCCCTAACTGATCATCAGTCGAAAGCGCTTTATATGATTTTCATTTCAAGTCTAAAACGCTTTATAACATACATGTACTTGTTTGAAATCTAAAAAAGTGCATTTACTGTTCGAAACCTTAATTCCCTGCCTCTTAACTTACACGTAGTATTTATAATTTGAAATTGAACACTTGAATTAAATTATGTACAGACACATGCGTGTTGATATATATAGATAAACATTTACTCATCTTTCCATCGTCACGGCGCTCAGGTAAATTTTAGTGTGTAAGTCACTGTCGCTTTATGGGAATTCCCAGCGTGATTATATGGCGGGGTATAAAAATAGAATACAATCAGACTAACAAGAGACCCAAGAGGGGCATATATATCACTCATCTCTTCACCTTGCTTACATGTATGACAAGATATACTAGTATTAAACTTAGGGTGTGTTCCTTTATGCGGAACGTTCCGGTTGATCCGGTAATGGAACGCGCTTTCCAGCGTATCGGATTGTCTGGCACGTCTAGGACCAACGTTCCAGGCTGTTCCAATATGGCGGACGTGGTTACGATCTTCTTACAGTGCTGGAAATCTTTATTGTAATTGATAATATTGATAATACCGGTGTGGATGTCACAAGAAATAATAACATTTGATTAAAGAAGAAAACTCATAACTATTTCAACATCATTTACTTTTTTTTGGGGGGGGGGGGGGTTGCATATCAAGATTTGGTTCTATTCTCTGTTGCTATGGTGGAGCGTTTCCGGCACTGTTTTCGTTCCATTATCAGAATGGGATCGTTCTGGAACATTCCGCATAATGGAACGCAGCCTTAATCTTCTTCTTTGGGGTATCCGGTATACCATCAAGGATCATTTACCCGTATTCAATTACTTTTTAAGGAAATGAAATAGAGTGAAGTTCTGACCTCAGTGGAATTCGACCTTACAGCCCTCTGGTCACTAGAATCTGTACACGTGCAACCGCCTCGTTGTGGTCTTACAATTTAGCAATTGTCATTTAATACAGAAGAAGGAGTATAATCCAAAGTTAATATATTTTCTGCGGTATTCTGGAAGATTTATGAATAACGTCTGTAGAAAACTGTTCATACCATTCACCACATTTTGATACTCTTCCGCTGGGTCGTCAACAAGCTGTATTTCCCCTCCAGGATCGTTCTTAATTTCCAGTTTTTCTGGATTTGAACTGCAAGCCTATGAAGTATATAAAAAAGTTGGGTTTTTTCCGGTTTCACTACTTACAGAATCAAAAGGCACAAGGAAGCTGCATCGCTCTTCCGAGAAAACTGAATTATGTATTATATAAATTAATGTTAATCAATGCATTGTAAACCTGCTGACCACATTACTTTGAAGTTGAATGAATTCAGCCAAAAGTTTTGTTTGATTTATCACATTCTATCCACATTACTTTGAATTTGAATGGATTCTGCCAAAATTTGTGTTATAATTTATCACATTCTTTTGGAATTAAACATATTCAATGTTGCATTCGTCATTTACTCATTTCCAACATGTGGTTGAAAATCAGTATATATGACAATGATTTTCAACCACATGTTGGAAATGACAAAATAAAAAGACGCATTTCACATGTCTTTGTAAGCTGTTTGTCTTTAAAAAAAATTAGTCAATGAAAGGTGTTTACATGTACAGCTTTTGCAAATTGTGTTCTTTTGAAAAAGACAATGTAAACCATAAAACAATCATAGAAACAGGCAGTAGTCGTCTTGAAGATATGATTAAGTTAAGAGCCTAAAGTACTTACTTTTTGTAAATCTATTTCTAAGAATCAGATACCTGTGTCTACACCCACATTACATAAATGCTTTCAATAACTGGAATGGATCAACATACCGACACCATTACAAGTGTTGTGACGTTCTCTAAGTCTGCTAGCTTATCTAAAATGTCTTGTATGCTAATCCTTTCGTCGTACATGCTAACGAATTGTTCTACGTTGCCAGATTTGTCGTTCTTTCTTTGTGAGACATGGGTACTTATACATAACACTAAGTGTCGCATATTCTGAGTTTTCTCCATTTCTATCACTGAAACAAATGTGACGTCAGCCATAAAACAATAATATCATCATGAGTAAAAAAAACTAAAAGAAATCAGTAAAATGATGGATGTTCCCTGTACACAGCAATTTTGAATACATTGGAAATTTATAAATGTAAGCCTAATGTTCACAATAGAAGCCTACATTCAGTCATTCTGCAAAACAGTTGGAGAAGTTTGACCAAAGAGGTGAGCACTACAGTACAAGTTTATAGTTGACTTATGACCTTGAAATAAGAAATAACACCGAGTGACCTTTGTCCAAACATTTGAAAGTGTATATTTAATTTATCATTTACGTTTAGCAATTTTGTGTTTATTTGTAAATGTCATTGAATTGATTAGAAATCAATTCCAGTATATAGGATGATGGTGTCCGACGATCTTAAATCGTCTGTACCTCCCTCCTTCGGTCCGTCCGTCGTCAATTGAAATATTTGTTTATTTGTTTTAAATTTATTTATCTATATATATATTTATTTATTTATTTATATATATATTTATTACATACGCCATATTTAGGAAATATTATATTCTTAACCTGGAGTCCCCCATCTGGTTTTTCATTTCATTTGTAGCTGAAAAAGAAAGAGAGGACACAGGAGGGTCAGGGGCGACAAATTGTTTCGTATGAAACAGAATGTTACATTATGGTTCTTTTTACCATTATCCAATTCTTTCATTAAAGTCTCCTTCGTCGCCTTATTTTCACCCTGGTTTCTCAGCTCGCGTACTTGAAGACCCAATTTCTTGAAAATTTCTGGAAGCCGCCTCAAATCTGTAGTGACATCAGGTAAAGCTTCTGGGCTCCCATCCTGGAACTGCTGGACTCCCACCACTAACGCTATCCCGAAATAATCAATTCCTTGCAGTATTGCAGTATTGAACTCAACATCAGAACATAAGTTATGGACAAAAGACGGTACGACTTTGAATTCTTTTTTAAACACCCGGTCGGCCGTCTCTCTGTGCACGCTGAGCATTACATCCATCAGTTTGACTGTACTGGATTGTTTGAGAGCTTTATCAACAGCAGAGATGAACATTTGACACAATGTAGTTCCTTCACCAGTGGGAGCATGTGCAACTCTACCTGCAAGCACAACAAACACATAAAATAAGGTTGAAGGTTTTCCTTACAGAAAAAAACCAGTAAGCTCATGATCATACAGACATGCCGCCTTTACCGTATCAACGAAAATGTCCCGTGGAATTTGAAATGAAACGAACAGCGAACACAGAGAAACCATTTATTGGAAATCGTTGACGATGTATTCCGAAATGTTACGGTTCTACGCTATCGTTCGTTTGATTGGCCCACCAAAAGTGACTCATACACAAACGCAAGGGTGCGTAAAATTTCTGATATAAGCGCTGCTTTGAGCATTAAATAGAATACTGAGTCTTCCGATCTGAGCTGACGGCAGCTTCCCGAAAATATATTGCCAACATCCTAGCAGATGTTCAAAGAAAACATTGAAGGCAGTTAAACATCTATAATATAGTTTATATATTGTAATATATATGACGTCTAGTAACCTTAAATAGCTCACACAATATGATCTTGCACATATAAATGATCTTATTATTTCCATTTAATTGTTTAATTCTTGAAACTTGATAACAAAATGAATTTAAAGGATTAAAGTCAGAGTAATTTTGAATCGAAACTGTTAAAAATTCACCAATCGCCTTCTATGTACCAGGTATATAATCAATAAGTCATCGAAAGAAAATTGTGCTTGGTACGGAACCCATCTGTAGTTGTGCACAACGCCAAACCGTGGTGATAGGATTCCAGGACGGATTCTGTCCAAATTTCATCAATCTGATCCTTTGTCCTAATAGAAAGTTGGTCGGATTCTTGGGTGATTTAACATGAGCTTCGCACCCACTAGCACGGCCTGTTTCTCGTACATTCATTTCTCTTTAATTTCATTTAGGCCCTTATTTCCTTCTTAATGTCTTTTTTTTTTTTGCGTCACCTTTCACAGGTAAATTATACATAATAATTGGGCGTTATTTGAGAGCGCTGGGTAACCGAACAAGTGCGTGCACGTAATCCGGATTATTACTCCATTTGCTTCTAACGTGGCAGAAGGATGTCCCAAGTCAGCACCGGTTGCCCATTGTTTTTTTTTTAGGGGGGGAATGCAGTCTTTTGTGTTCAGTGATTCTTTCCCCTTTGTTCTCTTTTGCATGTGCTTGTCCACAGTTTTCACATTTGAGTTATTTTGTGGGTGATGGGAGTCCCGTTGGAGAAATCGGGTCCTGTAGAAGATCCACTTCTTTATTTTTCAATGAAAAGACTAACTTAAAGTCTTTTGTAAATATACATAAAAAAGATGAGAGTACGAATCTGTCAGAGCTCTCTGGGCATATTTTTTTTCTTCAAAATCACCAGACATGCATGATTTAGTTATGAATTTTCATCAGAGGTACCTCAATCTTTAATGATTCAAAGAAGCCAAAGCAAGTGCCCTTTCCAACTTCATAATTTCTGATAGTTTTTTATCAAAAGTGTATGAGTGGCTCCAAATTTTGCGAATGGTGTGTGGTAACTGAATAAAAAAAGTGTCAAAATCCATACATGTTATAGGTTCGCAACCGTTTCGATGGGAATTCTCACGACTTTGCTTTGCCTTCTCGACTTTGAGACTGAATAACGTTTAGGTACTTCTTTTATGTTAATTTGATGCGAGGTTGTACCGAATGAAACGTATTCTTACGAATGATGGACGAAATTTTTATTCGTCAAAAAATTTAAAACATTTTCAAAATTTGTCGACGAATAAAACTGATGGCAACGAATTTGAACGCTTACAATCGAATCCATATGAAATGAACAACGATGTAAAACGTTGATATGAGAACGTAAACGAATTTTGTTAAATTCTTCTTCGCCAGTTCGCGCAAGTTGACGTCGGAGGGCTTTCGTCTATATGTGAAGGGGCCTTAAATTTTCAAACATGTTCAAAATTTGTCTACGTATAATTTAATTAATTTCGTAGTGTCTTTATTGTATGACTGGAAAATATGCCCATTGCTGATTGGCTGAAAACATGTCTGGATCTTCTAGATATATCGCTATAACCACCTACAGAGAGCTAAATTTAGAACAACTCTCATATTTTCTCCTGTATCTTTCTAAAATTAGTATTATAGTTATGACGTTATATAAGTAGCGGTATATGCGCATATTTCGCGCCATCAGAGAATACCTGTAAATTCTTTGCAGCAATGGATACTATCATGATCATACAATAAAACAATTTTAAATTACCTTGTGTTCAGTAGATATAGCAGTACAGCAACCCTCAACATATATGCGGCCTCGGTGAATAACATATCCTTCGGGTTGCTATACTGCTATATCTACCTCACACAAGGTACTTAATTGTATAATATTACCCGTCTGCAGCCGTAAATATAGAGCTTTGTGACGTCACAAACACCTTATTGATTCTTGACGTCATAGCGCGCATTTCCCGTAAAATCGTTCAGACGATTTGAATTTTTCTCTCGCTTCAGATTCTTTGATTTAATTTTTCTGCTAAAATGAATTTCACACGCGGTTTATTCATTTTGAATAAACCATTTACGGGTACGATCTTTTTAATTGTGAAGAAAATTTTACAATCTATCGACAAACAATAAAGAAGACCAAGGGG
Source organism: Pinctada fucata (assembly GCA_028142955.1). Lineage (NCBI taxonomy): Eukaryota > Metazoa > Mollusca > Bivalvia > Pterioida > Pteriidae > Pinctada > Pinctada fucata. The sequence continues at coordinate 16,984,777 of AP027105.1, forward strand.
GCCACATCGCTCACCTGAGTTGCACACAAAAGAATGATAGTGGACAATTTTGTAGAGGACCTTCATTACTTGCTTCCAGCAAGGTTTCATTAAATTCTGTGTAGCAGTTTCAGAGAAGACGAAAATGTGTCATCCAATAAGAGCCCTGGGCGGCCATATTTTTTTACCGGTCGGCATGAAAAAAAAACCATAACTTGGTAAAGGACCTTGAGTACTTGCATCCTGTAAGGTTTCATGAAATTCTGTGCAACGGTTGCAGAGGAGAATTACAAAATGCGTCATCCAATCAGAGTCCTCGGTGGCCATATTTGTTGAACAATTGGCACAAAAAAGCACAAACTTGGTGGAGGACCTTTAGTACTTGCTTCTTCCTGTAGTGTTTTTTGAAATTCCGTACAGCGGTTGCAGTGGAGATGTCGAAAATGTGTAAGCCAATCAGAGCCCTTGGCGGACATATTTGTTGACCGATCTGCACGAAAAACACAAACTTAGTAGAAGACCATGAATACTTGCTTCCTGTAAGGTTTCGGGGAATCCTATGCAGTGGTTGCAGAGAAGATGTCGAAAATGTGTCAGCCAATCAGAGTCCTCGGCGGCCATATTTGTTGACCAATCGGCACGAAAAACACAAACTTGATAGAGGACCTTGAGTATTTGCTTCCTGTAAGGTTTCATGAAATTCTGTGCAGCGGTTGCAGAGGAGATGTCGAAAATGTGTCAGCCAATCAGAGCCCTTGGCGACCATATTGGTTGACCGATCGGCACGGAAAACACAAACTTTGTAGGGGACCTTGAGTACTTGCTTCCTGTAAGATTTCGTGAAAGTCCGTGCAGCGGTTGCAGAGGAGATGTCGAAAATGTTAAAAGTTTACGCCGGACGACGGACGACGAACGATGGACGGCGCGCTATGACAATAGCTCACTTCAGCTTCGCTCAGGAGAGCTAGAAAGTCAGAAATGTTACTGTAGACTGGTACCCGTTCTGGTTCCTTCGTTTACGCTATGCTTCTCAGTAGGAAGTGAAAACGAACGGAGAAAACCAAGAACGGTTGCCAGTCTAATTTTACTGTTGACGCCATCTTGAAATGACAATTTATAAGTGATTTGCAGTATGACAAAAATGTTATTTCGGTTCCAGAAGGTAATATGGTCTGATATACCTTGTCTCGAATTAATATTCCCCTCGCCTTCGGCTCGGGAAATATAAATTCCAATCAAGGTATATCAGACCGTATTACCTGTCTGGAACCGTAATAACGTATAGTATAGACAATGTCGCCTATTATAACTTTACTAACGTTGTTCAAATATTAAGTCGCCTGTTTTGAACTTGTAAATCAACATTGCTAAAATGACATCAATTGCAAAATAAGCTAGATAATTAAATAGTAATTCAATTAAATTATAAGAAATGAACTATGAGAGATGTATAGACAAAAACCGATGTACAAACAAAATGGATTATATGTTGTTTGTGCATCGGTTTCGAAGCAAATCCGGTCTATGAAATGGCGAAGTCTGACTGTCTGTCTGTCTGTCTGTCTGTCTTTCTGTCTGTCCGTCAGTCGTCAACATTTTGGTTAAAGTGTTGCGTTTTAGTCTGTTGAGAGAAAACTGCTTGTAGGAGCAACTTGAAACTTGACATGGTGATAGACCATGAGGAGTCAAATCAAACATAGCAACAAAATTTGATATAGTAACCTTGACCTTGGAGTTTGACCTACTTTAAAAAATTTTTAACCTTGGCCATAACTTTTGAATGGTAAGTGATAGTTCTTTTATATTTCACATATTTATTCCTTGTCATAAGACCTCACCATGAATACCAAAAGTTTTGACCTTGTGACATTGACCTTGGAGATTGACCTACTTTAAAAATAATAAATCTGGGCTATATCTCATGAACTATAGAGGCTATGGCTTTGAAATGTCACATGCAGAATCTTTATAACCAGACCTGTCATTTGATATCATTGGTTTTGACCTAGTGACTTTGACATAGACCTTTGATCTTCTTTTAAACTATAAGAGGTAGGGTTTTGATATTTCACATGTAGATTCCTCATGACCAGACCTATCATTTGATATCAAGACTTTTGATAAAATGACAATGACCTTTGACCTACTTTTGGAATTATAAGAGGTAGGGTTTTGATATTTCACATATAGATTTCTTATGACGAGATCTTTCAGTTGATATCATAACTTTTGACCTAGTGACCTTGACATTGACATTTGACCTACTTTTAAATTGTAAGAGGTAGGATTTTGATATTTCAGTTGTAGAATCCTCATGACCTGACCTTTCATTTGATATCATGACTTTTGATCAAATGTCCTTTACATTTACCTTTGACCTACTTTTGAACTATAACGGGTAGGGCTTTGGTATTTCACATTTAGATTCCTTATGACCATAGCTTTTTTTCATTGTGCAATAGAATTAATGACTTTTTGGTATTTTACCAATTAGATTCCTTATGACCATAGCATTTTTCATTGTGCAATAGTATTAATGACATTTGACCTTTCTGTCTGCACAAAAATGTATACGTCATCTAATACAAACACTTTGCGGTTTATGTTTTATTGTCTATACATCGATAGACAGAAAAAAAATATTAGTCATTTCTTAAATAATTATTTCCGTAGTATCTGTATAACGCCTATACCAACGTATGAAGCGAAATTTTATCTACAGCTGTATAGACAATGTCACCTATTATGACGTCATTAACGTCGAGTGCCGCTACGTTTGGCCTGTTCAAATGTTACGTCGCCAGTTTTGAACTTGAAAATCAACAATTCTAAAATGCGGTCATTTGCAAAATAAACTAGATAATTAACAGCAATTCTCTGTAAGAACCAAAGAATTTCAATACATGTTGGCACGGCATGTCATGGATTTTTTAGATTTTTGGTATGGAAGTTCAATATAAAGCACTAGTATGCAAATCGACCCCAGTTTTTTTCAAAAAGGTTGTTGTTGCCATGGTAACCGTGTCTGAAGTTTCAAAAATCGGGAAATTTCATAGGACGAGGCATATTTGTAGGCTTCGTTACCATGGAAACGGATACATTTTGTATCTGAAATTACTTTAATTATTTTCTTTCAATCCTTTTTATTATACATATTTGTAAAGTTTTTTACATATATCTCGGATGCCTTTTGTGTACAAGATAAAAAGCCAAAATAGGGTATTAAATTGCTCTCTTTTGGGCATTTAAAGACCCTGTTTTGCATGTTTTTACTGTTTTACGAGGTTGAAAATTTCACAAAAGCACTCATTTTTGAAGTTCAAAATCTAGTTATCCAATGAGTATCATCTTTGAACTATACATAAATATAAAAAGTTGATTGGGTAAATTTGTCCTTTTATATGCAAACCAGCTTCAAATTTGGTTGCTATGGCAACAATAGGCTGAAAGGTTTCGATACAATTAATTTAAACACAATCTTTATTAAAATATCCACGCATGATATTGGAACAGAAGTTCATGTATCATGTACATCTATCAGAGTTGTTTGAATATTAAGATGACCTTGGAAATATTTCAAGGTCACCCACTGCATTTCCAAGGTCATTAAACTTTAAGTGACCAGATTTGACGAAAAATCCTGATTTCATAAAATGAAGACGCCAATATTTCAGTTACCTTAAGACATTGAACTTAACAGTCACATGCCATAAAATGATTAATCTAACACTAATTCCTAGAACAATTGATTAAGTTCCTTCACATCTTTGAATTTCTAAATTCTTGGTGAGTATTTTGATCAAAAAAGGAACGAAACCTATATTTTCTTGTTTTTTCGACAAAAAAATCTAACTGAATTATTACAGAACAATAAATTCTAAGATTTTTCTTTCTTATATTCATAAGCTTTCATAATGAATATGACCTATGAAAATATTCAAATGAAATTTCATTAAAATTGATAACAAAAAATTGAAAAATTCAATTTTTTGCAATATTTGAGTCTCAAAGTAGAAATGACCTTAAACTTCAAGTAAATGACCTTGAACATTTTAATTGTTATCAAGTGAAAGGATTAAGTCATATCTACCCATGCATACATTTTGACTATCATACGTAACTCTAAAGAGGAATAAAATCAATTTCAAAAAATAATATATAACAAACAAACAGGTCTAATGTTGCCATAGCAACGGTTTTTGATAACAAAATTTAGATAAAACACCTAATTAGTCAACTCCAATTTTTCATTCATTTTATTTGTCAATAAACATCTATTTTCTTTGATGAAAATCACTGGTCTCCTGTTAGTGCGTTTTGTGATATTTAAGATTGAAAATGGCCAAAAACATACTAAATTGGCCCTTATTTTGACCTCTATTTTCGCTTCATTTTAACTGATTTTGGATTAATACAATAAGCGTCCTGGAAAATATATCACATAACTAAGCGTACCAAGTAAGAATTGAAGTTAGGAAGAACAAATGTTGTAAAAATTAACAAAATGTTACAGTGGTATCCATGGCAACACAGTATCGGAAGCTGGCTTATTTCATGGTCTCAAAAGAGCTATAAATAGAGTGACCTCGTTACCATGGCAACCAGAGGTCACATTGACCGAAAAGTATTATTTTCATCCTCAGTACTTCATATATACCCGTTATACTGAAAATCATCAAAATCCATGACATGCTGTGCCGCTCGATTTTTAATTAAATCATAAGAAAAGATTGTAATAATTTTCTGTCTATCGATATATAGACAAATCCGCGAAAAATTATAAGTCTAATTTTGAATGTCTGTTATCAAAATTTCTTGAAATTTCAAAAACGTGGGTCCTGTAGCATCATATCCCACCCATCCTGCTACGTCTTTCGTTATGCTTTTTAGTCCCCTACCGGCAACGCCGAAGGGGACTCTTAGTTTCCTCTCGGTCTGTCTGTCTGTCCGTCCGTCCGTCTGTCCGTCTGTCCGTCTGTCCGTCTGTCCCATTTTCAGTTTTCCGGACTTTTTTCCGCTGTTGTTGCATATATTGAACTCATTTTTGGTATGTGGATATATCTCAATGTGATACAGATCAAGTTTGAGTTTGCTTTCGATTGACCTAATTTTACAAGAGTTATGGCCCTTGGACTTAGCAAATTTTATGAAAGTTTCAGTTTTCCGGACTTTTTTCCGCTGTTGTTGCATATATTGAACTCATTTTTGGTATGTGGATATATCTCAATGTGATACAGATCAAGTTTGAGTTTGCTTTCGATTGACCTAATTTTACAAGAGTTATGGCCCTTGGACTTAGCAAATTTTATGAAAATTTCAGTTTTCCGGACTTTTTTCCGCTGTTGTTGGATAAATTGAACTCATTTTTGGTATGTGGATATATCTCAATGGGATATAGGTCAAGTTTGAGTTTGCTTTAGATTCATCTATTTTTACAAGAGTTATGGCCCTTGGACTTAGCGAATTTTATGAAAATTTCAGTTTCCGGACTTTTCTTTGGTTCTATTGCAAATAATGCACTGATTTTTGGTAAATAAAGACATCTCAGTGTGATACAGACCAAGTTTGAGTTTGGTTTCCATTGGCCTATTTTTACAAGTGTTATGGCCCTTGGACTAAGCAAATTTCATGCAATTTTTAGTTTCCCGGACTTTTTCATTCTTATTGTTATTGCAGATAATGAGCTGATTTTGTGTATGTGAATACATTATAGTGTGATGCAGATTTGAGTTTAATTTAGACTGACTAATTTTCACAAGAGTTATGGCCATTGGACTTAGCAAATTTCGGGAATTCAGTTTCCCAGACTTTTCTTGGCTGTTGTTGCAGAAGATGAACTGATGAACAGAGATGCAAGTCATAAATTTATGCCGCCGGTAGGGGACTTATATCGCACAGCGATCATTGCATTTTTCGACATAGTAACTCTCACACTTTTTTGGCATATTACATTGTTTAGATTTGAGGATCACTGACGAGAGTTAAGTACCCGAAACGTCATGTCTGGACCATGCTGCTAGTTTATCTGTTCTTAAATGGGCCATTATGAAATGAAATCGAGTGAAGTTCTGAGCTCAGTGGAATCTGGTCACAAGAATTTGTAGAAGCCTCGTTGTGGTCTTTCAATTTAGCATTAACATTTTCTGTGGCATTTTGGAAGATTTATAAATAACTTCATTAAAAATCTGTTCATACATGTACCATAATCCACATTCTGATACTCTTCCGCTGGGTCGTCAACAAGCTGTATTTCCACTCCAGGATCCTTCTTAATTTCCGGTGTTTCTGGATTTGAACTGCAAGCCTATGACGTGTGGAAAAAAGTTTTTTTTTTTTCGTTTTCACTACAGAATCAAAATAACCAAGGGGCTACATCGCTCTCGTGAGGAAATTGATATATGTATACAATGTATTCTTAATCAATGCATCATAAACCTATCCACATTCTTCGGTCGCTATGGGGATGTTATAAAAGCATATGAGATCCCCCTTTCCAGAATGATCAGTGACATTCTACATTGTGATTGAATGGCTGTCATAATCACCAAACAAGACATACTTACCTGATATGTACATCATAATGTACATCGAGACAATCACCGAATTTGACAGGTTTCCATGGAGCTGTTGTGACGGGTGTTGCATGCAGTCAGGAGACGCTGACTCTCCCTGGGCACCTGGTCTCACTTCGGAATGTTGTTCATTCCGGGGTTCGCAACCATTACGATGGAAATTCTCACGATTTTGCCTTGCCTTCTCGACTTTGAGACTGAATAACGGTTTGGTACTTCTTTGATTTTTATTTGAATTTGAATGAATTCAGCCAAAAACATTTTTATGATTTATCACATTCCTTTAGAATTAAACTTATTCAATGTTGCATTCTTCCTTTACTCATTTCCAACATGTGTTTGAAAAGCATTATATGACAATGAAGGACACATTTCACATGTCTTTGTAAGCAGTTTGTCTTAAAAAGAAGTTAGTAAATGAAGGGTGTTTGTATAGCTTTTGCAAATTGTGTTCTTTTGAAAAAGACAATGTGAGCCACCATCAAACAATCAAAGAAACATGCAGTGGTCTTGAATTTATGATTAAGTTAAGAGCCTAAAGTACTTACTTTTCGTAAATCTATTTCTAAGAATCAGATACATGTGTCTTCACCAACATTACATAAATGCTTTCAATAACTGGAGTGGATCAACATACCGACACCATTACAAGTGTTGTGACGTTCTCTAAGTCTGCTAGCTTATCCAAAATGTCTTGTATGCTAATCATTCCGTCGTACATGCTAACGTATTGTTCTACGTTGCCAGATTTGTCGTTCTTTCTCTGTGAGCCATGGGTACTTATACATAACACTAAGAGTCGAAAATTATGAGTTTTCACCATTTCTATCACTGAAACAAATGTGACGTCAGCCATAAAACCATAATGTCATCATGAGTAAAAAAAAAACTAAAAGAAAAAAGTAAATGATGGATGTTCACCGAACACAGCAATTTTGAAAACATGGGAAATTTCATGAATGGCTTCTAAATGTAAGCCTATTGTACTCATTGATAACCTTGACTTTTACAATTCAATTCAATTCAAATGATTTATTCTCATCACCAATATATAAAAGTATAAAGATATTAGAGAAGTACGCATAATTATGCAAACATATGATATACATGTACAAAATAGGAGACAGTATCCACATAAGAGAGAGAGAGAGAGAGAGAGAGAGAGAGAGAGAGAGAGAGAGAGAGAATATGTACATTGTACATTCGTATTTTGAATATGGAGGACTAACTACAGTTAGATAATCAAGGTACAAGTGATAAATTTGCAAAAAAAAATGAGAGAGAGAGAGAGAGAGAGAGAGAGAGAGAGAGAGAGAGAGAGAGAGAAAATATGTACATTGTACATTCGTATATTGAATATGGAGGACTAACTACAGTTAAATAATCAAGGTACAAGTGATAAATTTGCAGAAAAACTTTATTGGAATAAGTTTCTGGATTCTACAATATTAACGTTTCTTCTGCTTTCTATATTAATAAATCGGTTACTATTCATGCGTAAAAATTGACATACAAGTACTAAAATGTAGTGAAATTCGTCACCTAAATCGCATTTATCACAAAAATTACATTTCCTTCATATCTTTCAATGTTGTGCCATCTGCCAATTTCTATGGGTAATTTATGGTTTCAAGTTCTTAAACGGCAAAATGTTATCCTATTTTTTGTACCTAATTTATCTAGATATAATTAAGTCCCATCTGTGAATTTGAAACATCAGATATACAAGTCTGTCGGATAGTTGTTTACAATAGATGCCTTCATCCTGCAATTATTTTGACCAAAGAGGTAAGCACTACAGTATAAGTTCACAGTTGACAAATGACCTTGTCCTTTCAGAAACCTTTGTCCAAACATTTTAAAGTGTACAAGTATATTTAATTTATCATTTACGTTTATCAATTTTGTGTTTATTTGTCAATATCATTAAATGGATTGGAAATAAATTCCAGTATATAGGATGATGGTGTCCGACCATCTTAAACCGCCTGTATCTCCCTCCTTCGGTCCGTCTGTCGTCAAATGAATTATTTAATTATTCATTTACTTGTTTATTTATTTATTTATTTATTTATTTATTTATTTATTTATTTATTTATTTATTTATTTATTTATTTATTTATTTATCTATTTATTTATTTATTTAACTATTTATTTATTTATTAGGGTTTTTTACCATCATCCAATTCTTTCATTAAAGCCTCTTTTGTTGCATTATTTTCACCCTTGTTTCTCAGCTCGCGTACTTGGAGACCCAATGTTTCGAAAATTTCTGGAAGCCAACTCAAATCTGTACTGACAGCAGGTAAAGCTTTTGGGCGCCCTTTCTGGAACTGCTCGACTCCCACCACTAAAGCTATCCCGTCCATATCTGATATAGTAGAGAACTTTTACTAAATACCGGTATACATGTACTTACTGCAAATTTATCCTTTAAATGTTAAACGTCTTCAAATTTAATAGCATCATTTAAAGTTAGAAACTGTTCAAGTCAGTGATGAAAAAGATGATGTAAATTTCACCATCTCCTCGGAGCGGCTTTACCATCTCCTTGAAGCGGTTTATTTCCGTTGACTTAAGAAATGAATCTTATATTTTTTTCTGTTGATGCAGGTATCACCCGAAAAATTGGACAGAAAACTTTATCAATGCGCGTAGCGCGTTGATGCAAAAGTTTTCTGTCCAATTTTTCGGGTGATACCTGCATCAACAGAAAAAATATAAGATTCATTTCTTTTCATTTAATTATGGAAAACAGACTGTTTCTTGGATCTAAAAACAATCAATCATCGCACTATATTTCGTAAGTCGGAAGGTTTTGCAGTGATACGTCTGCCAAAACAAGTTATGGCAGCCGCCGTGATTCAAACAGCGAACAATCGTCTCTCTATATCTTTGGAATAAGGACCAGTTTGAGCAAATTCTACTTCACTGTTAATTTTTGAGTAAGTAGAAAAGAAAAGGTACCCTTGAAATGATAAGAAAACATTAACAAATTGTATTTTCAGCAACGATTTCATTCGTGTTTGAGGGAACCCCAAGTTCTAAAAATAGTGCTATAAATAGACTTCCGTGAAAAATTGTGTTGATCATTTCTCAGCCAATCAGAATCTTCGTTTCTTGAAAATGACAATGGAAATTAAATGATTATTTTAGCGAACAACGAAAGACAACTCGTGAATCAAATCAAATACGTGTATCAACTTTTAATAGAAACCACATACAATGTTTACGGAAAAACTCGTTTAACTTGGATTTTTATGAATAATAAGTAAGAGAAATTTTACCAGTAAACAACATGCAGATACGTACATCAACAATGTTTTCACGCTTAAGTGACGGCCAAAATTCTTTGGCCTTTTCGGGGGGGATTTCTAGTCCAGACGTTAACAAAGATAATATTTATGGTTTGGCTTGTGTCATTGAATAAATATAAACATGTCAAAAATCCACTTACACAAGGCATACTAAAATCTAGTCTTATAGTTTAGTAATTTATTTTCATATTTTTCTACTTTTGTTTTTGCTTCTAGTGCACATGTGACACATATGATAATACGTCATTTTCCAAACCTTAAATTCAGTTGATCTCTCCACCATTTAATCCTGCTTTTATCTTATTATAAAATTAAATCAAGTCAGAGAATTTGCACAGGGGGATTTTGTGAAACAAAATCACTCCCCACCAGTACCTCCTGAGTCCTGTACGGGACAGAACGCAAATACGTCCCCCTTACCTGTTGCAAGATAAATGTAGATCAAGGGAGCTCCTCCTCTTTCTATCTCGTCAGTGTCGTCACTCAAAAGTATTCAGATTAACGTGATATCTATACTTACAGTCTGTACACACTAACATATCAAATATTTGATTTTTTATGGAGGTGGTGGGGGGAGAGAGGAGGAATTTGCAAAAAAAATCCAGTTCGAGAGTTTAGAAGTAATTTAGACCGACAAAAAAATTTTTTTGATCATGACTCCGTGTTTGATATTTAATATGCTGAATAAGTACTGTAGGCAAAAGCCTTCCTACCCACCCCCTTTAAAATCAAATGGTTGCTCCCTCACCAAAGGTCCTGTAACCCCCCCCCCCCCGCTCTTTCCCTTCCTGGCATCATACATTCACCACAAATATATATATATATATATATATATATATATATATATATATATTTATATATATATATATATATATATATATATATATATATATATATAAAGGAAATAAGAAATTAATGAGATACATAAAACGCAACAAGAAAATTTAAATGATATTTATCGTATTGATTATAGTTGAAAATATCAGAAAATATTGATGTGTACCCAAAACTAGAATGTACATATATATGCTTTTCTTTCTTCTTTTTTTTTCTGTGTTTTTGTTTTGTTTTGTTTTGTTTTGTTTGTTTTTTTGGTTTTTTTTTTTTTTTTTTTTTTTGGTTTTATTAGAATTTTTTCTATAAATCTAAACAATAGGAAGAGGAACTATTATCAAGTCGTGGACAAGGATTGTGTTTATGAAAGGTATCAGCTACACGTGTATTGGGAAAAACGATAATGTGATGAAAGTAAGTTACGGCTTCCTTTATTAATATTTCTCCTTTGTAATTCTGTCTTTCTGGAACTGAAAATGACCAAAGTTGAAAAGCAAAGAGAAAACCAGCGGATCCAAAATCCCGAAAAAGGATTTGAAGGCGGATGTACAAATAGGAGCGAAAGCAATTCATTGTATCCAGCATATGTTTCCATAGTGGTATTCCAAAATCTTTACATCTCAATGAAATATGCAGTAATGAGTGGTTGACTCTTTCTGCTAGAGATGGGGAGAAAAGACGCAACACCGGAATGAGAAAGAAGTATGTAAATTCAAACATGAGTTTATATATAGTTTCGGAAGTTCCATGGGCGGATCCAGGAATTTTATTCAGGGGGGGGGGTCCTAAAGTCCGAATTTTTTGAAGAGCAAAAAAAAGCGAACGCAAGTAAAAAAAGTTAATGTCAGTTCTGTTTCTAATTATTAATAAGACAGGTAACTGGAGAGCAATGTCGAGCAAAAAGCTTAAACTCTCGCATTTTCACATCATAGTACTTTATTATTGATTGTCAGTTCTAATACGATTTTTTTTCCGGGAATTGGAATATCCACTATTCGTGTCTTTTTCAGTTTCTCTTCGTTTTCTTAGTGCCCTTGTTTATTGACCTAGGTGTAATGTATATGTGTTGTATATAGGATAGCGCAGCATCATTTGAAAATAACGTACATGTATGTAAATTTTTGAAATACTGACTTCAAAATATTATCAAAATGAAAGACTGCTTATACAAATTCATGATATATATTTCAAATATTATGACAACAAAAGGGGAATTGGGACTTAATCTTATGAAATATATATATTAATAAAAAAAAAGTTTAGCTATGCTTCGAAAATTACAGGGGGTCCGGACCCCCCCCCCCCCTCTAGATCCGCACTTGAGTCAACATCAATTATATGTATGTAGTTTTCTTTCCTGGATCTGCCCCTGAGGTTTTATGACAGTCACACACTGGTTCAATGTACAGCTCCTTAATTTGTCATCGGGATTCTAGAATACAGATCAATATCAATGTGTAGAACATGCATACTTAAGAATGCATAATATAATCAATTATATATCATTATACCTAGGTTTTATCGTTATAGGAGAAAAAGTATTGATCTTTCTATATAGACAACGTCACACAGTGCATGAGTTTCATATATTGTTTTCATTTTCGTACTTAAACATCGACGGCGGGTGCGGCTAGACAACAGGGGATGCTTACTCCTCATGGGCTCCCACCTCTAGCTTTCTAGGGGTCCGTCGATGCTTAATTTCGTGCTCTATTGTGAGTGCTGTTGAGATTGTCGTCAGGGTCTTCTTTAACTTATTTTGGATTGTAATGATTGGCAAATTTATGGTCATAATCTATTTACATATATAACTACAAACGCCTTGTAAATGGAATCAGATGACCATTTCTATATAAATTATACAGATTAGAGGATAAAACTTTCAATTGGAATATATCAATCTAATTTGAACATGCATTACCATCGTGCAAATGATACATGTCATTACAAGCGCGGATCTAGAAAAAAAAGGGGCGGGGGTACCGTAAGGAGTTGTATAATTATAGATACAGAAATTGATATAATCTACATCTAATTAATAATCATATGATATTGTTTCAATATGTAGAATTATACAGGTACTGCTGTACTTAAAGTGAACGAAATCAATCGAAAGTAACGATTTTCATATAAAAAGAAAGCTATGAGGGAGTTAATTGAATCACTTAAAAATGAACATCATATTCTGAAATAGCTTTAAAAAGTTGTTTTTGTGAGGGGTATTACTGACCACCCTCACCCTCCCTCTAGACCCGCGCGTTATCGTGTCTTTGTATTAGGATGTTTTAATAAGGGGTTTTTACTGACCGCCCTCACCCTACCTCTAGACCAGCGAGTTATCCTGTCTTTGTTTTACTGACCACCCTCACCCTACCTCTAGACCCGCGCGTTATCCTGTCTTTGTATTAGGATGTTTTAATAAGGGTTTTACTGACCACCCTCACCCTCCCTCTAGACCCACGCGTTATCTTGTCTTTGTACTAGGATGTTTAGTGGGGGATATTACTGACCACCCTTACCCGTCCTCTAGACCCGCGCGTTAATCTGTCTTTCTACTAGGATGTTTTAGTGAGGTGATATTACTGACCACCCTCACCCTTCCTCTAGACCTGCGTGTTATCCTGTCTCTCTACTATGACGTTAAAATGAGGGGATATTACTGACCACCCTCACCATCCCTCTAGAACCTCGCGTTATCATGTCACTCTACTAGGATGTTTTAGTGAGGGGTAATTACTGACCACCCTTTCCCTCCCTCTAGACCCGCGTTATCCTGTCTCTCTCCTAGGATGTTTAAGTGAGGGGTTATTACATACCACCCTTACCCTCCCTCTAGAACCCGCGTTATCCTGTCTTTCTATACTAGGATGTTTAAGTGAGGGGTTATTACTGACCAATTTCTCCCTCCCTCTAGATCCGCACGTTATCATGTCTTTCTACTAAGATGTTTTAGTGATCGAGGCTTTTTACTGACGGTCCGCACCCTCCCTCTATACCCGCGGTCTTATCCGTCAGGGAAAGGGCACATGTAATGTTGAGAAGCTTTTGCCCAATTCCCATTTCTGCATTTAATGAGAAATAACGAGGATGTTGTAATAAGGCGATATTACTGACCACCCTTACCCTCCCTCTAGTTCCGCGCTTACAAGCATTATATTAAAAGAAATAGGGACTGTATAGCAACTTTTACATGTGCAGCAAAATATCAACAAAACTGGCTTCATAGAATAATATTAACCATCGAAAATATGTTTAGGACGGCGAATACCTACATTTATAGCTAATGGTGTAGAAATCCGGAATACACAAACACACACAGCTCTTTACCACAGGCGTCCTGAGGTGGCGTTACAATCCACAACAAAATACACAAACACACACAGCCCTATACCACAAGCGTTCTGAGGTGGCGTTACAATCCACAACAAAATACACAAACACACACAGCCCTATATCACAGGCGTCCTGAGGTGGCGTTACAATCCACAACAAAATACACAAACACACACAGCCCTACACCACAAGCGTCCTGAGGTGGCGTTACAATCCACAACAAAATACACAAACACACACAGCCCTATACCACAAGCGTTCTGAGGTGGCGTTACAATCCACAACAAAATACACAAACACACACAGCCCTATATCACAGGCGTCCTGAGGTGGCGTTACAATCCACAACAAAATACACAAACACACACAGCCCTACACCACAAGCGTCCTGAGGTGGTGTTACAATCCACAACAAAATACACAGTTACACACAGCCCTATACCACAGGTGTCCTGAGGTGGCGTTACAATCCACAAAAGTGCAATGATCGCTGTGCGATATAAGTCCCCTACCGGCGCATTCTGATGTGGCGTTACAATCCACAACAAAATACACAAACACACACAGCCCTATATAACAGGTGTCCTGAGGTGGCGTTACAATCCACAACAAAATACACAAACACACACAGCCCTATATCACAGGTGTCCTGAGGTGGCGTTACAATCCACAACAAAATACATAAAATCACCCACAGCCCTATACCACAGGCGTCCAAAGACGTTCTGAATCATTGCGAGTGGCGTTACAATCCACAACAAAATACACAAACACACACAGCCCTATACCACAGGTGTCCTGAGGTGGCGTTACAATCCACAACAAAATACACAAACAGCCCTATATCACAGGCGTCTTGAGATGGCGTTACAATCCACAACAAAATACATAAAATCACCCACAGCCCTATACCACAGGCGTCCAAAAACGTTCTGAATCATTGTGAGTGGCGTTAAAACCCACAACAAGAAAATACACAAGCAGGGTCCAAAGTAAAGAAAACATTTCCGCACATGAATAAGAGAGCAACCATTTGACTTATAATGGGAGGGGGGCAGCCGGAAAATTTATTTCAGCCATTTTAAGAGCCGGAAATTTTTTATTTTCCAATGTTGAAAATTACTCTTAAAAGTTTAAACCATAAGCATATTTTTTTCGGCCATATTAAATATCAAACATGGAGTGAGATAAAGTGCCCAGGAAGAGTATATTTCTTGCTAGCAAATCACTTCTTTTTAATTTCCGGAATAGCATATGAAACTTAAAATCTTTTAACTTAAATGATACTCAACGCAGATAGGCTATATGGTGCTAATGATCAACTTTGGAATTTATTTCGTTCCTTTGAATAAAGTTTGTTTCATTTTTATTTGTACTTTGTTTATCGGAAAATGATTTTTACAAAGTCTTCCTGCCCCCTCCCCCCCCCCATAAAAATCAAATGGTTGCTCCCTAAGAGTATTTACAAAGACGACAAACAATTGTTGCTCCGCTGACTGAAGCAAAGTCATGCTTTGTCATGTAATAGATAATTACAGTGTTGGAATTTCCCTTGAAATAAATTTTAACCCCTGCACAGGCTGAGATACAGTGTTTATATAACGAATAATGTCTCCCTAAATTGCAAGTTCGAGTATTTTCTTACATGATGAAAATACAATTATATCGGTACGAGTTTTCAATACACACTAGACAGATAATAAACAGATTTACGCATGTTCTTTCTAAACTGACTTTTACTGGTTGTACCTGATACCATAGCTTTTTCTCCTAAAACGATTTATTACAGACGGTAATCTTTCGACTTCTGTAAATATACTTTATCGGATGAACAATGTAATTCAATATTTAACATTAAAATCATACGGTCCTAGTAAAGATGTACATACGCCATTTTGTTTAACCTTGATTCCAACTTTCAAGGTCAAAATATTTTTCTTGTATCCTTGAGTATTAAAAATATTGGCCAAAAAAAGAGAGGCATGTTCAATCAAGCACTGCATAAATAATGTAGCAATCCGGAATATCGATATACACACCCTCCGAAAAACATGGAAGTCGATACAATAAACTTTAAATACACAAGGTTCGTGAAAATATAACGATTACAAAAAATGATCCCGAATACACGTGTTTTCAGTGCTTTAATTTTTTATGTCTTACGTCTGAGGTTGATATCATTCCATAAATTATCATATTGACTCAATCATCTGTGCTATAACTGTATTATCATATACATGAATATCGGAAAACAAACTAGTAATTATTATGTATTTGCTTTTCTAGCACGGCTTCCTTAGTTCTTTTTTTCATGTTAAACATTTTCATTCCTTATCTTTTTTTTTTACATATTTAAAAATTAAACAAGACTGTTTGCTCCCGACTGCCATTTGGTTGTTATACACAAAACCGGAAACGCGTAAATATGATCGGAAGCTGTTCAATACGATGATTAATCGCAATGCAGATGACCGCATTTTAACCAATTGGAAAGTTCAGTGCACAGTTATGTAAATTAGAGTATATGATAAATCAAAATATTGACTAACTCTCTAACCTAGCTTGTTCTGTATTAGAAACACAAACCATCATTTTCTGTTGTTAACATTTTATTAATTTTTCAAATACATAAATACAAGTATTTGTTAACCTGGGTTTTTTTTTACCTTTGCTGCCTATATAATGCAATAAACATCTAAACCTGATTTTTCACATTCATACGACAAATATCATAATCATTTCACGAACTTAATATAATTCTCTACTTTTCATTCGTTAAGATTATATACATGTACATGTAACGTATTTGCATGTTAAAGATGCGATGAACCCTTTGTTTTTAAGGACGAGTATTTTCTAAAATACTTTGTATCAAAATCTTAATGTACATGTAAGAACTGTAAATGCTCCGATATATGTATAAAATAGTGAAATCGTATAAAAATATCAATATCCATAAAACGAACATGATTTGTCTAAAACTCTAAAATCAAAAGTCTATAAAATTGAAAACCTTATAAAAAAAAATACCAGTAACAACAATAGTGCATGTAATATGATCTGCCCCATTTCGTTCTCCTCTGTGTTTACGAAAAGAGCCGGAATTTGCCAAACATTTTCTGATTTTTTTATATTACTTTCTCTTTATAATAATATATTTCTTCTATTTTTTAATAAATCATTTATCCTATAGTAACTAGCTACATCACTTGAAATCAATGCAGTCTCAATAAACTTATAAGGAAATAATCAATTCGTTGCAGTATTGAACTCAACATCGGCACATAAATTATGGACAAAAGACGGTACGACTTTGAATTCCTGTTTAAACACCCGGTCGGCCGTCTCTCTGTGCACGCTGAGCATTACATCCATTAGTTTGACTGTACTGGACTGTTTGAGAGCTTTATCAACAGCAGAGATGAACATTTGACACAATGTAGTTCCTCCACCAGTGGGAGCATAGGCAACTCTACCTGCAAGCACAACAGACACAAAAAATAAGGTTGAAGGTTTTCCTTACAGAAAAAAGTTCATGATCATAAAATGATGCCGCCTTTACCGCAATCATGTCTGGGTGTCTGTCAGTCGGTCGGCTGGTTGGTCCGTCTGTCCGTCTAATAGAATCACTTTTCAAATAAAGGAAAGTGTGGATTGCTTGAAGAGGTGCACGAATAGCTGCAGGAGAAGGTTCGGAAAATACAATCTGCTATCTTAAATGTCAAGGTCACATATGACAAAATAGTCTGATAGTAGCTTTTAAAGGGTTATAAGGTATACAACTTTAGTTTAAACTGGTATTTTATTTCATTATGCATACATAAGTTATTACTGACACGATACAATGGATTGGGAAACAAGTAAAAAAAATATACTTATATTAATCCCTTTCCTAAAGTCTACAACTTTAACATAACCATAGTGGAAAAGAACTGTCTACAGTTTGTACTGACATGGGAACTTACTGGGAGTTGCTGCAAACCATACTGCGCAATTGTCCGGTAATACATGTATAGGAATAGAAGGTGGTAGATCTGTTGGTTGAGATAGCGGGGCAACTATGACAAAAAAAAAGAAAATAGAATACAATCAGACTATAAAAAGGAAATAGAATACAATCAGACTTACAAGAGGCCCAAGTGGGGCAATTATATCATTCATCTCTTCACCTTGCTTACATGTATGACAAAATATACTACACTGCTAAAAAATATACTAGTATTAAACTTTATTCAGAACGTTCCGGTTGATCCGGTAATGGAACGCTCTTTCCAGCGGATCGGATTGTCTGGCACGTCTAGGACCAACGTTCCAGGCTGTTCCAATATGGCGGATGTGGTTACGATCTCCTTACAGTGCTGGGAATTTTTTATTGTAAGTGGAAATACCTTTATGAATGTCACAAGAGATGATAAACATTTATTAAGGAAGAAAAATTAAAACTATTTCAACATCATTTACTTTGGGGGGGGGGGGGTGCATATCATGATTTTGCTGTATCCTCTGTTGCTATGGTGAAGCGTTTCCGGTACTATTTTCGTTCCATTATCAGAATGGGATCGCTCTGGAACATTCCGCATAATGGAACGCAGCCTTAGTCTTCTCTTCTTCCGGGTATCCGGTATACCATCAATGATTAAGGATTATTTACCCGTATTCCTTCAATTACTTTTTAAGAAAATGAAATCGAGCTAAGTTCTGACCTCAGTGGAATTCGACCTTACAACCCTCAGGTAACAAGAATCTGTACACATGTAGCAGCCTCGTTGTGGTCTTACAATTTAGCAATTATCATTTAACACAGAAGAAGAATAATCCAAAATTAATATATTTTCTGCCGTATTCTGGAAGATTTAAAAATAACGTCTGTAGAAATCTGTCCATACCATTCACCACATTCTGATATTCTTCCGCTGGGTCGTCAACAAGCTGTATTTCCACTCCAGGATCGTTCTTAATATCCGGTTTTTCTGGATTTGAACTGCAAGCCTATGAAGTGTAAAAAAAAACAAAGTTTTTTTTCGGCTTCACTACTTGCAGAATCAAAAGGCCCAAGGAGGCTATGTACATCGCTCTCCCGAGAAAACTGAAATATGTATACCTATTCCACAGGGATTTATCACGCTAATACCGGTTGCTCTATTTACTATACAGTGTGTTATATATAGTTATAGTTATATATAGTTATATATAACACATATATATAGTAAATAGAGCAACCGGTATTAGCGTGATAAATCCCTGTGACCTATTCTTAATCAGTGCATCATAAGCCTATTATCCACATTACTTTGAATTTGAATGAATTCAGCCAAATTATTTGTTTAATTGATCACATTCTATTCACATTTCTTTGAATTTGAATGAATTCAGCCAAAATTTTGTTATAATTTATCACATTCCTTTGGAATTAAACATATTCAATTATGCATTCGTCCCTTACTCATTTCCAACATGTGGTTGAAAATCATTATATATGACAATGATTTTCAACCACATGTTGGAAATGACAAAGTACAAAGACACATTTCACATGTCTTTGTAAGCCGTTTGTCTGAAAAAGAAGTTAGTCAATGAAGGGTGTTTCCATGTATAGCTTTTGCAAATTGTGTTCTTTTGAAAAAGACAATGTGAGCCATAAAGCAATCAAAGAAACAGGAAGTCGTCTTGAATTTTTGAGTAATGTAAGAACCTAAAGTACTCACTGTTCGTAAATCTATCTCTAAGAATCAGATACCTGTGTCTACACCCACATTACAAATTAAATGCTTTCAATAACTGGAGTGGATCAACAACTCAAAATACATGTACATACCGACACCATTAGAAGTGTTGTGACGTTCTCAAAGTCAGCTAGCTTATTCAAAATGTCTTGTATGCTAATCCTTCCGTCGTACATGCTAACATATTGTTCTACGTTGCCAGATTTGTCGTTCTTTCTCTGTGAGCCATGGGTACTTATACATAACACTAAGCGTCGCATATTTTGAGTTTTCACCATTTCTATCACTGAAACAAATGTGACGTCAGCCATAAAATCATAATGTCATCATGAGTAAAAAAAATATATATTAAAAGAAATCAGTAAAATGATGGATGACAAATATGGATAATGACCATATCCCTGTATACAGCACAAAATCGATAATTCAGAAAATCAGAAACCGAAGGCATACAAAATCAGGATAAAACAGGAACCAAAGCAAACAAACAAAAACCTCCACCATATGAAAAGAAGCGAACTCCCGATATGGGAGTGAGACCAGGTGCCCAGGAAGAGTAAGCATCTCCTGCTTGCATGCAACACCCGCCGCTTCAATTCGGTAGAACTGTCACATCCGGTTATTTCGGAAGACATAGCCTGTACAATCTTTGGTTGGATGGTTCAAATGGTCTATGACAGAATATCATCCACCATTCTGGAGAGTGGGACATCATAGTGTATGACGAGTTCCCCATATCGACCGTAGAACTTCCTCAGTGACGATGTTAGTCGGTCACAAACATATCCCTGACTGAGAAGCTCATCTGAAAGACGCCTAGCTCTCAGAACGAAATCCGTATATTTGGTACTTGCTCTGGCATAGCGTATCAACTGAGATATCAACACGCCATAAGCAGGCGATGAAGGGATGTTGCTACTCAGAAAAGAAAAGTTTGTAATGCTGAAATTGAAGTCGTCACGTTTGTCATAGAGTGAGGTGTTCATGTGACCATCAGTGTCGTAGGACAACATTATGTCCAAACAGGATGCTGAATTATTTGTCTCTGTAGTTTCTTTGACTTCAAGCTCCGAAGGATAGATACTGCGGAGGTAATCCGCGAATTTTGGATTATTGATGGACAACACATCGTCTATGTATCTGTAAGTGAAGTTGAAGTCAGAAGCTAAGCATCTTTTCCCTTCAGAGACCAAAGATTGAATGAATTCAGCTTCGTACGAGTAAAGGAAAATGTCGGCAAGGAGTGGGGCATAATTGGTCCCCATTGGAATTCCGACAATTTGCTGGAAGACCTTTCCTCCGAACACCACAAAAATGTTGTCGATCAGAAAGTTTAACATCTGAATAATATCTGTTTCAGTGTACTTATTTTCAGAATCGGACTTTTCTTTTACAAAGTAGGTTTTGTCATAGTTAACAATAATAAATTTGTATTTGATGTTTTTTTTTTTTATGTTCCTCGAACACAGCAATTTTGAAAACATGGGAAATTTTATGAATGGCTTATAAATGTAAGCCTATTGTACTCATTGATAACTTTGACTTTTACAATTCAATTCAATTTAAATGATTTATTCTCATCACAAATTTATAAACATATACAAAACAGGGGACAGTATCAACATGAGAGAGAGAGAGAGAATATGTACATTGTATAGTGAATATGGAAGACTAACTACAGTTAAATAATCAAGGTACAAGTGATAAATTTGCGATTTTTTTCAAAGTAATCATGTTTTTGATTGGAATAAGTTTCTAAATTTATAATATCAACGTTTCTTCTGCTTTCTATATGAATAAAACGATTTCTACACATGCGTAAAAATGGACATACTAAAATGTAGTGAAGTTCGTCACCTAATTCGCATTTATCACAAAAATTACATTTTCTTTCATTTCTTTCAATGTTATGCCATCTGCCAATTTGTATGGGTGATTTATGGTTACAAGTTCTAAAACGGCAAAATGTTATCCTATCTTTTGTACCTAATTTATCTAGATAAAATTAAGTCCCTTCGGTGAATTTGAAACATCAGATATCCAAGTCTGTCGAATAGTTGTTTACAATAGATGCCTTTATTCTGCAAAACAGTTGGAGAAAATTGACCAAAGAAGTTGACAAATGACCTTGTCCTTTCAGATATAACACCGAGTGACCTTTGTCCAAACATTTTAAAGTGTATAGTATATTTTATTTATCATTTACGTTTATCAATTTTGTGTTTATTTGTCAATTTCATTGAATGGATTAGATATAAATTCCAGTATATAGGACGATGGTGTCCGACCATCTTAAATCGTCTGTATCTCCCTCCTTCGGTCCGTCTGTCGTCAAATAAATTATTTATTTATCTATTTAATATTTATTTATTTATTTATTTTATTTATTTATTTATCTGTTTATCTATTTATTTATTCATTTATTTGTTTATTTATTTATTTATTTATTTATTTATTTATTTATTTATTTATTTATCTATTCATTTATTTATTTATTTATTTATTTATTTATTTATTTATTTATTTATTTATTTATTTATTTATTTATTTATTTATTTATTTATTTATTTCATACGCCATGTTTAAGAAATATATTCGTAACCTCCCCCCATCTGGGTTTTCCATTTATTTGTAGTAGAAAAACAAAGAGAGGACACCGATGGGTTAATAAGGGGCGACAAATTGTTTCGTATATATATGCAATAGAACGTTACATTAGGTTTCTTTTTTACCATCATCCAATTCTTTCATTAAAGCCTCTTTCGTTGCTTTATTTTCACCCTTGTTTCTCAGCTCGCGTACTTGAAGACCCATTTTTTTGAAAATTGCTGGAAGCCGCCTCAAATCTGTAGTGACAGCAGGTAAAGCTTCTGGGCGCCCATCCAGGAACTGCTGGACTCCCACCACTAAAGCTATCCCGTCCATATCTGATATAGTAGAGAACTTTTAGTTACTAAATACCGGTATACATGTACTTACTGCAAATTTATCCTTTAAATTTAGCAACTGTTCAAGTCAGGGAGATGATATTACCTTGGAGCGGCTTTATCATCTCCTTGGGGCGGCTTTTTTTTAGCGAACAACGAAAGACAACTCGTGAATCAAATCAAATATCAACTTTTAATAGAAATCAAATATCAACTTTTAATAGAAACCACATACAATGTATACGGAAAAACTCGTTCAACTTGGATTTTTATAAATAATAAGTAAGAGAAATTTTAACAGTAAACAACATGCAGATACGTACATCAACAATGTTTTGAAAAGTGACGGCCAAAATTTTTTAGCCTTTTCGGGGGATTTCTAGATAGTCAAGACGCTAACAAAGATAATATTTATGGTTTGGCTTATGTCGTTGAAAAAATATAAACATGTAAAAAAATCCACTTACACAGGGCATACTAAAATCCAGTCTTATAGTTTAGTAATTTATTTTCATATTTTTCTACTTTCGTTTTCGTTTCTAGTGCCACGTGTGACACATATTATAATAATTACCAAATGTGTTTGTTTATCTGATTCTAAGCATTTTGATTGGTCGATCGCATTTGTTGTGACTTCCGTTATGAGATGATAAAATGTCAAAATTGACCGGAACTACTTTCACATTAACGCAACAGAAATCAAGAATTGTCTAACGCATGAAATAAACAATACAAATGGTCTCAAATAATCCATTAAAACTAGAGACAGTTCCATTTGTCGACTCGTAAACATCACAGCACAGTACTGTGAATGTTTGCAGAGATTAGATCGGTTGCTACGCGCATGATTTGAAAACTGCAACAAGTGAACATAAACGGCAGTTTGTTGATGGATTTCTTGTGTTTCTAGGGAAATTTTGATTGACCTATTAGAAATGCATGAAAAAACTTGTCCTTTATTTTTCTAAAATCATCGTAATTAATCTAATACACATGGATATACAACATGTAGGATGAATAAATTTGAAAGTACTGAGCAAAAGCTACGCAATCGCGACTTACCAAACTTGTCATGCCGATTTCGTTCGGATTCCTAAGAAATAATTTACAGCTGATATTCTGATACCTGTAGATCTTAACAAAGTGTTTTTTCTTCACACATAAGATCTACAGGTACAAGAAATGCTGTCTGAGAGTCCGTATAAATCCCAACACAAATTGCCTCATGTTCTACTTTCAACTGTCAAGTCTGCTGCCTTCGATAAACAACGCGTCACAAATTACGTCATAACAGTACAGCAGTAAGTGCAAATAGGTAAAACATGCTGAGGTTCTGAAGGGGGAAAAGCTTTTTTTCCAGATTAAATGTCGGCTTGCTTTTTTTTCCTCTCAAACATTTTTGTTGTTAGGGAAGTAGTTCGTACCAGTTTAATATTTTCATACGCCACGTACTCAATCGTTCATTTTCCTTAGAATTTGTACGAATTCGGAATAAATTCATATGTTTGGTAATTATAAGTATTGAATGTTTATTTTTGCCATTTTATTGGATGATGAAATGTCAGTTGTCGTATCACAAATTTTGCGTAAAACCGCTTCGCTACGCTACGCGGTTTTACACAATTTGTGATACGACAACTGACATTTCATCATCCAATAAAATGACAAAAATAAACATTCAGTTGATCTCTCCACCATTTAATCCTGCTTTTATCTTATTATAAAATTAAATCAAGTCAGAGAATTTGCACATGGGGATATTGTGAAACAAAATCACTTCCCACCAGTACCTCCTGAGTCCTGTACGGGACAGAACGCTCAATGAAAAAAAAAATACAAAAACAGGATTACGTCCCCCTTACCTGTTGCAAGATAAATGTAGATCTAGGGAGCTCCTCCTCTTTTTACCTCGTCAGTGACGTCACTCAAAAGCATTTAGGACATTTAGATTGACGTGATACATCTATACTAAAAAGTCTGTAAACTATCAAACTAACATATGAGTCAATATCAAAAATTGCAGCCTTTTCTGTCAGTAGACAATTGTCATATTTCTATATTATATATAAGTTATATGACCAAAATTTTATCCTATAATATTGTTCACAATGGAATCTATCTTATGAGCACACTTTCTTTGTTCAATAATGAGGAAATCATTTCATTCTGTCTTATAGAAGGTCCATTTTATGGCAAATATTGCTGTCAACTGGCTTCAGAATTTTCTGAATGACTTCTTTGCGATAAAGTATTGTAAAAACAGTTAACTGCAATTGTGGTATTATGAGTCTATTATAATAAACATGAAAAAGATTGTACAAATACGTAAGAAATATTATAAATACTAGTTGCCTTATCTTAAATTTCCTCGAAATAAGCAGGACTGTACACCAAGAAAAAAGATTTGTCAATGGTGTAACAAACGCCTTTTTAGTCATAATTATATTGTCGCTTTTTGCTTTTTCAAAGTATTCAAAGACCTACTCCTTATCTACTTTTATATCTTGTCATTTATTTTCTCATGTCCACCTTTTTCAAAATAATTTGAAACAAATTCCATTAAGGGTTAGCTGAACCGTACATTTGTTCCACGTCAGTAGTGTTACGTTTATTTTTATCAATTGTATAATACTTAGCATGGTGTACTTTTTCCTTGCAAATTTTGATACAACATAATGTTTATGGAAAGTGTTACAAAGTCCAGGGACAACACTTTATCGAAGTTATTGTAAATTAATGATGAATACATCATTGGTGAAACGGTCAGTGGTGTTATAGTTACACCATTTACAATTTTCGTTACACCGGTGACAAATACAGTCTAAATGTGATTGCATCTTCATTGTGTTTTGGAAATGAAGTATTCAAAGGATATAAATGTCCTAATGTTGTGTTTAGCATTAAACGTATGTAGGTTATATCTATTTAAAGAGAGCCAATTTCACGATAATGCTAGTTGTGTTACACCACCGACATACCGAGTAACACCATTGACATATTGCCATTTTTTTTTTCTGGATTTTGTCTTCTATGTCATAAATAATTATGATTTTTAAGTGAAATACGATCAGAAGTATGTAATGTGTTCATCAAAGTTTCAATACCAAAGTTTTCGAGAATTTAACTTCTAAAAAGCACTATGTTTTGAATCCTGTTACACCAATGACCATCACATCATTCGAGAACCAGAAATGATTGTGAGATTGATGGGATGCAATCGCGGAGAGAATAGATATTACGGTTGAAGGTGATCTTCACAAAGACCCTTTGTAACATCCACAAAAAATAAACACATTAACACTTAAATTTGATGGCACACAAGGGACAAACACCCACAAAAAATATGAAAATTGAAGGAAAAGAAAAACAAATAATTCATGAACCTTAACATCAATAAAATAAAGAGGTTTCATGTTGACTGAGGTCGCAACATCACACATATCAAAGATACATGTAAATGACCGTGGTGGACACCAAAAGCATGTTCCAGTTAAAAGGTAGGCACTGGTGTTATACACGTGAAGTGGTCTTATACGAATAAAGATTGTTGTTACGTGTGGTTTACAAGTATACCTTAGTAATTTAAATTCAACGAAATTAATATGACAGAATAGGTATGAGAGCACCGAACAGAACTGTTATAAATAATCTACACAACAAAAATACCTTATTTTCACTGTTTAAAACTATTAATGTGTTAGCCATTTTGATTCTTTGGAACTTTCTTACTGTTTACAGAAGAAAAAAATAAAAGACCAGATATTAACTTCTATGACCTCAGTAATCAAATTTAGTGCAAAATACGTGCACACCCAGAATATCAAATTCTTGTCAAGGTTGATCAATTCAAATAATTCCAGACAGATTTTGTTTCGGTTCTTTTGAAGATAATTCTATGTTCTCAAACGAAGTAAATAACTGACATAAATATGAAAAAAAAAAACCCAAAACAAATAAACAAACATTATATTCTATATTGCAAAAATACTTTGTATATGGGAAATTACTTTTCCAAAAGTGGTGGCCGACACTTGTGACCTTACTGAAACTTCAAGTGTACCTAACAAAAACGAAAACAGGTACATTGTTTTATATTTTTGCTCACTATCTTAGTCCATTGCAGAATAAAGTATTGAAAACTTGGCTAAAATGATGGACAGACGGACATACAGACTGACATACAGAGAGTAAACTAATAGTCCCTCTCGGGTTTGTCAGTAGGAGGCTTATGAATTAAAACTGTTTTCTAATTGGAATTGTTACATTTTAAATTTACAATTCAAAATATCAGGAGAACAATTTTGGTAATAAGAACGCCTATACATAGGTCAATGGTGTTACAACTTGAATCATTGGTGTCACAAATTTTAGTATTTGAAAATTTATAATCTCGTGTAGACATTAGCTAGGATTTAAAAAATACAACAATTGAATGGTTTTTTTTCCTCATACCAACACTTTTATGTTGTCATTTTCTTTCTTTAACTCGAATATATTTCATCTTTAATATGACTTTGTCAGTGGTGTTATATTTCTTGTAATTGGTGTTACACTGCTTACAGAAAATAGAAAATAAAGCTTAATACAGATCACTTTCATCCATTTTACTGCAGATAATCTTAAAAATTGACATTTTGTACTTTATGAACAAGTGTGGTATGTCCCTTTTGTATTTAAGGGCATGAAAAACATATGATAAATTTCGATGTCAGTGGAGTAACAAAATTGTCATTGGTGTAATCGTCAAAATCACTGGTGTAACGAGGGTTACATTTTGAATAACTTCCGTAAAAATTATGACATCTGATCTATTTTTATTGTTGAGAAAAGAATTTAATTCATTTTATACAAAATGAGGAACTCTAATTTTAAGGAATATATCGGCTCCAATTTAAACTCATTAAATATCTTGTAGCTTCATGCATTTGTCCATATTTTGAGTTTGTATGCGCATAGAAATTTTAACTGATCATGAAAAACTAGCAGGAATAAAAGAAATAGATAGATTTATAAGCCGTTCACTTGATTACAAAGTTCCTTTTGTGCTGTTTGCATCAGAAGTCGAAATAATGGTTTAAAACATACGTTACACTACTGACACGTTTTTCTTAGTTGACATACTTTACGATTCTTAAAACTCTATTTGTCATGATTATTTGTTTGCAAATTATATTGATTTGAAGTTGTGGTTACTTGTTTTTTCTTGTCATCGAAAAATTATTTGAAAATCAGACGATATTTTTCTGATGTTTCATGCTTCAGATTTGGCTGCAATTTTTGATAATGACCCATATCAAATATTTTATTTTTATGGAGAGGGGAGGGGGGGGGGGGGGCAGGAAGTCTTTGCAAACAAAACAAAATTCCGGATCGAGAGGTTTAGGGGCAAAAATCCGGCCCAAAGGACCGACAAAAAAAGGGTTTTTTTTCCTGACCATGAGTCCGTGTTTGCTATTTAATATGGCCGAAAAATCACGCTGAATGATTTAAACTTTAAAAGTAATTTTCAACATTGGAAAATAAAAAAAAACTTCCGACTCTTATAATGGCAATAAAAATTACTGCTGGCAAAAGCCTTCCTGCCCCCCTCCCCCAAAAAATCAAATCGTTGCTCCATTACCAAAGGTCCTGTAACACCCTCCCCCCCTCCCCGCTCTTCCCCTTCCTGAAACCATAGATTTTCCACTTGGATATATAGATGTATCTCGAGTAAATATATAAAGGAAATAAGAAATTCCTGAGATACATAAGACGCAACAATAAAAATTGAATTGGCATAAATCGTATTGATTATAGTTACAATCAATAAAAAGAAATTATCAGAAAATATCGATGTGTACCCAAAACTAGAATGTACATACCTGTATATATGCTTTTCTTTCTTTTTATTTATTTATGGGTTTTTTTTGTTTTTTGTTTTTTTTTTTTTTTTGTTGGGTTTTTGTTTTTGTTTTTTATCTTGCTTTTTGTTTTGTTTTGTTTTGTTTTTGTTTTGTTTTTGTTTGTTTTTTGTTATAACTCCAAACTATTTTCAAAACTGGAGTTTCAAGTTCTCCTCCTAGTATTATGGACGTTTTTACAAAATGAAAAGAGTTTAAATTGGAACATGTTACTAGGATCAATGTAATGCTGACTAAATATTTACCAACCAAATCAATCGAAGCAGTTGGTATCCGAGCATGAAACATACTGCTTTAAACTCAGACAATGAACTTGATGTGATAAAGTATATAACGTGAACCGCTCTAATTATATGTGTACAATGTATATATTTTAAACAATACTTATGACGACATTTTCTATAAATTTGAACAATAGGAAGAGGAACTATTATCAAGTCGTGGACAAAGATTGTGTTTATGATAGAAGAGGGTTTATAGTATCAGATGCACGTGTATTGGGAAAACGATAATGTGAAGAAGGTAAGTTACGGCTTCCATTATTTTTATTTTATTTTTTTTTTTTTTTTTTTTTTTTTTTTTTTTTGTAATTCTGTCTTTCTGGAACTGAAAATGACCGAAGTTGCAAAGCAAAGAGAAAACCAGCGGATCCAACATTCCGAAAAAGGATTTGAAGGCGAATGGACAAATTGGGAGCGGAAGCAATTCATTGTATCCAGCATAGGTTTCCATAGTGATATTCCAAAATCTTTACATTACTAATGAGTGATTGTCTCCTTCTGTTAGAAATGGAGATAAAAGAGGCATCACCGGAACGAAAAAGAAGTATGTAAATTCAAACATGAGTTCATATATAGTTTCGGAAGTACACATCAATTATATGAATTGCAGAACGGTGAACCTAATTTTAAGTAGTTTTATTTCCTGGATCTGTCCCTGAGGTTTTATGACAGTCACACACTGGTACAATGTTGTCATCAGGATTCTAGAGTATAGATCAATATCAATGTCTAGAACATGCATACTCAAGAATGCATAATATAATCAATGATGCATCATTATACCTAGGGTTTACCGTTATAGGAGAAAAAAAAGCAAACCGAAGTATTGATCTTTTGGCTTGTAATGATTGGCAAATTTATGATCATAATCTATTTACATATATAACTGCAAACGCCTAGTAAATGGAATCAGATGACCTTTTCTATATAAATTATACAGATTAGAGGATAAAATTTTTGAGTATATCAATCTAGGTTGAACATGCATTACCATCGTGCAAATGATACGTGTCATTACAAAACGCGGATCTAGATTAAAAAAGGGGGAGGGGGTACCGTTAGGAGTTGTAACATTATAAATACAGAAATTGATATAATCTATGACCTAGGTCATATGTCTCATTCAAAAAAAAAATAGTCATATGATATCGTTTCAATATGTAGAATTATACCGGTAATGCTGTACTTAGAGTGAACGAAATCAATCGAAAGTAACGATTTTCATATAAAAAGAAAGCTAAGAGGGAGTTAAATCACTTGATAATGTGCAACATATTCTGAAAAAGCTTTACAAGGTTGTTTTTGTGAGGGGTATTACTGACCACCCTCACCCTCCCTCTAGACCCGCGCGTTAACCTGTCTTTCTACTAGGATGTTTTTGTGAGGAGGCATTACTGACCATCCTTACCTTGCCTCTAGACCTGCGCGTTATCTTGTCTTTCTACATGTTTTAGTGAGAGAATAATTACTAACCACCCTTACCCTCCCTCTAGATCCTTGCGTTATCCTGTCTTTCTACTAGGATGTTTTAGTGAGGAAATAT
This sequence comes from Pinctada fucata, assembly GCA_028142955.1. Lineage (NCBI taxonomy): Eukaryota > Metazoa > Mollusca > Bivalvia > Pterioida > Pteriidae > Pinctada > Pinctada fucata. Next base: position 17,015,186 of record AP027105.1, read on the forward strand.
TACTGACCACCCCTACCCTTCTTGTAGATCCGCGCGTTATCCTGTCTCTCTACTAGGATGTTTTAGTAAGGGGTTTTACTGACCAACCTCACCCTACCTCTAGACACGCACGTTATCCTGTCTTCCTACTAGGATGTTTTAGTGAGGGGATATTACTGACCACCCTCACCCTCCCTCTAGACCCGCGCGTTATCCTGTCTTTCTACATGTACTAGGATGTTTTTGTGAGGGGATATTACTGACCACCCTTACCTTCCCTCTAGACCCGCGCGTTAACCTGTCTTTCTACTATGATGTTTTTGTGAGGGGTATTACTGACCACCCTCACCCTACCTCTAGACCCGCGCGTTATCCTGTGTTTTAGTGAGGGGTCTTGCTAATCACCCATATCCTCACTCTAAACCCGCGCGTTAACCTGTCTTTCTACTAGTAGTTTTTAGTGAGAGGTTTTACTGACCACCCTGACCCTCCCTCTAAACCTGCGCGTTATCCTAGCTGTCTTTCTACTAGTATTTTTTAGTAAGGGGTTTTACTGACCACCCTCAGGCCCCCTCTAGACCCGCGCGTTGTCCTTTCTATCTACTAGTATTTTTCAGTGAGAGGTTTTACTGACCACCTCCGCCCTCCCTCTAAACCCGCGCTTATCCTGTCTTTCTACTAGGATGTTTTAGTGAGGGGGTATTACTGACCACCTAACCCTCCTTCTAGACCCGCGCCTTATCTTGTACTTTTAGTGAGGGTTATCACTAACCTCCCTCACCATCCCTCTACAGACCCTCGCCGGATCCTGTCTTTGTACTATTGGATGTTTTAATGAGGGGTTATCACTGACCACCCTCACCCTCCCTCTAGACCCCGCGTTATCCTGTCTCTCTACTAATGTGTTTTAGGGAGGGTTTTCATTACCACCCTCACACTACCTCTAGATCCGTGCGTTATCTTGTCTCTCTACAAGGATGTTTTAGTGAGGAGTTTTTCTTACCACCCTCACCCTCCCTCAAGACCCGCGCTTTAACCTGTCTTTCTACCAGGATGTTTTAGTGAGGGGATATTACTGACCACCCTCACCCTCCCTCTATACCCGCGGTCTTATCCTGTCTTTCCACGAGGATGTTGTAACGAGGGGATATTACAGTCCACCCTCACCCTCCCTCTAGACCCGCGCGTTATCCTGTCTTCCTACTAAGGGTCGTAGTACTAGAAGACATTTTTCACCGTGACGAACTTCGAACTTCGCACTGCGAACATTGAAGAAAAAGTGGCGTAGCTGCCGTTCGCGTATAAACATATAAGCGGAGTCACCTACATTTTGATAAGTATACTCAATGGAATGGTATATTGGACTTCCTGTATATTTCGGCAACCAACTTATGAAATTAAAAAGCGAAGTTCGAAGTGCGAAGTGCGAAGTTCGTCACGGTGAAAAAAGTCTAGTACTAACCACCTCACCCTCCCTCTATATCCGCGGTCTTATCCTGTCTCTCTACTAGGATGTTTTAGTGAGGGTTTTACTCACAACCCTCACCCTCCCTCTATACCCGCGCTTTAACCTGTCTTTCTACTAGGATGTTTTTGTGAGGGGATATTACTGACCACCCTTACCCTCCCTCTAGACCCGCGCGTTATCTTGACTTTCTACATGAATTACTGACCACCCTTTCCCTCCCTCTAGATCCGCGCGTTATCCTGTCTCTCTACTAGGATGTTTTAGTGAGGGGATATTACTGACCACCCTCACTCTCCCTCTTGACCCTCGCGTTAATCTGTCTTTCTACTAGGATGTTTTAGTGAGAGGGTCTTACTGACCACCTTTACCTTCCCTCTAGAACCACGCGTTATCTTGTCTTTGTACTCTCTGCTGGGATGTTTTAGTGAGAGGGTCTTACTGACCACCTTCTTCCTCAATCTAGATCCGCGCGTTAACCTGTCTTTCTACTAGGATGTTTTAGTGAGGGGTATTAGTGAACACCCTCACCCTCCCTCTAGATCCGCGTGTTAACCTGTCTTTTAGTGAGGGGTATTACTGACCACCCTCACCCTCCCTCTAGATCCGCGCGTTAACCTGTCTTTCTACTGGGCTGTTCTTACCCTCCCTCTAGACCCGCGTGTTAACATGTTTTTAGTGAGGGGCCTTACTTACCACCCTTACCCTCCCTCTAGACCCTCGCCTTATCATGTCTTTCAAAAATTCCATCAATTTGTCTCCTCGAATTGATAGATCGAACTACCTTGACCCATTGCGTGTTGTTGATTCACGGGAATGAAAAGGTAAAATGACGTAATATTTGCTCTTGGCGTGCATATTTCAAATCAAAAGCAAAATGCACCGTGTTGCAGTGTAAAATTGAACTTCAATATGAACCTGTTTTAAATCTTAATCCGAGATTAGGGACGTAACTTTAACTTTGCACTTCTACTTGAACTTTTGTACATTCGGACTGTACATGAAAGTAGTGCCACTTGAGGTAAAGTTGCAAGAGTCAGAGTGAAAATGACAGCTTATTAATCATTTTTGACAATCGTGCATATTATAACATCTGGTTTCACCGTGTATTTTTGAAGGAATTCAATGTTCTGCTGAAAATGACGTTTAGAAAACAAAAGGACTCGGTAAAATATTAGTGGGTAGTTTATGTATTCATAAGAATTAGGACCTCGCTTCGGCGAATAAAGTAATCAACCCTCCGTACGTGCGTCCGTCAATGCACTTATTGTTTTACGCGTTTCTGGAGTTATGTGCCCTTTGATTTTTCATAAAATGATCCTGAAGAAGATTCGTTGAAGCATTGATATGGTAAGTATAAGATCATTAAGATGTAGGCACCCAACAGAAGTTGTTTTCTTAAGGTATTAGATGTATAATGAACTAATGACAAATGTGGATAATCATGCCCAAAATATTGAAAGCATAAGTAAAAAATATTTCATATTTCTCTATTGCTTCTGATGTTTCACAAACTTTTGTACTATGAAGGTAGGTTTTGGAAAAAGGATTTTTTGAATAGGGTCATTTTTGGAGTTATCTCCCCTTGGTAGAGAAAAATATAAAAATTAATTGCAAACGATCTAAACGGTGAACTTTGAAATTTGATAAATATGAATTTTTAGGATTTTTTCATCCATCCATATTTGAGCCCCCATCATTTTCTTGAAAAATATGGCTGAAATATTAGTTTTTCTATAGACTTCAGTGTAAACTCTGAGGGCCGATAACTCTTATGGGAACTTACTTTTTACCAAAAAAATTGGTGAGCAATTTTCGATAAAATATATTATACCTAAGTCATAAGTTTAGAATGCAAAACTCAATAAATGGGTGAAACAATTTTCCCTCATTATACATCTAGTTCCTTAATCTGTAACACTATTTCACATTGGTACAGATTTTGAACGTGCTTTGGACTGGAGTGCAGTTTGACCGGGGCTGAAGCCATAATTGTAACGTGGAGCAAGAAGATTTGATTTATCAGTGAACCTTTTTTTTATACAATTTGCTGATGCTTATAAAAGAAAAATTCTCTGAAAGTTCAAAACTTCTAGTTAGTAATGTAGTTTTTCAAAAATAAAAAGTCGAAGAATGCGCAAATATTTTATATCACCACCATGTTACAGTATCTTACTTTTGTTTGATTTCCAGCTAGCATACAGCTAAACATGGGTGTTACGGACCCAGGCCGTAGGGATCGGGACATCGATGGAGGATGGGCGTGGATGGTCATGTTTGGTTCCTTTGGGTGTCAATTTCTCGCAGGATTTCTGAACTACAGCGCAGGTGTGATCCACGTGGCACTACTGGAGGAATTCGATGGGGGCGTGGCTAAAACGTCCTTTGTTGGATCAGTGTTTGCCAGTCTGGCTTTTCTTGTTGGTAAGCATGAATAAAATCATTTCCATTATCAGCAAGATTTCCATAGTGAGTAGACTTTTATTTAGGCATCATGTTATCGAAAAGTTATGAAACAAGTCCGTATGTCAGGCTGTCTGTTAGTATACAGCCAAATTGCTTTTATCAGACCTTTACGTCCTTCTTGAAGAAATTCAACATTACCTACATGTACAGGACTCTCGTGAACACCACATTTTTGGAACTAAGGCCAGGGCCTTTGTAATTGGAAAAAATAACGACGTTTTCTCAACAATTGGAGAAAATATAAAAACAAAATGAAGTAGAGTGCTCTCATTTTGATAATTCAGTCACAAACAAACGCTTCTTTGCACGTATTTCTTGTCAAATTTCACTTGAAATTTAGCATTTTTAACTGGATTTTTCAATGAGGTGTCAAATTGAGAAAAATGGTAAATAAATTGGGGGGAAAAAAGTTCTATTTTGCAGTGAGAATTGGACCGAATAATGGCCCCAAATTAAGCCGATCGAGAACCCTAATGTAATTTAAAGTTTTGATAGCACTGCGTGTGGTATAAACAATAATTGGGTCTCATTATGGTATAAATGTATTGAAAAACTACTTTCCAGGTCCCTTTGTCAGCATCCTGATAAACATCAGTAATTGTCGTATAACAGTGATGCTGGGAGGATTGCTCCTTGCGGTAGGTTACAGTGCCAGCTTCTTCGTGTACAGACTTGATTTTCTTCTTGTCACATACGGTATTTTAGCAGGTACTTTATTGAAATAGATTTGTTTGCTTTCATAAAAATGATTATCTGAAAAATGGTCTTCTGATTTTCTTTTACTTTTGAGGAAATACAAGTATATCTGTTTAAATGTGTTATTAATTATTTTAATCTCTGTGGAAACAAATAACATATCCATTTACTTGCAATATTGATTAATATACAGTAAGATTTATTGTAGAGACAACACATGTAGGTAAAACAACAACATATGAAACTTTTTTCGGCAAGAAGCAAATATTCTTAATGTAAATACTAGTAGTGCTCCAAATATTGCAGGATCTCCGAGGGAATTTTGAAATATATCTTCTTTCCACAGGAACTGGTACCAGCTTTATCTGTATGACAACAGTTGTTGTGATAGCTTATTCCTTTGTCAAGTACCGAGGTGTCGTTGTTGGTATCAACATCGCAGGAGCGGGCCTGGGAATGTTCGCAAGTGGCCCCGCAGCTCAAGCTCTTATAGATGCTTACAATGTGCATGGCGCCTTTCTGATGTTAGGGGCAATTTCATCACATGCCATCGTGTTTGGAGCATTGTTGAGGCCGTCTCATATAGAATTGGGTCAAAAGGTAAAACTACATTTTAGGAAAAGGACAGAAAAGGACGATTCTAGTCAATCTTGCTCAGATTCCGGTGTGGTGCAGTTGTTCAAAAATCCTACATTCCTCTGTTTTGTGGTATCCAGTTTACTATGGAACTTCTCCTATGCAATGCTTCTGATCCACCTCCCGAATTTCGCCCATGTAAGTGGCGCCGACCACCACCAGTCTGCCCTGCTTATAACAATGATCGGTGTTGGTAGCACCTTCAACAGGATTCTTACGGGTTTGACACAGGGTCCTGATGGGTTCGATCCTTTGTTGATATACATGGGCTTTCTGGGCGTTACTGGGGCTCTTATACTCACCTTTCCTCTTTATTCAGCACAGTACAGCGGACAGATGGTATTTTCACTTCTATTTGGAGTATACAGTGGAGGTCTGATTGCCTTATTCAACCCACTCTCCATTGAGCTAGTCGGACTCCAACAATTGTCGTCTGGTGTTGGTATCCTCTTCTTCTTGTCAGGGATAGGATACATCATCGGACCACCTGTTGCAGGTAGGTATATACCATCACTGAACATGTTATGTCAGTTAGAAAAATAAACCTTGGTCATCTAAAGTGCATACTAAGTAGTTTTCTAACAGACGTTTTATGTTAAACATCATCAAATTCAATAGAACCATTAAGAACAGATAAATTTGTAGTATGGATCAGACATGCAGGTTTCGGGTTATTAACGCTCGTCAGTGATCCTCTATCTAAGCAATGTAACATGATCAAAGAGGGAATAAACTTATGTCTAAAAGTTTGCCGAAAGACATAGCAGGAATGGTGGGATATGATGCTACATGACCCACGATGGAGAAATTTTCGAATGCGTTGAAGAAACGAGCAACCGAAGTGGACCGCTACATGTGCTCTCGGGGACTCGATCCTGGTCCAAGAGCAGTGACACACACCAAGTGGTGCAAATGTTAAACGTCATCAAATTCAATAGCACCATTAAGAACAGATTAATGTGCAGCATGGACCAGACATGCACTTTTCGGTACTTAACCATCGTCAGTGATCCTAAACAATGTAATATGACCAAAGAGTGTAAAACGTATGTCTAAGTGTGTACCGAAAGACATAGAAGGATCCTTACATGATAAGAGAAAAAGTATAACTTTCAAAAATTTTCAGATGTTAAATGTATTAAGACTATTAATTCTCATAAACATGTTTTCAGAATAAGGGTACCTTTTTCATCCTGCCATCTTTTCGTTCCAGATTCTCTTTGTTTAAATTTGAATCCTTTTACAACCTTTGATTAGAATGAAACAAAGACTTATACAGTAGATCTTCGCTAATTCATGATTTCTATTGGTGTTATATTACACAGGCTTTATTGTTGACAATGGAGGGAGTTACAACGAAGGGTTCTTTCTATCAGGTAGTGTAACCTTTCTGAAAGTACTGTTCATCTTCGATTCTACATATTAAATTTTGATCTAAATTGTGATCGAAAATTGATTTTCATATCTTCTCCATATCAAATTTTAAATATTCTAATGTAAAAGTAACAAAAGTAGCTAAAAGTAATGTCCAAGAAAAACATGTTCTTTTTGAAGAATATCAACTGGTTGAAGGGATCGAATAGCGTCTTGAAGAAGTTGTATGGCATCTTGCTAAATTACAGAAGAGGTCAAACAATCTGCAAGAAGTCTCTTGCTAATCTAGACAAATTCAGACAGAGAGAAGTTACTGTTCAGAATACGATGCAAAATAACCTGTTTTTGTGCTGTTTTACGTAACATGTACATCATGTTTTTCTTTTTAATATTTTTAAGGTCTATTTTTCGTGGTTTCTTTCCTTATGATGCTAGTATCCGCTGCCTACAGGAAGCCAATATCGGAAGTAGAAGACTCCGAAGTATTGTCGGTCAAACGACTGGCAGAGACGCGTTTTCTTTCCGGATCTACCTGCATAAATACCTCATTGTCGCTTATTGTTCAAGACGAAATCAGCAGCCTGAAGGCAAAATCCCGGGCTGTATCGGCCAGTAATATAGAACTACATGAAAGTACAGCCGTTCTTGCTAATGGCTACCATTCCTCATCCTTGCTTGGCTCCAAGACCTTGTATTCAACGGACCAAAACGATCAAGATCCATAATGACAAAATTGTGATGAAAAGCACCATTCTGGTTCAGATATTTCAACAGATTTCAAAAAGAGCGTAAAACTTTCTTTTCACTTATGTTTTTTAGCTTTACCTCGTAGTCATTGATTTTAGAAGATCTCGGGTATTTACGTCTGCTCCAGAAAAGAGTTTACATGCTTTGTTTAATGTTTTATCTGTTGTTGACTTATGAAATAAAGGCATTTTGCGCAAAAGTAGTAATTTTTTTTATCAAACATCTGCCTTGCATAAAAGAACAAAAAAATAAAATACATAGCAAAAAGGAAAGAGCAAAGAATCAAAGATACGACAAAACACAGAAAGAACCACGTTGATTTTTTTTAAATTAACATACACTGTATACAGCACTGGTATATGCTTTCAAAATTATTTTGGCGTATAGGAAATTTCCCTTTTGTTAACTTTCACTTTTTTCGTCACTAGATAAAAGTGATATTAAATAGACCTTTTACCGGAAGATTGCCTTCTCTGAAGGCACGAGTATATGAGTGCTCACAAAAGACATGCTCTTCCTTTCTTTGTTCAGAAACCATATTTTCGATACTATCTTATATGACAGCAATGATTCAAAGCTACTTACACATGCTCCTCTCAAAAGTACAGTGCACCCAGATCTCAAGTGTACTACAAAGGGCCCCACTTATTGTTTTACCACAATGTCGACCTCGTGAAAATGATTTATGCATACATCTATAAGACCTTGATAGAAGAGGCTTCAATAAATCTTTTCCTCTTTATTTTGACAGTATGCAGTATCTTCATATACAAAGTGATTGCACATCCCCTCAAATTGAGAAAGAAAGAAATCCCAATCTGTATAGGCAACGGATTAAATGTTTATGAGCAAAAAGTTATATAATAATTTCACAAACAGATCTTTCTAAGACGCTACAACATAATTTAGTGTAACTGTCAAGAAAATATTTTGTTAAATGAGATTGCTGAAAAGTCTTACTTACATGTGAGACCTCTAGAAATATATTTAGATCTCTGGAAACGCAATGTAAAAGATGAAACATTTGGATACATTTCGCATGTTCATGTACGATGACGAACGTCTTGCATGTCAATGGAGACCTTCGGGAACATCTTGCATGTGCTATAGGACCCATCGAAACTTCTTGCATAAACGAGGAGAGTTCAAGCACCTCTAAATGGGCTGTAAGCTGTTTGGAAATATCTCGAGTGAACGTTTGGATTTCTGGAATATCGAGTGTGTAGGTTGTGATCCCTAAAAACGCCTTGCGTGTACGTTTAGACCATCAAAACGTCTTGTACGTAAATTAAGACATCTTGAAACGCCATGCGATGTCAGTTTTAACTTGGTGAGGGTCATTGCTTGTCGATCAGGAGTCCCAGAGGGCACATGTAGCCAAGTTCGACCAACTTTGGTTGATCGTTTCTTCGACGCATTCGAAAATTTGTTGTCAAAATTTCTTGAAATTTCCAAAACGTGGATCATGTAGCATCATATCCCACCCACCCTGCTACGTCTTTTGGTACATTTTTGGACACAATAACTTTCACACTCTTTGGCAGTATTACATTTTCAGATTGAGGATCACCGACGAGGGTGTAATTCCGAAACGTGCATTCCTGGCCCATGCTGCAAATTGATATGTTCTTAAATGATGCTATCGAATTTGAAGACGTTTAACATTTGTACGATGAAACTTTTTGAAACGTTTTACATGTACGATGAGAACTCTGAAAACGCATTGTATGTACAAAGAGACCCCCGGAACCTCTTGTGTTCACACATGAATCTTTGAAACGAATTACATAAACGTAAATTAGAAACCTTTGAAAGAACGATGAAACCAATTGAAACATCTTAGGTGTACGAAGGGACCTCTAGAAACATCTTTTCTTTACGATGATACCTCTGAATTGTTTGTATGCATTAGCAGACCACTGGAAACGTCTTTCGTCTGTGGTGAATACCATGGAAACATCTTTTATGTAAGATGATATTTCTGGAACGCTTTGAAATATTTGGATTTCCCCTCTTTCGGCTTCGAACATCACTGATGATACATTATTTGTTCAAATGCGCATAAAAGAAAGGAGGGGATCTTCAACCAACTACCTTTAACACCGAGATCTACACAGTCTACTTCAAACGACAAAAAGTGGTTTGTCAGGGTCAGGTCGGTAATCTTATAAAAATTCTTAGTATAAGAATACTTTATTCTCATTATTATATCAACATAAACACTTTTGATATACTTATATACATATTTTACATATATAAAGTATCCTTACATTAACAGGTGTCCAACATTTGCCTGGGCCAATTAGCGGCAAGATCGATGAGACTGATCAATTAACTCACTAATTACGCAACCGATGTAATAAGTTCTATATAAAATCCTGATTGTCCAAGAAAAAATCGTTCATATTTCTACCTTTTTATATAAATGTTGGACAATTAGGATGACACCGTTGCATCACCCACAGCAAAGCACCAAAACAAGCAATGCGAAAACAGACAGTAGACAAACACAGCAAGAGAGGAGAAGAGGCATACGACATAGAAACGTTAAACACAAAACACCACACATAAACTAACGAGACCATTGGGCAATCGGTGCCGACTAAGGACAACCATCTGCCACGCCAGTAGCAAATGGTGTAGGTATCTGGATTACGTGCGATCAACCCTCCCACTTTTCCGGTTACCCAAGGTCCTGAAGAACGCACAATTGTAGTGTAAAATACCATCCTCACTGTAAGATGACCACACAAACAAGACAACAAAACGAGGGTGCCAAGCAACAGACATATTAATAAGTATATGGAAATAAAAGCAAAGAGCATACGAAATACAGTCTGTGCTCTGCAGGTTGTAGCGAGCCCATGCTAAAAGGCGTTTGATTATTTGATGAATTTGATGGTAATTCTGTCAACCTTTGATCCTTCTAATTTTGTTTCTTATGTCCCCATAAAAGGCAGGTTAAGAAATTCTCAAAGTAATATACTCTGATTCTTGTATAGGTACGAATTTTAAAAGAAGCTCATAGGATTTTTTGTTAAATTATCAGAAATTCTTAACTACTTCATGAAAGCGGAAACCTTGACCATTTTGACCTAAAGTTTCTTGGTAATTTGTAAATCTCTACTACGAATATCCAAAACATTAGTACATGCCTTAGCGTACCGGTTGAGCTCTGATATGTAAATACCGTATGACGGTAGTCTAGGAACATCACCTTCAAACAAGGGGGAAATTACTTCATGTATGTTGAATCAAAATAATCTTGTCATATTTTCAATTTTGATAATTAGGTCCAGAAGTGGTGTTTCTGTTTTTGTAACGTTTGTCTTGAGAGGATGAATTTCTTAAATGACGTCTTGCGTCTTGCGTGAATACTGAGATTTTTTTTTAGACCTATGAAAACTTCGTTTGTATGATACACGTCTTGTGTGTATATCGGGAAACGTTTTGATTGTATGGGCATACCTCTCGAAACCCTCTTAGTGGATTAACCATTAGAAAGGCATTGCATGTACGGTAGGGACGCCACCAAGGATTTGTTTGTAAAGGTAGACATCAAGAAACGTAAGAGGTGCGAACTCTAGAAACATTTTGCGGGTACAATTAAACTACTTTAAACGTCTTGATTGCATTTTGTTGCCTTGGCAACTTTTGCGAATACGATGAGACCTCTGGTACTTGGAAAATTTATTTTTAGTAGCGATACCTTTAAAACGTTCATGTTTGCACGATGGAACCTCTGGAAACTCTTGAGTGGATAGCAATACTTATTGAAACAACTTGCGTGAATTGCAAGACCTCTGAAACAACTTGCGTGAATTGAGATACCTTTGGAATAAACATCAAGGAAGTTATTCAGTCTCAAAGTCGAGAAGGCAAAGCAAAATCGTGAAAATTCCCATTGAAACGGTTGCGAACCCCAGAATGAACAACATTCCAAAGTGAGACAACTTGTATGAATTATGAAATCTCTGGAAACAATTTGCGTGAATTTTAATACCTCTAGAAACAAATTGCGTGAAGTATGAAATATCTGTAAACAAAACAAAACAGGGGATCTCCAACAACACCAGGTTGCAGCACCCACAGCAAAACCCCAAAACACCCAATGCAAAACAAAAACAAAAAGCAGACAAGCACAGAAAGAGACGCATAAGGGACAAAGAACGTCAACGCACAACACAGAAACATCAAACACAAAGGACTACACATAAATCAACGAGACCAATGGGCAACCGGTGCCGACTTAGGACGGTCATCTGCCACTGAAATAGCAGAAGGTGTGATTATCCTTGATTATGTGCGCACAACCCTCCCACTTTTCCGATTACCCAGAGGTCTCGAAGAACGTACAATTGTGGTGTAAAACAACCTCCTCACTGTCAGATGAACACACACAAACAAGACCACAAAACGCAGGGGCCCAAGCAACACAGATGAATATGTAAATGGATATTAATTAAAAGAGGGCGTACGTACTACAGTCCGTGCTCTGTCGGCTATAGCAAGCTCATGTATGTTATCACATGAGGAGTCCGACTGACATTCAGAGAGGACAGGTGGTCAGGGCCCGTCACGGAGTCCCGTCGTCACAGTCAGTCAAAGTGCAAGTTTTTAAGATTTCGCTGGTACACGACTGTAGATTTGTCAAGTACCAAGCCTAGTGTCCGTCTGGTGACATTAGGATCATATCCATGGTATAAAAGGCCTTTGATGATTCTGACGCATTTTCGATAGTGATGTTTTCTATCTTTTATCCTTCTTATCTTGTTAATTATGTCACCATAAAATGCAGGCTGTGAAATACCCAAAGTAATATACTCTGTTGCCTGTATTGGTCCGAATTTCAGAAGAAGTTTACAATAATGTTGGTAAAATTTCCAGAAAGTCTTTACTAGTTTGTGAAAGCGAAAACCTTGTCCCAAATGTTTCTTGGTAATTTGTAAATTTTTATTATGAAAATCCAAAACATCAGTACATGCTCTAGCATACCGGATGAGCCGTGAAATATAGATACCATAGGACGGTAATCTAGGAACATCATCGTCAAGCCAGGGGAAATTTACTATGTTAAATCCAAAATTATCTCTTTTGTCATACACACTTGTATGGATCTCTCCATTAACAATTTTGATATTTAGGTCCAAAAATCGTGTTTCTGTGTTTGAAACGTTTGCCTTGTTTAGAATCAATTCTTGTGGATCAATAACATTTTTTATACCTGTCAAAAACAGGATTGTCGATAGTAAGAATATCATCCAGGTACCTAGAAGTACCAATGAAACATTTCACATCATTATTTTTTTTTTTTTTTTTTTTTTTTTTTTTTTTTGCTTTTGAAGATTTTGGATATATTCCTTTTCATACGTGTATAAAAATAAATCTGCAACAAGAGGCGCACAGTTAGGGGTCCGCTCACCAGTTTTTTTCTAATTCGGTCACGCGGCACAGAAATATTGCGCAATCATACATAATTTGACGTCATCTCATTTTATTTCTATATATTTCACATAATTATACTATATATCATTCTGTTCGTTATATCTATAGCTTTTATGTGATATTAGTCTCAATGTCATGTTAAGATTGCTATACGTGATAAATGTCATACATGTTTGCTGAAAAGGGTTCAGAAAATTGGCCTAAAATTCATGGTTTTTGCCATTTTTCTGTGTATTGTTTCTGGTCTCCTAGAAAAATTTCAGAAATAATTCTTCTATTTCCTTAAAGCTATTATCTTATACTCCTTTCTAGCCAAATTTAAAAAAATTCCAATACATGTAACTAAAAAAATGTGTAAAAACCCAAAAACTTCATATTTTCCCTTATGAAGTCTTGTCAAACAGGGAAAATCCGGTACGCCTTTTAAAATATCTATATTTAGACTAAATAAGTCATGTGACCTAAAATTTTTATTGCTCTTACTCAAGGCAGGCATACTCTACAATATGCATCTCACCATTATAGACTATCTTCATAATGGTCTTCTCAACCCACCTTTCAAAACCACTCAATTTCCCCTATTTCAGCTTTTCCACCCTGGACATTTTGGGTTTACTCTAAAAACCGCTGAGCGGACCCTAATAATTTTCCCTATGTAAGCGTTCAATTTTGTTTTCTGATAAAATGATAGAATTTGACTATTCGCACAAATTGATATACTACATAGTGTCGTAACGCAAATACCTTCCCAGAAATATGCCGCGCAAAGGTCCCTTCAACATCACAGAATGGACCCTTTTTCCCCTTCATTTTTGACATTGCGTAAACCGTAACTACTCTTTTATAACATTCAAAGGATAATTACCAGAAGACTTACATATAAGATATTGGTATCTTTTTAATCTGTATGCATTGTAGTATTTTGTGATACATGGTTTCTAAGAACTTTTTAAACAAAATTTCTTGTCGCGACGCTGTCTTCGACTCTATTAGGGTCCACTCACCAGTTTCTCTAATTCGGTCACGCGGCACAGAAATATTGCACAATCATACATAATTTGACGTCATCTCATTTTATTTCTATATATTTCACATTATTATACTATATATCAATCTGTTCGTTTTATCTATAGCTTTTATGTGATACTAGTCTCAAGGTCATGTTAAGATTGCTATACATAATAAATATCATACATGTTTGCTGAAAAAGGTTAAGAAAATTGGCCTAAAATTCATGGTTTTTGCCATTTTTCTGTGTATTGTTACTGGTCTCCTGGAAAAATTTCAGAAATAATTCTTCTATTTCCTTAAAGCTATTATCTTATACTCCATTCTAGCCAAATTTAAAAAAATTCCAACACATGTAACTAAAAAAATGTGTAAAAACCCAAAAACTTCATATTTTCCCTGATGAAGTCTTGTCAAACAGGAAAAATCCGGTAAAATTTTTATTGCTCTTACACAAGGCAGGCATACTCTACAATATGCATGTCACCATTATATACTATCTTCATAACGGTCTTCTCAATCCACCTTTCATGATGAATCCAATTGAGTTAAATAAGATCCTGATGATAATCTCAACAGCACTCACAATAGAGCGCAAAATTGAGCATCGACGGATCCCTAGCATGCTAGAGGTGGGACCAGGTGCCCGGGAGGAGTAAGCATCCTCTGTTTGGCTAGCCACACCCGTCGTCGATGTTCACGAACGGAAATGAACAGAATATCTACAATACATACACTGTCTGAGCATATGTCTATATAGAAAGTGCAATGGCGACCATGTCAGGAAAAAATATTAAAAACACTTAATTACTGTCAAACCCCTCGCGGGGAACGTTTTTACACGACAAAGGGAATAAGTGTGACACAAATGAGTTAAAGAAGTTCAAAATGACACATTTTCTATATCTGAATGGTTACATTCCCCTCATTATCTGCCTATGTGTATATTCATATCACACTACATATACATTTGTATACATTATTCAAGAACATATGTATAAGCTCAATTCACTTTCACAAAGTATTTGACTGTTTTTCAGTTTATATTCCTCTTATTCTTGAACTTCCACCATGGATATTTGCTTTTCTGTTTCAAGAACAACCGCAAATTAATGTACAGTAATTAGTATAGTATCTTATTAAAACATACAATATCCCTCTTTCAGGAATGATCAGCGACATTCTGGATTGCGATTGAATGGCTGTCAATATCACCAAACAAGACATCGTTACCTGATATGTACATAAATATGTACATCGAGCAAATCACCAAATGTGGGAATTTTTCATTGAATTGTTGCAATGGATGTCGCGCGCAAAAAGGAGACGCTAACTCTCCTCGGGTATCTAGTCTCACTTCGGAATATTGTTTATTCCGGGGTTCGCAACTGTTCTAATGTAAACTCTAGTGATTTTGCCTTATCTTCTCCATTTCGAGACTGAATAACTGATAGGTATATATACTTCTTCGATGTGTATTCAACATTATGTAAGGAAATCTTAGACAATCGGGAGATTCTTTCGACAGAAATACAACTAACAAAATTATCATTATTATAAATGAGAATAAAAGTTAAATCGCTAATCGTATTAGTTCCCTATACAGTTAAACCTGCCTTAGCGACCCACTGTATTAAGATACTTCCTGTTTTAAGAGACCAAATGTTGTATTTCCCAAGTTTACAATTTTCATGTAAATGAACCTGCATTAAGAGACCACCTATCCGAAGTGACCTTGATTCGACATTCCCTTGAAGGGTCTCTTAAAACAGGTTTAACTGTATTCAATTAGTACTTTCTGAATCAGACATGGTGAGATCGGACTCCGAGTGAGATGACAAAGTACTAAAATAATCGGACGAACATGCATCATCCTCGTGTGACCGGGTGTGCCTTAACTGTTCTTTCATGTCTTGTAATGGTGTAAATTCTTGCGACTCTCCAAGAATAAACAAAATAACTTTTGCAAGAATTATTCGATTCATACAGTCCCTTCGGTTACCACCTCGCAATGGCGTACCCTTTGCGAATGAAAATGCATCAATGAATGGCAAGAAATACACGGGTAAGTAGCACTGCTCTGCAAATACTATCAACTTTCGGAAAATCCTGATTACCACTTCTCTAATATCAGATCTAGAGTTGTGGATTCCATTTGTTTCATCTTCATGCATAACATGAAACAAACAGTTTTTGAGAATATAACTCCCAATGTATTCGTCCACTTCTAATGTTTTGCTTTGAACAGCCACTTCCGGACAAACTGCAGACGTGCTCAGGATTTTTGCGCAGATGTAGCTGAATCTTTCCGTTTCTGTCAGCGACTGCATGAGTCTGCGTTCAGCAAGCAAAGACGAAACACGAAGATTGGCGACAAATCTGTCCTTCGGTGATTCGTCTGTTTGAAATAAAAACATATAGTTGTCACTATGTCCATCCCCTGAGAATTTATAATGGTCGATGTTTTCAGGAATCCAATCATTTATCTTGCATGCCGGTGCCAAGTCAATCTTGATATGTAAAAATTTGAATCGACATCCAATCCAGTCAACTGAAAATTGGCAAACTGGTTCTGTAGCTTCCGTTTTCATACGATCTTCCGTCCAAGGGGAATAACACATATTTTGGTACTTCCACGTGCTCTCTTCGTGGAGCACTTCGTTTAAAAGCTTCGTGAATTTAAAACGAACACCTTTAACGTCTAATCGTCCTTTGCTATCGAAAAACCACATTAGATTTTTCCTATTTACGTCGCTTGCCATACTTTCCCGTATCCCATGTTTTAATCTTAAATTGACGAAGCCTGTTCTTTTAATATTGTCATCCACCTCACAAAGGTGTCCAAATTCTTCGAGAAGACAAACGAAGTCGAATTCATTGGGAGGTTCGATTTTTGTGTTTTCACTTACACTTCCAGACTGTATAACGCAATTCGAGAATGTTCTTTCACGTTCGGATATTTTGTGACAAATGTCCCTGACTAAACACTCCACATTTTGTTTTATCAACTTTCCTTCTCCATCATTGAAAGATGCTATACCTTCACCGGGTATATGCAACAGTTGTCCTAGGGCATCACTTGAAGTTAGGTTCATTCTATTTCTAACAGCTTGCAGTTTGTCTACATTCTCTTGCATCAGCTCTATATAATCAATCTTATCTTCAGGGTATAAGAAAGAAGACCTACAGGAATGTACATCTTCGCCACATTCGCATACAATTTTGAAAAGTTCCTCGTTCTGAAGTTGTTCTGCTATGTGACACGGGAGATTTCCAGCATCGTCGGCCTTATTTTGTGCGCCATTTTCCTTGAAAGTGCGGATGACATCAGACGACACCTCCCGCCAAATTGCGTAATGTAAAGCAGTGTTGCCATTCTTATCCGATGCGTTTATATTAGAACACTTCTGAATAACTTGTTCAACAGTTGTGCGATCCGGAGCGACATCGTAGTTAAAAACTGTCATCAAGAGAGTCCTCCCAAAATTGTCTCGTGAATCCAAGTCTACTTTCATTTCTAATAGTAGAGCCACGCTTTCTGGATTAGGACACTGAAAGATTGGAGGGAATCCAATGATATTTTTATAATTCAAATCTAACCCATTTTCCTGGAAAAACAAAAGTGCTTTATCGAAATATTTAGACCAGTCATAGTCTAACATATTTTGTACAAAAAGATGTACTGGTGTTTCTGAGAGATTATTTGTCATGTTGATATCAGCACCAGCTGTTAAACACATGCGCATGATTTCTAATCCATAAAAGTCCCTTTCGTCTTCGAAAATCTCACTTGGGTCAAAGGGCATATATGACAGAAGATGGAAAGGTGTATTTCCCAAGTTATTGCGACTATTAAGTAACCTTGCCACGAGTCCTTTAGGAACATTTTTGAATTCACCCCTTACTAATGATCTCATGAAGTCGATATCCTTCTTTTCCATCCTTGAGCACTTGAAAAACAAATGCAAAAATGTATTACCATCTGTATTTTGAGCGAGGAAGTCCGGCATATGAAATGTGTCCAGAAAGTGTGTCAATTGATTCACGGCTTTGTGATATCCACCTGCCGCAGTGTGAAGTGGTGTACATCGGTATTTATTTTCAACACATACATCAACTCCTATTTCTTTCAATGCTTCCATTAATGACTTTGTCACCAACCTGTCTCTAAGCAGCACATGTAGAAGACAGTTTCTATCAGAGTCGTCATAATGAATCAGTTGCTTCAGTTCAAATAATTTCCTGACAATTTCGTCCGAGCCATTTTCTATGGCGAGAGCAACAGGGGTTTTTCCGTCCTTGTTTTCCAAGTTAACATCAGCCCCATTGGCAAGTAATGTCATCAAAACATCTAAATGAGAGTCCCTTTCCACTGCTTTATGTAAAATCGAGTTTCCTCTGTCGTCTTGTTTGTTTACATCAAAGCCTCGAAATATCATGCTTTCAATTTCACTTATATTGTTCTCCTCAACTGCCTTAAATTCCCCCTCCATGATTTTGAATGACACACTCTACTTGAGGAATTTATTGATTTTAGGTCGTCCCGATTTGAAACCATTCGTGTCTGCATTTAAATGATCCACGTACGGAAGCCTATTAGGGTATTTTAAAGATGACGCATGTTTACCTCATGGTTTATCTCTTATTTACAAGAAAATAAAACAATTCTCACTGGAGAAACCTATCTGGATTTCTTACAAAATGATACAACTACAATTACTTAGTAATATGTTAACCAAGTAAAATCCATTCTTTACATTGTAAGCGTACATAACGTTTCGGTCACTTTAACAACCGTGAAAATATTTCCCTAAAAGTACCAGTCACTCTACAGTAGACTGACCAACCAACAATGCGATAAGATCATGTTTATTGATATTTTTACTAAAGTAATTACTCTTACGCCATCTTTCCGCTGATTTTTGGTCGCATATTTCATTTCATAATGATGTTCATTCTGATTATATCCTACAGAATTTTTTAAAGCTGATCAGGGTCTTGACAAAATGGAGAAACCAGCCGAGTTGGAGTCGCCAAATCATGACCGGTATACTGCAATCATTCGTTGCCTTCTTTCACGGATAGAATACCTCTTGGCAATATGAATGAAGAATCTAGATGACCAGACAACTGAAAGACATGTCGTAACAATGCATTTTCTTCCGAAAGATGTATCGAAAAGTCTTTGTACCGATATGTCCTACAACAGTTGCACTTCTTCGGACATTTTCGTCATTTGAATCGTAATTAAAAACGGAAGAGCCCAGAAATGCAAATTTTCTCTCTAGAATTTAGAACAGTTTAAGTCAGCTAATTGACGACAAGATTTTTTTAAAGCTAATACTTGTTTTAGCTTCTCTGAATCGTTTTAACTTGAAGTATCGCTGATAAGAATAAGGATTGTTTCAAGAGGACTGCTCTATAACTGCAGAGTTTGGAAACTTCTTGGAGCTTCGGGGGCATGTAGGTTTTGTCCGTCTGTTTGTCCGCAAACAACTTTAATTTTAGCCATAACTTTTGAATGGCAAAAGGTATAGAGCATTTATATTTCAGATGTGTATTCTTTTTGACAAAACCTTTCCATGGATACCATATTTTTTACATTGTGACATTGACCTGGAACTTTAAACCTTTTGAATGGAAAGTTATCATCAGTAGGGCCTCAATATTTCACATGTGTTTTCCTTGTCACAAGACCTTTTCATGACTTAATTCAGATTTTGACCTTCTTTTTACTTTCCAGTCGCTCCATTGATAAAGTTGCTGACGGGGGTAATTCGTGTTTTCACAAACACTTGTATTTCATTCTTCAAAGAATTCTGAAAAATAAAATTGGTAACTTTTTTTAGGTAACAACAAACTTGAGGTATCGTCATAATTATACTCATCAATTTTGTGGCTTTGTCTGCAGTGGATCACGTACATGCAGATTCCTAAAATGTGACAGGTACTACTGTAGTACATTGGGGCGATACCCGAGCGTCTAGTGCTTTACAAAAACGCTGACGACCAAATACACTCTGCTGACTTGATGCTAGATTGTTATGCAGAGACAAATCTAATCACGCATCCGAGGCGGGATTTCATAAAGTTGGTCTTAATGTTTCAAGAACGAGATTTTTAAAAACGTAACATGGACAAAGCCCACCAAAAGGTCCTTAGTGAATGATCAGTGTTTATGCCGAACTACTCAATGAACTGATCAATATTACCCGACCGGTAGACCGTTACGTGTGCCACTTAGGACTCTATGGCGGGCTTTGTCCAAACCTTTAGAAAATGTGCATCTGAAATCATGAATAAT
Organism: Pinctada fucata; assembly: GCA_028142955.1. NCBI lineage: Eukaryota > Metazoa > Mollusca > Bivalvia > Pterioida > Pteriidae > Pinctada > Pinctada fucata. Next base: position 17,035,306 of record AP027105.1, read on the forward strand.
CTGAAAGTCGATTTGATTCTAGATTGATTCTCAAACCACTAGCGATGACAGATCCAGCTTTTGAATCGTAAAATTGGCGCGGAATAGCGCATTCTTCCTGTCTAATGTCTTTATTTCGTGTCCTTTAAAAAGAACGTGAAGGACTGTCTTCAAATGTTGTCTACGTGTGATAATTTTTGTTAACCCCTCCCCTCATCAGGTGTAACTGTAAAGGAATCGCCCTGTCTGTCGGTCAAGCCTTGTCTGGGACATAACTTTTTACCCTTTGTGTGGATTTCAATAATATTTCACATAATTGTTAATTAGGACCCAAGGATGTGAACTATGGTCAAAGGTCAAGGTCACAAAAGACTTAAGGGATAAATCTTGTCCCGGGCATGTGAGTTTCAACAATATTTCACAAAATTGTTGGTTAGAACCAAAGTTTGTATCATGACCTTGAACCAATTTTATAGGTCAAATGTCATAAAAGGTCCACTGAGCTGAATATCTTGTTATAAGGCTAAACCTTTTTGGAAACTCTTCTCCATGGTAGATGTTTCTCAAAGGACTTGTCACATTTAGTACACATGTTAACTATCTAACATGTACTTTTGATATGGTTCAAGATCAAAGCCAAGGTAAAACAAGTTAAAAGTCATGTTTGTAAAACATTAATGCCCCCCTACCCCTTCTGTGATTAAAGTCCGCCACAACTTTATACTTGCATTGATACAACCTATGGGGGTATAAAGTAACAGTGTAATGAAAAAAGTCAAAGAAGTATAACTGTCAGGAGGACCTGTATGTACAGCATTTATGCTTTGTTAAAGCTCTTCTTCTAATAAACTTCTACAAGGTAATTAATAGTATTCTATTAAATAATCATATTCAACAAACCTGATACTGAACAGAATGTTGGTAAATTTTCCAACCAAAATTCAAGGGGCATAACTCTGTCAAATTTTTTTTGATCGGATTCGAAGTGCAAGGGGCATAACTCTGTCAAATTTTTTTTGATCGGACCCAAATATAAACTTTACCTAGATTTTCATTTGATGTGTCTGTACACAAGATTCATTTCAGTATGTGAATACACCCCAGAGATATTGAACGAAAATCCTGAAATTTTGGTACTAGGGGCTAAACTTTGTCAATTTTTTTTTTCATTGGACCCAAATATGAACTTGACCTAGATTTTCATTTGATGTGTCTGTACACAAAATTTCATTTCAATATGTGAATCCACTCCAGAGGTATTGAACGGAAACTGATGTCGTGGACCGACCGACCGACCTACAGACAGAAAGACAGACAGCGGCAAAGCAATATGTCCCCTCTTCTTCAAAGGGAGGGGGGGGGCATAAAAATTTTTGATTTAACCCAAATATGAACTTGACCTAGATTTTTATTTGATGTGTCTGAAAACAAAATTTCATTTCAATATGTAACTCCACTCAAGAGATATTGAACGGAAACCCTGAAATTATGGTATTTTTCGAAGTGCAAGGGGCATAACTCTGTCAAAATTTTGTTCATCGGACCTAAATATGAACTTGACCTAGTAGATTTTCATTTGATGTGTCTGTATACAAAATTTCATTTCAATATGTAACTCCACTCAAGAGATATTGAACAGAAACCCTGAAGTTTTGGTATTTTTCAAAGTGCAAGGGGCATAACTCTGTCCACATTTTTTTGATCGGACCTAAATATGAACTTGACCTAGATTTTCATTTGATGTGTCTGTATACAAAATTTCATTTCTATATGTAACTCCACTCAAGAGATATTGAACGGAAACCCTGAAATTTTGGTATTTATCGAAGTGCAAGGGGCATTACTCTGTCAAAATTTTGTTGATTGGACCCAAATAAAAACTTGACCTAGATTGTCATTTGATGTATCCGTATACAAAATTTCATTTCAATATGTAACTCCACTCAAGAGATATTGAACGGAAACCCTGAAATTTTGGTTTTTTTCGAAGTGCAAGGGGTATAACTCTGTCAAAATTTTGTTGATCGAACCCAAATATACACTTGACCTAGATATTCATTTGATGTGTCTGTATACAAAATTTCATTTCAATATGTAACTCCACTAAAGAGATATTGAACAGATACCCTGAAATTTTGGTAATTTTCGAAGTGCAAGGGGCAGAACTCTGTCAAAATTTTTTCGATCAGACCTTAATACGAACTTGACCTGGATTTTCATTTGATGTGTCTGTATACAAAATTTCATTTCAATATGTAACTCCACTCTAGAGATATTGAACGGAAACCCTGAAATTTTGGAATTTTTCGAAATGCAAGGGGCATAACTCTGTCAAAATTTTTTTGATCGGACCCAAATATGAACTTGACCTAGATTTTTGTTTGATGTGTCTGTATACAAAATTTCATTTCAATATGTGAATCCATTCCAGAGATACTGTACGGAAACTGATGTCGCGGACCGACCGACAGACCGACCGACAGACCGACCGACCGACCGACCGACCGACCGACCGACCGACAGCGGCAAACCTATATGTCCCCTCTTCTTCGAAGGGGGGCATAATAAATGTTTCTGACAGACAGACAGAAAGACAAACATACAAGACAGAAACAAAATACCCCTGACTGAAGACAGGGCCGTAAAAAATTATGCTTAGCTCTTGGCTATATATTTAAATACTGCACTTGTACATACCTTGGAGAAGCTAACTTTAATTTTTTAACTTTGTAAATTTTATTATCTCAAATTAAAGGCATATTTGAATCAACAACTATATGGCAGTTCATCAAAGCATTCTCAAACTAACAAGAGACATTAATAATAATACTAACATAGACACAATGTGGCATCCCATAACATCTACAGACAAGTAAATTATGCTGAAAATATCAACATCAAAGATTTTTCCAATTGCATGGAATTATACCTACATCTGGTTCCTTTTAAAATTGTTCCCACATGTTAAGGTATTGCTGATACACGTAATATAAAAATCCCTTTGTTTAATCATTCTTGCATACTAGTACATTTCAGTACTCTCTAGTTTCATATCAAATAGAGGATAGATGGTGTATAGTGCACCTTGTATATTCCACAGATAATGTATTTTAAAAAACATATCTATTTAGATTACAAGCAAAGCAAAAAGGGGTTTGTATGTAGCCATCAACAATGTACTATAATTTAGTCGTTGCCAAAATAGTTGAGAGTATTTAACAGTCTGGGCTTATCTTTTACAGTGAAACCTATTATAATACATTAAAAAAAACTGATAAATATGAAAAAAAAAATACACAGCTAAAGACGGTATGGCCGAATTGCAAAGTAAGGTTTTGTCACTAACTGGGTCAAGGTCACTTGGTCAAATATTACGGCATAAATTAAAAGGTCTTGTCAAAGGCAACCTACCTGTATAATATTATGTTTCTACTGTGTATATAGTTCCCGAGATTTTGATTCAACCAGAAACTTTGACCAAAATCTTTAACTAGGTCAAAGTCCAAGGTCACTAGGTCGAATGTTACCATACAAACTGAAAGGTCTTGTCATGGGCAACCTTAATGTTTAATAAAAAGTTTCTACTGCATACAGTTCCTTAGATTTTGCTTCAACCAGAAACTTTAACAAAAATGTTTAACTAAATTAAAGTCCAAGGTTGAGGTGACTAGGTCGAATGTTACGACATAAGCTGAAAGGTCTTGTCATGGGCAACCTTCATGTATAATATAAAGTTTCTACTGCATAAAGTTCCTTAGATTTTGGTTCAACCAGAAACTTTAACAAAAATGTTGACGACAGACATACGAAAAGACAGACAGACGAACATTGCTAATCTATAGACCGGAATTGCTTTGCAATCCAGCCAAAAAAAGCTTTAACAAATCCTCCAAAACATAAGAATTATTTCCCTTCAATTAGGCTCTCTAGCTGCTTACTATCAAGATTTCAAATAGTTATCATCTTTATAACAAAATATCATATTGCAAATCTTGATTTGTACAATCTCATTTTCGAAATTATAAGAAAACCATTATTTTGTAAACAAAATATATATACCAAACCTGTCTTTCTGTTTCTTATCAAAAGTGTACAATTTTGCTAAATAAATTGTTATTTATGGTAGTTAAGCGTAATGTTAACGATTGATTGTAATTTTCGTCTTTTCCCTACTTTGACATTTTTACAAATCTGAATTATTTACACAATTGCTAATACCATATCAAACCCTCAACATACAACATATTTATATAGGCGAGTCTATTCGTTGTTTAAAATATTCATTAAAGTACATTAGTAATACATCACTTGCCAAAATCCATAATGGCTGACAAAATTACAAAAAATGTACGAGGCAGGCAGCTTTCGTGCACTTTTTCATTGTTACATCTCAATAGAATTGCGTCTTTTAACAATGACGTCATAATGAAAAACAATGCCAAAAGATGTTGACTCGGACATTTCGAGTTTTTAATCAAGATCGGAAAATGGTCTATTCCGATTGGGTGTCGAGTTTCATCATGTTTGATTATATCTGTATTTTTCTCACTGTTCAAAATTCACATCAAGTTGGTATTTTTTCATATGGATAAGAAAAATATTAATATCACATTTGACTAGACATAATAAAAGCACTACAGTTCTTTAGTTACATACATTATAAATACTGTTAACATGACAACCAACTATTATGACTGCATGTATTTGACTATAGAACCAGAAGTCTCTGACGAGACTGTAGCTCTCCTGGTTGTTTTTTCTTAAACATCAATTTCCTTTCTTTTTTTTTTAAACCAAGACCATAGGGAGCAGGCGCTCTAACAAATTATAAGTAGCATGACAAAACTACATATCCATTATACTGCAACTATAATAGCACTCATATAATTCATAATATCCGAGATAAAGTATTTCTAAAAAGAATGTCACACCTATTTTCCAAGATCCTAGGGGCCAAGGGCTGCTAGCTCAAATGAACTATCAATGACACATCAAGACTACAGATCCATAATATTGGATAAAGAATTAACTCCCCATCATTAATAGCTTTAAACGAGTAGAGAGCACAACTATATAGGAAAAATTAAACAAAATGTTTTTCATAAAAAAACAGATGTCTCCCCCCTCCCTCTAAGTTACTTTGACCTTAGGCCAAAATGCAAAATGATGTCCTTTGAGTCATGGGCAACATCATACTAAAACATGAAAGTGATTCATTACATTGTTTGAGGTAAAGCCCAAACATGATTGGCATATACAATTTCGTTATAAGCATATTTAAAGAAATTGACTTTGGTCACATGACCTTGGATATAGGTGATCTGAAACCTACACTCACTGACGAAGGTTAAGTACCCGAAACATGCATGTCTGGTCCATGCTGCAAACTTATCTGCTTTTAAATGATGCTATTGAATTTGAAGACGTTTAACATTGTATGGATCATGAGCAACAAAAAAATGAATAAGTGATTGGATACACGGTTCAAAATATAAAGCCTAAACATTATTAGCATAGACAATTTCAGCCTGGACATGCTTAGCATGTACAATTTCATTACCAAAGTAAGAAGCTACCTTAACCATGTGACCTTGGGACAATGTGATAAGAAACATTTAGTCCTTAGAAACAACATACTAAAATATGAAAACAATTGTAAGAAGGGTTCAGGAGATATAGCCCAGACAATATTAGTACGTACAATTTCATTAAAAAGAACTAAATGATCTTGACCTTGGGCACATGACCTTGGGTCAAGATGATAAGAAACCCTCCAATCCTGAGCAACAGCATACTATAGTATAAGAGTGATCCAGTATACGATTCCACAGATATAGCCCAGACTCAATAGCATTTACAATTTCATTAAAAAATGCAATACTTGACATTAGTCATATGACCTTTGATCAAGGAGGTGTGAAACCTTTGGGTCATCAGCACCATCATACTAAAATATGACGTGATCCGATAATGGTTCAAAAGATTAAGCCTGGACATAATACATGTAACAAATACAATTTCATTTAAAATATACTAATTGACCTTGACCTTGGTCACATGACCTTGAGTCATGGTGATGTGAAACCTTTACGTGATAAGCAACAACATACTAAAATATGAAAGTTATCCAGCAAACGGTTCAAGGGATATAGCACGGACTGGAATGTATGTACAGTTTCATTAAAAATGCACTAAGTGACCTTGACCTTGGTCACATGACCTTGGGTCAAGGTGATGTGAAACCTACGGGTCATAAGCAACAACATACTAAAATATGAAAGTGATCCTGCAAACGGTTCAAGAGATATAGCCCGGACAGGAATGAATGCATAATTTCATTAAAACTGCACTGAGTGACCTTGACCTTGGTCACATGACCTTGGGTCAAGGTGATGTGAAACCTACGGGTCATAAGCAACAACATACTAAAATATGAAAGTTATCCGGCAAACGGTTCAAGAGATATAGCCCGGACAGGAATATATGCACAATTTCATTAAAAATGCACTAAGTGACCTTGACCTTGGTCACATGACCTTGGGTCAAGGTGATATGAAACCTACCGGTCATAAGCAACAACATACTAAAATATGAAAGTGATCCGGCAGACGGTTCAAGAGATATAGCCCAGACAGGAATGTATGCATAATTTCATTAAAAATACACTGAGTGACCTTGACCTTGGTCACATGACCTTGGGTCAAGGTGATGTGAAACCTACGGGTCATAAGCAACAACATACTAAAATATGAAAGTTATCCGGCAAACGGTTCAAGAGATATAGCCCGGATAGGAATGTATGCATAATTTCATTAAAAATGCACTAAGTGACCTTGACCTTGGTCATATGACCTTGGGTCACGGTGATGTGAATCCTACAGGTCATAAGCAACAACATAATAAAATATGAAAGTTATCCGGCAAACGGTTCAAGAGATATAGCCCGGACAGGAATATATGCACAATTTCATTAAAAATGCACTAAGTGACCTTGACCTTGGTCACGTGACCTTGGGTCACAGTGATGTGAAACCTTCGGGTCATAAGCAACAACATACTAAAATATAAAAGTGATCCAGCAAACGGTTCAAGAGATATAGCCCGGACAGGAACGTATGCATAATTTCATTAAAAATGCACTAAGTGACCTTGACCTTGGTCACATGACCTTGGGTCACGGTGATGTGAAACCTTCGGGTTTTAAGCAACAACATACTAAAATATGAAAGTGATCGGGCAAACGGTTCAGGAGATATAGCCCGGACACGATGTGTGACAGACGGACAGACGGACGACGAAGGCAAAACCAATATGTCTCCTCCCCGTTGGAAGTTATCCGGCAAACGGTTCAAGAGATATAGCCCGGATAGGAATGTATGCATAATTTCATTAAAAATGCACTAAGTGACCTTGACCTTGGTCATATGACCTTGGGTCACGGTGATGTGAAACCTACGGGTCATAAGCAACAACATAATAAAATATGAAAGTTATCCGGCAAACTGTTCAAGAGATATAGCCCGGATAGGAATGTATGCACAATTTCATTAAAAATGCACTAAGTGACCTTGACCTTGGTCACGTGACCTTGGGTCACGGTGATGTGAAACCTTCGGGTCATAAGCAACAACATACTAAAATATAAAAGTGATCCGGCAAACGGTTCAAGAGATATAGCCCGGACAGGAATGTATGCATAATTTCATTAAAAATGCACTAAGTGACCTTGACCTTGGTCACATGACCTTAGGTCAAGGTGATGTGAAACCTACGGGTCATAAGCAACAACATACTAAAATATGAAAGTTATCCGGCAAACGGTTCAAGAGATATAGCCCGGACAGGAATGTATGCACAATTTCATTAAAAATGCACTAAGTGACCTTGACCTTGGTCACATGACCTTGGGTCAAGGTGATCTGAAACCTACCGGTCATAAGTAACAACATACTAAAATATGAAAGTGATCCGGCAGACGGTTCAAGAGATATAGCCCAGACAGGAATGTATGCATAATTTCATTAAAAATACACTGAGTGACCTTGACCTTGGTCACATGACCTTGGGTCAAGGTGATGTGAAACCTACGGGTCATAAGCAACAACATACTAAAATATGAAAGTTATCCGGCAAACGGTTCAAGAGATATAGCCAGGATAGGAATGTATGCATAATTTCAATAAAAATGCACTAAGTGACCTTGACCTTGGTCATATGACCTTGGGTCACGGTGATGTGAAACCTACGGGTCATAAGCAACAACATAATAAAATATGAAAGTTATCCGGCAAACTGTTCAAGAGATATAGCCCGGACAGGAATATATGCACAATTTCATTAAAAATGCACTAAGTGACCTTGACCTTGGTCACGTGACCTTGGGTCACGGTGATGTGAAACCTTCGGGACATAAGCAACAACATACTAAAATATAAAAGTGATCTGGCAAACGGTTCAAGAGATATAGCCCGGACAGGAATGTATGCATAATTTCATTAAAAATGCACTAAGTGACCTTGACCTTGGTCACATGACCTTGGTTCACAGTGATGTGAAACCTTCGGGTCATAAGCAACAACATACTAAAATATGAAAGTGATCGGGCAAACGGTTCAGGAGATATAGCCCGGACACGATGTGTGACAGACGGACAGACGGACGACGAAGGCAAAACCAATATGTCTCCTCCCCGTTGGGGGGGAGACATAATTACCACACCCATTTTCAAAGACCCTGGGGGTATAGGGCTAAAACAAAATATCAGGTGCACAACTATGCCACAGACTAATCATTGCAAAAAGAATTAATTCTACATCATTTATAGTGTCAGAGGAGTTGCTAGCACAAGATTACATTAACTTATATAGGAGAAAATGACCACACCCATTTCTGAGACCCTAAGGGTCAGGGCCTAAAACATAATATCAGGGGCACAACTAGACCAGAGACCCATAATATTGCAATAAAAATTTAGTCTCAATCATTAATGGTGTCAGAGGAGTTGTGAGCACAAGATTACATAGAGTTATATAGGAGAAAATGAACACACCCATTTCTATAACCCTGGGGGTCAGGGACTCAAACAAAATATCAGCACAAACAGACCACAGACCCATCACATTGCAAAAAGAATTAAGTTTCCATCATTTATAGTGTCAGAGGAGTTGCGAACACAAGATTAAATACAGTAATATAGGAGAAAATGACCATACCCATTTCTAAAACCCTTGGGGTCAGGGGCTCAAACAAAATATCAGGTGCACAACAAGACCACAGACCCATTATATTGCAAAAAGAATTAAGTCTCCATCATTTATATTGTCAGAGGAGTTGCGAGCACAAGATTATATAGAGTTATATAGGGGTAATAACCACACCCATTTCTAAGACCCTGGGGGTCAGGGGCTCAAACATAATATCAGGTGCACAACTGGACTACAGATCCATCATATTGCAAAAAGAATTAAGTCTCCATCATTTATAGTGTCAGAGGAGTTGCAAGCACAAGATTACATGGAGTTATATAGGAGAAAATGACCACACCCATTTCTAAGACCCTGGGTGTCAGGGGCTCAAACAAAATATATCAGGTGCACAACCAGACCACAGATCCATCACATTGCAAAAAGAATTAAGTCACCATCATTTATAGTGTCAGAGGAGTTGTGAACACAAGATTACATAGAGTTATATAGGAGAAAATGACCACACCCATTTCTGAGACCCTAAGGGTCAGGGGCTAAAACATAATATCAGGTGCACAACTAGACCAGAGACCCATCATATTGCAATAAGAATTTAGTCTCCATCATTAATAGTGTCAGAGGAGTCGCGAACACAAGATTACATAGAGTTATATAGGAGAAAATGACCACACCCATTTCTATGACCATGGGGGTCAGGGGCTCAAACAAAATATCAGGTGCACAACTAGACCATAGACCCATCACATTGCAAAAATAATTAAGTTTCCATCATTTATAGTGTCAGAGGAGTTGCAAGCACAAGATTACATTAACTTATATAGGAGAAAATGACCACACCCATTTCTAAGACCCTGGGGGTCAGGGGCTCAAACAAAATATCAGGTGCACAACTAGACTACAGACCCATCATATTGCAAAAAGAATGAAGTCTCCATCATTTATAGTGTCAGTTGAGTAGAGAGCACAAGATTACATACAGTTATATAGGAGAAAATGACCACACCCATTTCTAAGACCCTGGGGGTCAGGGGCTCAAACAAAATATCAGGTGCACAACAAGACCACAGACCCATCATATTGCAAAAAGAATTAAGTCTCCATCATTTATAGTGTCAGAGGAGTTGTCCGGACAAGATTACATAGAATTTAATGACCACGCCCATTTTATAAGACCTTGGGGGTCAGGGACTGAAACTAAATGTCAGGTGCACAACTAGACCATGGACTAAGTAAAATGCAAAAAGAATTAACTTTATATCTCTTACAGTTTCAGAGGAGTTGTCCGGACAAGATTACATAGAATTTAATGACCACGCCCATTTTCTAAGACCCTGGGGGTCAGGGACTGAAACTAAATGTCAGGTGCACAACTAGACCATGGTCCAAGTAAAATGCAAAAAGAATTAACTTTCTATCTCTAACAGTTTCAGAGGAGTTGTCCGGACAAGAATTGTTTACGGACAGACGGACAGACAGACAGACGGACGGACGGACAGACGGACGGACGCCGGACGAAGGGTGATCGCATAAGCTCGACTGGTCTGAGACCAGTAGAGCTAAAAATGAGATCATTTCTCAGTAGAACATTTGTTTAATTTGTTAATATCATAAATACATATAGGATCTCAAATGAATTTTCATTTCATACGATGTTTTATGAAACGAGTTGTGAGTTTTATATCCCCGAGCCTTGGCGAGGGGATATAAAACGCACAACGAGTTTCATAATACATCGTATGAAATGAAAATTCATTTGAGATTCTTTTTATCACATGATTTTGCCTAAAATGTGTATTTCTAACGTGAAATCAACGTTTCCGAGAATTACTGAGGCGAATCACGCCGTGATCTAGAGGTCGTCTGCTACGCCACGAGAAGTAGTGTCCCCATCGTATAGATATTCTGTGCGTAAGAGAAAAGTATTTCAATTTTTAATAGTATTTTAATGCAAAAATTAATTCAACAACAACAATTTTAATCATTGATATTGACTCCGGGTCTGAATTTAACAGTTGACCGATATTTGAAAGGTCACATTTGTCAAGGTTTATGTGATTAGGTTCCAAACTTGACCAATCGCATTCAAGCAGAGTGATATGTAACGTGTTATCATATCATATGTTTATGAAATGGCTTTATGAAACTGCATAACGGGTGAATCATGTGATAAATGTATATATAAAACTAGACTGTTCATAAACAGGCATGTTGCCTGAATCAAGTTTAACCCTTTATATTTGACCTTAATAATGATCTTGACACAATTGGGTGTTGAGTTTCATCATGTTTTATTATATCTGCATATTTAATGAGAGTAAAATGCACATTAAGTAAGTTTTCAAGCCAAAAATATAAAAGTGCAAGTTTCAGATTGATTGATGCCACAAAAAAGTGACCCCTATAAAATGACAATTATACTTGATAGGCAAACTAAAAATGTCTTCTATCTTAAGATTTTTTCAAAGCACCCGTTTCATTTTCTTGCTTTTAATATCATGATGATGGTAGGGAAGGGGATATTTTTTGTGTGATATGCATTCACAAATTTCATTCATTCTCATTGCTTGCTACATTGAGGAGTTACACTATGACATGATCCTCTTCAAAATGAAAATTTTCTTTCTCATTGATTTAGAGACAGTAAAAGCAATAAGAAAAAATACTGAAACAGAGCATTTTCTTTTTGAAACTTGATGCATCAAACAACTTTTAGATCATAACTTTTAAAATGTTTAACACCTCTTCTTTTCTATAACATCTAGTAAGAACACAATTACTTCATATGGAGATTTTAAAAATGGTAATTTTTTTGCTGCAACGGGGTCTTGTTGGAGATCTCCTCCCTTCTTTTTTTTCCTTAAAGCTGAAAATATTTAGACACACCCAGGTGAACTAGAACTTTCAGTGTCCTCTGTATTAAGATCACCATAAAAAGTAAAGGCCTTGACCTTAATGAGTGATTTGACCTTCATGATCTGACATGCAAATTTAACATGCCTTATTAGATTATCAGCATAGACGACACAGAGAATATCTTAACTCAAAACTTTGAGGGATTCACAATTTTTCATAAGAAATAAGGGTTTTGCCGTAATAAAGCTATTATAGTGTTAAATATCATTTTAATAAAGCTAAGTTAAAGAATCCCGTTAGGTTACATCTCCAACTTTTTCACAGACAGTAGAGTCAATTCCTGGTACGGCACTTTGTTCTGCGTATCACAGTCACCAGCATCTGTCACAAACGTTAAATCTGAATGCATAGCAGAATCACATACATCAGTGTCTTCATACTTTTCTGTAGATACATCGAGTTTTTTATCTTGACCCTAAAATAGACATTTAAATGGCATTCATTAATCAATTTCTTTTTTCTACACGAAGAATAACAGTTTGCCTTTGCTTAATTTCAATAAACCCTTTCACATTACCTGTATGTGCTGTTCTAGAATTCAAGCTTCCTGACAATCATTGGATTGGTTCTACATTTTGAGGGATCACTTGTAGGCAAACAAAACATGTTACCCCTTGAATAATTTTTGAATTTTTGAATAATGCCCCAATCCACTGTTTGTCTCCCTCAATCAAGCTTCAAATTTCATACAGCATATTGTGTAATACAGTTCATATATCTCCACTTTGAAAGCAATAATCCTTCTTTGCACTATGTAGCAATTACTTTTTGTAAAACAATGGCAGTACAATTTTCATACTATATTCATTTGATGCAGCACAACATTACATTTTATTAAATGATCCGGAATTATTGCCGATTTTGCTTATTTCTGATTGGCGGAGACGCTGTTTGATAGAGTGTACCTCAGAGTGAGTTGACCGCTAACGCTCCAAAGCGGTCTATTCGGGATTAGCGCGTGCGGTACCAGTGCGTGCGTTGATTTTTGTAGTGTTAGATCTTTGATTTCGGGTATTATTACAATGCAAATGTCAATCAAATACTGATAATTTAATAAAGCAGTTATTGACTTTTGATTTCGGTCTACTCGTGACTATACAGACCTGGTCAGGCATTGGTTAACCTTGGCCTTCGGCCTCGGTCAACCAATACCTGACCAGGTCTGTATAGTCACGAGTAGACCTCATCAAAAGTCAATAATTGTATAGAAAAGAGTAGCTACAATTTAGAAATTCCAAATTTAAGGACCGTACCTTCTCTCCATCTCCATCATCCTGATATTTGCGTAACTTGGAAGATTTATGAAAATATTTGGCAAGGAACGGAATAAGATACTCTGGATTGACCTCCTCTGGCTTCATAGGCCCTGGAATAATAAATCAAGTAAGACTTAATGGTTTCAGATATCCTCTGACTTCATAGGCCCTGGAATAATAAATCAAGTCAGACTTAATGATTTCAGACATCCTCTGGCTTCATAGGCCCTGGAATAATAATAATAAGTCAGACTTAATGGTTTCAGTCATTCTAACATCAAACAGAAGTTTTATATATACTACATGCATAACATAATCATTTAAAAACCATCACAACATTGTACATATACATACAATAATAAAATTTGCATTAACAAATTATCAGACATTGTCAAAAATATTGTCATCAGTCCCTTCACTTTTCATAACCATACCTTTAACCTTATTCATATACATGTAACCTTTGGTCCATATTACGACAAATTAGTATGACATACATGGATCATATAAGCTGTGCATGTATTTCTAAGTCAAGAATAGTTCTTGACATACAGCCTATTCTTAGAAATTGAATAAGGATGCAAGTAGTGTAGAAACAGATATTACACGGGCAAGCTACGGTATATTGAACATGAACATGTACCAATATTACGATGCCTATTGATATGATGGGGCTAAATATTATCTTACCTGTGAGAAAGCTTACTTAATTCCCCACCGCTATTAATGTAATAATGCCTAGTGTAGAATACCATAGATATGATAGGGATAAATATTATCTTACCTGTGAGAAAGCTTACTTACATCCCCACTGCTATTGATATAATAATGCCTAGTGTAAAACACCATAGATATGAAAGGGGTAAATACATGTATTATCTTACCTGTGAGAAAGCTTACTAACATCCCCACCACTATTGATATAAAATGCCTAGTGTAGAATTCCATAGATATGAAAGGGGTAAATATTATCTTACCTGTGAGAAAGCTTACTAACATCCCCACTGCTATTGATATAATAATGCATAGTGTAGAATACCATAGATATGAAAGGAGTAAATATTATTTTACCTGTGAGAAAGTTTACTAACATCCCTACTACTATTGATATAATAATGCCTAGTGTAGAATACCATAGATATGACAGGGGTAAATATTATCTTACCTGTGAGAAAGCTTACTAACATCCCTACTGCTATTGATATGATAATGCCTAGTGTAGAATACCATAGATACAACAGAGGTAAATTTTATCTTACCTGTGAGAAAGCTTACTAACATCCTTACTACTATTGATATAATAATGCCTAGTGTAGAATACCATAGATATGACAGGGGTAAATATTATCTTACCTGTGAGAAATCTTACTAACATCCCTACTGCTATTGATATACATGTAATAATGCCTAGTGTAGAATACCATAGATACATGTATGACAGGGGTAAATACTATCTTACCTGTGAGAAAGCTTACTAACATCCTTACTACTATTGATATAATAATGCCTAGAGTAGAATACCATAGATACGACAGGGGTAAATATTATCTTACCTGTGAGAAAGCTAACTAACATCCCTACTGCTATTGATATAATAATGCTTAGTGTAGAATAACATAGACATGACAGGGGTAAATACTATCTTACCTGTGAGAAAGCTTACTAACATCCCTACTGCTATTGATATACATGTAATAATGCCTAGTGTAGAATACCATAGATATGACAGGGGTAAATACTTTCTTACCTGTGAGAAAGCTAACTGACATCCCTACTGCTATTGATATGATAATGCCTAGTGTAGAATACCATAGATATGAAAGGGAATATAGTCTATCTAAACCAGTTCTGAAAATAACAAAATATTTCATTATGAAGTGTACAAAAATAGAATATTAAACATGTTTGTACACCATGCAAAATTTTATGCAGTGTTCTCCCCAGAAATTTCAGATAGCATGGTGCCAAGTCTTCGCGGTGCACCTTGCGTTGGGATGCGTCATTGCGCGTTGTATCATTGCATACTGTTTCATGTGTTGTTGCTTTATTACTACACAGTTCAAAATAATTTTGATAATGAAATAAATGTGTTAATACAGAGGACTCCACTTAATCTGATACCTGATAATCTGATACTCCTCTTAATCTGATATGATTTCAAAACACAAAACCATTTCCTATATAATCAATGTAAATTTACTCCTCTTAATCTGATAGAAATTGTCAAAAATCTTAAGAACTCCTCTTAATCTGATAAGATTTTCTGTCAACTATGATATTTTTCCTATGATATTTACGTCATTTTCAGTGGATTATTGTATCAAAATCCTTGAAATTGGCATTCTACCCTTTAGAACTACTCAAAATGGCTTGAAAGTATTTATATCATTAAATTAATGCATATAATAAAGTCTGAGATACATTCTAGTACAATTAAGAGGACTGTTTTATTGTATTTCCATGGGTTTTCAAACTCCTGATAATCTGATACTCCTGTTAATCTGATAATGATCTTCCGACAAATTGACTATCAGATTAACAGGAGTCCTCTGTAATACTACATTCTTATCTACATGTCAATTATCATTAAATTTTAGACAGTGAGGTCATTGTTGTTCTATTTGTAAAGAGAATTCATGACAGTTTTAAAACTCAATTATTTTTGGGCCTTTTGAGAAAATTATCTTGAGACTGTCTCATGACCATATCTCCAGGTACCTTAGTGTAAGAATTTAGCATATTACACTGATTTGGACATGTTGGAAGGGAATTCTGTGAATGGGCCATTTTCCATGATTTTTAAAATATCAATGGGCCATTTCTTTAAAAAAAAAGTACTAAGTTTTCAATGGGCCATTTTGCAAATCAATGGGACTATGGTGCATGTTCTCTGTCCATCCTAATCACTGATATTAGTGAATCTAAGTGTATTATGAAAGGAGAGTCAAACCTTGAGTTATGAGAATTTGTGGTTCAGGGAAAGGGCAGGTTTCACCTTTTAAAAAAAGTTGAAAATTATCTTTAAACAAATTCCTACTTGAAACAAGTAATTGGGTCCAAAAATTGAAACATTTACCCCCCCCCCCTCCTTATTAGCCATTGCAATAATGTTTGAGGTAATCTCTGGCAAAGAAAGCTGACAATTGTTCTACTTTGTCAACAATATGGAACAAACCTACCCCCTCCCCCTCCACCCCCCAAGAAATCAAGATCTATTTAATATGTCAATTGTATACAAAGCCTTCTATATCGCGCTCAGACTCATCATTAAAACAATGGTCCGTGCACCATGTTGTGTTTTGATGATTAATTTCAACCATCTGTCTAAACTTCTTATTAACTAGATAATCTGATTCAAGCGTATTTCAAAAAAATAAAAAAAAAAAAAAAACGGACATACCGATTCGTTATTTATTCAAAGTAAAATGATTTTGCACGAGCAATCTTGTAAAAGCGGCAATTATTTTGTATGACAAAGACAGCGAGGTCGGGTAATACGTCGAACAGTGAGACGGATTAAAAACATATTTAAATGACATCTGATATAGCATATTTCTATATTACCGTCACGCTGTAACTATATGACACGTGCCGGTCAACACGATTTAGCGATTATACAAGTAGATGAAAACGTTTTCATAAACTACCGGGTACTTTATAGAATGTTCGTCTTTTGTTGGTCACTCGATAGACATTGACAACGTAGTTATTTTAAATGTCCGATCGATTGACGTGTGCCGTAGAAGCCAGACACGTTCTCAGCTCAGGTAAATAAAGCTTCTGGGGGCTACAAGACGTTTAACACCTCGGATTGTATACAGTCGGGGCTAATTTACCGGGAATGCGGCGGTTAAATCAATCAACGCAAAGGGGTACACAAAATCGTTAATACACGATTTTTTTGGAAAAAAAATATAGCATGGCGGCCGTAAAATATAGCGTGGTGCTAATCCCGATAGCGTGGCGGTAAATCCCGATAGCGTGGCGGGGCCGCCACGCTAAAACGGCCTGGGGAGAACACTGTCATGTCCAACTACCCTTAATGCTATCAGATAAAATAGTATTGTTATACAGTGTATGTATTCAGCATTTTTTTTTTTAAACAATGCTTCAGATGTGAAGGACCATATTCCATAATTTTCCGTGTGAATTCCAAGTTACTCTGGTTTTTATCTCTCATTAATTTCGTTTTGTTTAACAAATCTAACAAGGAGCAGTTCAGATACATGCACTTCATGACCATAATACATGGTTTCAGGAATCAGAATTGTAAAACTCAATCTTTTTATGGACAATCGTCAATTACTTATACTCACAGGTTGGATGTTGAATCCATTATAAGTGAAATACTAGTGGTATTATTAAATGCTGAATCTGAAACAAGAATGGACGTACTACCCAACATTGGATATATAGTTGTCATATCACTCGAATCGTAAAGAATTGAGTCTGTCCTATTACTGAACACTAAGTCTGTCACAATATTTGATGCATTCCCTAGCGGTGAGTATCTCATCGTGGCTGACAAGATTTCTGCCGAGTAATTTTGATTTGCTGAGCATTCGGAAGTAGGAGACGGAAGATATTTCTTGGCTCCACGAACACTATAGTTTGCTATGCCTATCCACATCATTACGGCATAGGAAGCCAGGGGACCAGCCAAGGCACCCTGTGAAAATAAACAAAAAATCAATAATAGACTAGTACTCAATAAAACGTACGCAAAATTCAAAAATTATTTGACTTGATTATTTCAAGGAGTCCTTTGCGTTGTGCAAAAGATATACCTTAACCTGCTGAATGCTTAATCACAAGCAAGAATTAATCCAGTCTGCACAAAAACGTTTTTAACCACTAGCCCTCAGATAAATTGTACAAGCCAATTGTATAGTTTGTTGGACAATTTCAACTAGCCAAGCGAAAGTTTTGGTGGTTTCAGGTGTCAGGCTATTAAATACATCAGATATACATGTAGATGACAAAACAATTCACATACATGTATCTAGAATTTGTACACTTTCTCCTCATAATGAGATGCACAACTGCTAGGCAAGACAAAGAGGTAGGGCCACAAAACCCCTAAGTCAGCCTTATTTTTTAGCATTAGAATTTTTGAATATTTATTTGTAGTTTGATACTTTGTAAAGTTCTTTACTAAACGATGAGTTGAGATTTTGTAAACAATGCATTTATCAGTACATTTTGTAACTAAAAACCCTCTGAATATCCAAAATCAATCATTTTCTGTAAAATTGCTGCAAATCATAACTGTTTCATTAAAATTAGCATTGGCCCTATCTAAAAACGATAAACATGAAAAAATTACGAATGAAAGATAATCATAATTATATCTTCTTGAGATAAAAAGTTTATGTTTCTCGATGCAAGTGGCCACATCGAAATTCTCATCAAAAGAAACATTTTCAAGCATTTTTGACCATGTTTTGTCAATAACATCAAAATGATGTCACTTGATGATGTCATAGGATGTCCTACAGAGCTTCGTTTGGTGAATTGTTCCTTTCATCGAAAGAGGGAAACATACATTAATCTATATGCGATATATCAAGTATTTCTCATTAAGTTTAATTTTCAGGAAAATTACAGGGCCGATTTAGGGGCTTGGTGGTCCTACCCCTTTAACATTATGTACTCCATGCAAAATATACATCAGCATGCAAGTTTTTAAAAATCAATTTCTTTGTGTACTTACTATCCAGTTACACCATGGGAAGAATGCACCCAACACTACAACACCATTTAACGCTCCCGCTGCGGCACCCATAAAGCTAAGGGAAGCCTATTAATGAATAGATCACTTTATGTGCCTCAAAATACTTGTAACAAATTTCATTGGTTTACATTGCAATTTGCTATAATGACATTTTATAATTATATGAATAAATCTTATAGTATTTGTGCATATTCCTTGGCAAAATTGAATTTGTATATGGATGATTTCATTTATTCAGTTCCAGGTAAATATGATAATCCATATCAACTCTATAATGACTTGCTATAAAAATTTAAATATCCTTTAAGATAAGGCCATACAAAATTAATGTTTTGTTTGACGGGCACTTTTTGAGAAAAAAAAGTGAGGGAGGCAGGTTTTTTTTTTTTTTTTTTTTTTTTTTTTTTGCAAACGTGAAATTTCATCTTTTAACCAAATTTCTAATTCAAGTGTTTTGATGCTGAAAATACATTAAAACTTAGGTATAGTATGAAAAGATGATGTTTAGTGCATTGATTAACAAGATAACCCAACGTCTTCCTGTAATATAGTAATTGCATTTCCAAATCTGAAGTTTGCTAGATATTCTGTGATTTGGTCACACTTATTATATTATCATATGACGATGTCCTATGACAGACCAGTATGAAGATATAGACTTAATACATGTATGTTGTACATCTAAATTATGCATAAAAAAGAACACCAATCTCTAACTGTTGCCCTCTGTAAGGTTAAAACTTCAAATGACGTTAACATTTTGTGAACTACTTCTTTTATGTGCAACTAAGTGAGCGAAAATCGTAATTGTTGCTCAGTGCTTAGACCGAAAATTTGACCCTTGGCATCGACAAAAGAGTAGGAAAAATACAAAGAAACATGTCCAGGGATTGGGATGGCCCATTCTGATAGAAAATGGCCCATAAAATCGGCAACTCGCTGCGCCCTGGTGCCATTATTCTACGGCGTCCATTTTTGGTTTTTGTGTCGCCTGCGAAGCATAGCGACACTTAGGGATCACTTTGTCCGTTGTCCGTCTGTCCGTCCGTCTGTCCGTCCGTCTGTCTGTCTGTCACACTTTGGGTGTCACAGCCCATAACTTTTGATTGGTAAGTGATAGGGCTTTGATATTTCACATGTGTATTCCTTGTGACAAGACCTTCCTACACATACCATAACTTTTGACCTAGTGACCTTGACCTACATATTTGACCTACTTTACAAAAAAATTAAAAAATGGATATATCTTTTGATTGGTAAGTGTTAGGACTTTGATATTTCACATGTGCAATCCTTGTGGCAAGACCTTTCTACACAGATCATAATTTTTGACCTTGTGACCTTGACCTCGATATTTGACCTACTTTTGAAAAAAAGATAAGATTTACTATATCTTTTGATTGGTAAGTGATAGGGCTTTCATATTTCACATGTGTATTCCTTGTGACAAGACCTTCCAACACATACCATATTTTTTTTTTACCTATTGACCTTGACCTACATATTTGACCTACTTTTCATAAAAATTAAGAATGGATATATCTTTTGATTGGTAAGTGATAGGGCTTTGGTATTCCTTGTGACAAGACCTTTCTACACAGACAAAAATATTTGACCTTTTGACCTTGATCTAGATATTTGATCTACTTTTCAAGAAAAGTAATATTGGCTATATCTTTTGATTGGTAGGTAATAGGGCTTTGATATTTCACATGTATTTTCCTTGTAACAATGCCATTCTACACATACTATAATTTTTTACCTTTTGACCTTGACCTAGCTTTTTGACCTTCTTTTCTAAGGTTGTATATATCTTTTAAATATATCTTTTAATTGGTAGGTGATAGGTCTTTAATATTTCTTATGATGAGACCTTTTTGTTACCAATTTTTACATAGTGACCTTGACCTAGATGATGACACTCTTTTCTTTTAATTTGTAATTAAGAGGTCTGATATTTCAAATGAATTTCATTTGACAAGACTTTTCTACTGATACCAATAATTTTGATCGACTTTCTAGAATAATAATCAAACCGCTTCGCAGGCGACACAAGCATTCCTTGGATTGCTATTTTTAAATCTAAAAGTTCTGTTCTCGTATTTACGTTGTAACGTTGATCTACACCAGGAGCAGTAATACAGAGGTCGCAGCTTTTTGTACATGGCCAGTCAGTCAGAAGCACAAAATTCTTCTGTCCACTGACAATTAAAAGATTCTTTGCTATTTCGATACAGTATTGATTTTTCTCCGACATTCTTTTTTATCCTCGTTCTGCGCCTGAGATTTAAATATCCAACGTCCACTTACGTATCTTATCTACGTTAAGGTACTTGTGTATGCGTTCGTCCGTAAAATTATCAAGTGGTCAGTCAATGGGTACAAATTTAAGTATAAAAAAAATGTACTGTAAATTACTCATTGGAAACGGTAAAATTGAGAATCTCGCGACAAAAAATGTGCTAACGTCTAATGTATTATTCATACATGCAAATGCAAAGCTTTTCGAAAATTGATCATTTTTGGAATGGCCCTTTCGTGAGGAAAGATGGCCCATTGTTTTTGAGAATGACCCATTGAAGTCCAAGTGGAAAGTGCCATAGTCCCATTGAGCAAGTTTGCCTTCCCGATCACTGCATGTCTGACAATTTAGTTTGAATTTTAAGAACGATTACACAAGGGTACCCTGATCGATACGTCATCCCTGTTCACTGTCGGTCTGAAAATTTGAATTTCTATCCCACGGAAATTTTGAAGTTTCTGCGATGTGCTAAGGGTTTAATTGGCCAGTTTATTCGTAACGAAATTAGGATCGCGTGGTATTTCTGCCCCTCCACTCGATCCCGTCACCGGCGTTCCCGGCTGATCTGACGTACACTGTGAGTTCTAAACAAAAACGTTTTCAAATTTCTAATAAATTAAATAATTTAACTTATAAAGAAGTATATAATGCTCTTGCATATTATCACAACAGAGTACAGTATCATTTTACGTTACGTTACATGTACCTCGTCCATGATACGGAATATACGCGTGGTCGCGATTACCGTACAACCAACAATTGAATACGGTAGCTTGGGTAAATAATACTATTTTATATAAACAAGTATTGAGTTACAGCTTTACAATTTATATATTTAGTGAAGTAAAGAATATGTAAACAAACAATTTGTATTAGCACGGCGATGTTCAATTGACTACTTTAAAATTATGGTAAAACACGCGATAAAAATTGTAAATGCGGCGGGTTTTTAGGCAATGCGGCGGTGCCCGTCAAACGAAACTTTAATTTTTTTTGGCCTAACGTCTTTTTTTTTCCTAATTTTTTAAATTGTTTTTTCCTGAACGAGACCAGATAATATTCATACTTCTGCTCATGCACTCATCTTAAATTTGTAAATTACTCTGAGTCCTCTTCAAATCGTTGGAAACAGAATGACAAACACATTTAGACTAGATTCAAACATACCTGTAGCACTGTACCACCCAGGTTCTTCACTAGAAATGCTACACCTACACCTAAACAACCGTACAATATCACTGAAATGTAGCAAAGCTAGAATGTAAACATTGATATATCACTAAAATGTAGCAGAGCTAGAATGTAAACATTGATATATCACTGAAATGTAGCAAAGCTAGAATGTAAACATTGATATATCACTGAAATGTAGCAAAGCTAGAATGTAAACATTGATATATCACTGAAATATAGCAAAGCTAGAATGTAAACATTGATATATCACTGAAATGTAGCAAAGCTAGAATGTAAACATTGATATATCACTGAAATGTAGCAAAGCTAGAATGTCAACATTGATATATCACTGAAATGTAGCAAAGCTAGAATGTCAACATTGATATATCACTGAAATGTAGCAAAGCTAGAATGTAAACATTGATATATCACTGAAATGTAGCAAAGCTAGAATGTCAACATTGATATATCACTGAAATGTAGCAAAGCTAGAATGTCAACATTGATATATCACTGAAATGTAGCAAAGCTAGAATGTCAACATTGATATATCACTGAAATGTAGCAAAGCTAGAATGTCAACATTGATATATCACTGAAATGTAAAAAAGCTAGAATGTACATGTATCAGAGTGATTTGACTAGCCATATTTACATGTATATACTCCATGTTTTGTAATCATTCAATGGTTTGATTGGTTAATATAGTAAAATATACATGTATATCATTATCTCAATGTTTGTATATTTGGGTGATATGTATACATTCCTTTGATTTATCTATTGATATTCTTAATCATCTTTCCTAATGACTTGCTATCCAAGTTTGTACATCTTGTGATTTTGACTTATGATGTGATTGTTTATAGTTGATCTGATTAAGTCATCAACTTTTGTGGTTTGAATATCATCACAATGGTTTGACTATTTATAGTCTATCTTACCTAGAGACTTGGCTATCCAAGTTTGTACATGTTTTAGTTTGAGTTTGACTAATGGTTTGACTATCTACATGTATAGTCTATCTTACCTAGAGACTTGGCTATCAAAGTCTGTACATGATTTGGTTTGAGTTTGACTAATGGTTTGACTATCTATAGTCTATTTTACCTAGAGACTTGGCTATCCAAGTTTGTACATGTTGTAGTTTGAGTTTGACTATTGGTTAGACTATCTATAGTCTATCTTACCTAGAGACTTGGCTATCCAAGTTTGTACATGTTGTAGTTTTAGTTTGACTATTGGTTTGACTATCTATAGTCTATCTTGCCTAGAGACTTGGCTATCCAAGTTTGTACATGTTGTAGTTTGAGTTTGACTATTGGTTTGACTATCTATAGTCAACCTTACCTAGAGACTTGGCTATCCAAGTTTGTACATGTTTTGGTTTGAGTTTGACTAATGGTTTGACTATCTATAGCCTATCTTACCTAGAGACTCGGCTATCCAAGTTTGTACATGTTTTGTTTTGAGTTTGACTAATGGTTTGACTATCTATAGTCAACCTTACTTAGACTTGGCTATCCAAGTTTGTACATGTTGTAGTTTGAGTTTGACTAATGGTTTGACTATCTATAGTCTATCTTACCTAGAGACTTGGCTATCCAAGTTTGTACATGTTGAGGTTTGAGTTTGACTAATGGTTTAACTATCTATAGTCTATCTTACCTAGAGACTTGGCTATCCAAGTTTGTACATGCTGAGGTTTGAGTTTGACTAATGGTTTGACTATCTACATGTATAGTCTATCTTACCTAGAGACTTGGCTATCAAAGTCTGTACATGATTTGGTTTGAGTTTGACTAATGGTTTGACTATCTATAGTCTATCTGACCTAGAGACTTGGCTATCCAAGTTTGTACATGCTGAGGTTTGAGTTTGACTATTGGTTTGACTATCTATAGTCTATCTGACCTAGAGACTTGGCTATCCAAGTTTGTACATGTTGTAGTTTGACTATGACTAATGGTTTGACTATCTATAGACTATCTTACCTAGAGACTTGGCTATCCAAGTTTGTACATGTTTTGGTTTGAGTTTGACTAATGGTTTGACTATCTATAGTCTATCTTACCTAGAGACTTGGCTATCCAAGTTTGTACATGTTGTAGTTTGAGTTTGACTAAGGTTTGACTATCTATAGTATATCTGACCTAGAGACTTGGCTATCCAAGTTTGTACATGTTGTAGTTTGAGTTTGACTAATGGTTTGACTATCTATAGTCTATCTTACCTAGAGACTTGGCTATCCAAGTTTGTACATGTTGTAGTTTGAGTTTGACTAATGGTTTGACTATCTATAGTCTATCTTACCTAGAGACTTGGCTATCCAAGTTTGTACATGTTGAGGTTTGAGTTTGACTAATGGTTTAACTATCTATAGTCTATCTTACCTAGAAACTTGGCTATCCAAGTTTGTACATGTTGTAGTTTGAGTTTGACTAATGGTTTGACTATCTACATGTATAGTCTATCTTACCTAGAGACTTGGCTATCAAAGTCTGTACATGATTTGGTTTGAGTTTGACTAATGGTTTGACTATCTATAGTCTATCTGACCTAGAGACTTGGCTATCCAAGTTTGTACATGTTGAGGTTTGAGTTTGACTATTGGTTTGACTATCTATAGTCTATCTGACCTAGAGACTTGGCTATCCAAGTTTGTACATGTTGTAGTTTGAGTTTGACTAAGGTTTGACTATCTATAGTCTATCTTACCTAGAGACTTGGCTATCCAAGTTTGTACATGTTGTAGTTTGAGTTTGACTAATGGTTTGACTATCTATAGTCTATCTTACCTAGAGACTTGGCTATCCAAGTTTGTACATGTTGTAGTTTGAGTTTGACTAATGGTTTGACTATCTATAGTCTATCTGACCTAGAGACTTGGCTATCCAAGTTTGTACATGTTTTGGTTTGAGTTTGACTAATGGTTTGACTATCTATAGTCTATCTTACCTAGAGACTTGGCTATCCAAGTTTGTACATGTTGAGGTTTGAGTTTGACTAATGGTTTGACTATCTATAGTCTATGTTACCTAGAGACTTGGCTATCCAAGTTTGTACATGTTGTAGTTTGAGTTTGACTATTGGTTTGACTATCTATAGTCAACCTTACCTAGAGACTTGGCTATCCAAGTTTGTACATGTTTTGGTTTGAGTTTGACTAATGGTTTGACTATCTATAGTCAACCTTACTTAGAGACTTGGCTATCCAAGTTTGTACATGTTTTGGTTTGAGTTTGACTAATGGTTTGACTATCTATAGTCTATCTTACCTAGAGACTTGGCTATCCAAGTTTGTACATGTTGAGGTTTGAATTTGACTAATGGTTTGACTATCTATAGACTATCTTACCTAGAGACTTGGCTATCCAAGTTTGTACATGTTGTAGTTTAAGTTTGACTAATGGTTTGACTATCTATAGACTATCTTACCTAGAGACTTGGCTATCCAAGTTTGTACATGTTTTGGTTTGAGTTTGATTAATGGTTTGACTATCTTACCTAGAGACTTGGCTATCCAAGTTTGTACATGTTTTGGTTTGAGTTTGACTAATGGTTTGACTATCTATAGTCTATCTTACCTAGAGACTTGGCTATCCAAGTTTGTACATGTTGAGGTTTGAGTTTGACTAATGGTTTGACTATCTATAGTCTATCTTACCTAGAGACTTGGCTATCCAAGTTTGTACATGTTGAGGTTTGAGTTTGACTAATGGTTTGACTATCTATAGTCTATCTTACCTAGAGACTTGGCTATCCAAGTTTGTACATGCTGAGGTTTGAGTTTGACTAATGGTTTGACTATCTATAGACTATCTTACCTAGAGACTTGGCTATCCAAGTTTGTACATGTTGTAGTTTAAGTTTGACTAATGGTTTGACTATCTATAGACTATCTTACCTAGAGACTTGGCTATCCAAGTTTGTACATGTTTTGGTTTGAGTTTGATTAATGGTTTGACTATCTTACCTAGAGACTTGGCTATCCAAGTTTGTACATGTTTTGGTTTGAGTTTGACTAATGGTTTGACTATCTATAGTCTATCTTACCTAGAGACTTGGCTATCCAAGCTTGTACATGTTGAGGTTTTAGTTTGATTAATGGTTTGACTATCTTACCTAAAGACTTGGCTATCCAAGTTTGTACATGTTGAGGTTTGAGTTTGACTAATGGTTTGACTATATCTTCCCACGATGTGGCTACAAGGGAGCTTATATTTGAAGAAATTGAACTGAAATGAAGAAATTTAAGTAAAGTATTAAATCTGATCACATGTAATGCTGTATTACAAAATACATGTACTTAACTGTTCAGGAGTAGGTACATGTACCTGTACATGTATGTTACATACCTGTCAACTGACCCGATTTTGGCGGGTCAGTCCTGCTTTTTTACCCTTTGACCCGATTATTTTTTATCACCCGCGCGGGTCATGCCTTTCACCGGATTTTTCATTGCTGACCCGGGAATCACCCGATTCCGATTTGGTTCCGTCTATTACTTGGGACTTTAAATTTCCAGCTGTGACTTTTTCATTAAAACACCTGCAGTTACAGGTAAATTGGGTTGTTTGTTTAGTGATATTGGAAGAAATTAGCCACTTTCATGTTGTTTTAACAATCTGGGCTTGGATTATTATGGAAATGTCAATGGGAAGACTATCGTAAACACGGAGATTTATGCAGAAGAAAAGGAACGAATGTTTTCATGGTGTTTAAAACAATTGAAGCAGTGAAATGTAGAGTTCATTTCACATAAAATCTTCAATATATAGCAATAACTAAATGAAAATATATTATTTTAGTCTAACAAATTCAACTATGAACTTTCAGGCCTTGATTAATGAAGTCCTAAAATTTTACCCATATACTACAATATCATGATTATGCAGTATTACAAAAATAAATGCTTTACATGTCTTACAGTAAAATGAACTTTATAAATTTTTTTGACCTGACATGTATTTTGGGGGGGGGGTTTAAATTTTATTCATAATGACACAAGCAAAAGGTCGCGATTTTGGTTCGCGCGCTATGACCCTCTTTTTCATTTCCCAAAGAGGGTCATTGACCCTCTTTGGTCTGAAAAAAGTTGACAGGTATGGTATGTTACCTGAGAAAAGTTTGACACCAAACACGACCTAGACCTTGAGGATGACCTTGACCCTCATTGGGTCAAGGTCTCATCATGCTTGAACATCCCTGTAAGTTTTTTGTTAGTATAATGCCTATCAAGCAAGTTATAGCCATATAAAAGAAGTATTGCTTCAACATCTTCAATACAGGGACAATAAAATTATCCATGAAAACCATAAATTGTTCTAGATAAATCAAAAGTTATCAACAAATAAAATAAGTGTGACTTTTAGTACATGTACAAAGGTGGAGGTTGAAACTGCAGACTGTGCATGTTTTATCTTTTTAATCAAAATGTTTAAATCTTTTAGCGAGGAAGCAAAACAACCATACTCACCTTAGAGCACCACTGAAAAGACAGGCAATAAATAAACCAGGTATACCGGGGTATCCTAACACCTCACTAACAAAGTATGGTATTAACTGTAACAAACAGAATGGAGTAAATGCACTAATTCAGCAGGATTATCATCAATGTGCAGTTATAAAAATGTATCTGGATAACTCTTCCTCAAGAAACATGTTAGTCAGCTGAGAATACAGACATATCAAACTTTTTTTTATAATTACTTTGTTAATTACATTATATAACTATTAAAATAATTTGAGTTTTTTCATTCATCACTTTCATATTTAATCTCATTTCATATTGTGACAAACCTGATTGACATTCTTGATCTTTTTGCTAGCTAGGGGATCACAGCCAATCATAGTGAAGTATGCAAACACGGACACACCTGCCAGACACGCAGAGGTAGACATAACAAACAGTCCTATACAGTTCAATAAAACAGCTCTGTAATAAAGGATGAAATTGTATGAGTATTTATAAATGAATCTCTGATTGCACAGTTGATGGGCTGAACATACATGTATACATGTATGCTGATGCTCAAAATGTCTTGGATAACAAAATTTTCAATTGAAATCAAAGTATTAACAGGGATGTCATAATGAACAGGAGTACAACATACAGTAATTTCTGAGTTAACCATTTTCCTAACTGTTTTTAAGCTGTGACCTTGAACTTTGACCTCTAACCTTAACACCTCCACTATAACGATCTTTTACTGTAAATTTGAAGATCCAAAGGCTAAATGTTCAGTCTGCTATTTCCCACAAGGTTTAACTATTTCAATTGGTGGTAGCCTTGACCTTTGACCTTGAAAATTAATCGGCTTCAATAGACAAAGCATATTAAAACAATTCAAAGTTATCAGCAGACATATTTAAGTAGAAAATGTGTCTAGCAATTTTGACTATGTTTTGTCAATACATCAAAATGACTTCACTTGATGACGTCACACTACTTCTTACAGTGCTTCCTTTGGTGATATGTTCCTTTCATTTTTAAAGCAGGAAACACTCATTAATTTTTATGTGATATATCAAGGATTTCTTCTAAGATTAAGTTTAAGGAAAATTGCAGAGCCAATTTAGAGGCTTCGAGGCCTTACCCCTTTGTCTGGTAGTATATATGACATTACTCACATTTTGGCTTGTTTGAGTGTTGATAAGGCACTGAATCTCTGAATGCTCTGCTGGCTCGCTCCAAAAGTCCCTGTCCAGTTTATCATTCCCCCGATAACTAAGGCCCAAAATGTATGTCTCACTGTTGGGTCTGGATCAAAGCTGTAACACTATGTCGTATTAATATGCATTATGGATTATTCGTTTATTCATTTTATCAATGATTTTGAAACTTTTTATATTCTTTATAAAATTCTTTGTCAGATATGTATCAAATCAAGCTGTTCTTTAAAGATCTTACCTGAACTCTTTTTTGACACTATTGAAATTCCTTCTTTTTTTTAAAGAATTTTGTTCAACTCAATACTTTGTGAAAAATCATTCCAAGGAATGCATGTGTCGCCTGCGAAACATAGTGACACTCAGGAATCACTTTTATATAAGGTGTGACATCCAAGTGTGACAGACAGACGGACAGACAGACAGACAGAAGGACAGACAGACAACGGACAAAGTGATCCCTAAGTGACGCTATGCTTTGCAGGCGACACAATAAAAGTAATCAGTTAGATATACTTTTATTCACAAAGTAATGAGATTTCCCTCTAACATGTAATGTACATGAGTACAGTAACTGCATCATCTTTACTTACTTCCAAAAGTCTATTCTATTCCATTCTTCATTAAGTCTCCAAACCTCACCAAATCCACCCACACTTAATGTTGCCTACAGGAAAATCAAATATTTCATTCTTAATTCTAAGCTTCAAGAATTCCTAGTCTTTTTCCTCATTTTGATATTATATTTATTTGGACAAATACACTTAAAAGTGAATAACACTTATTTGCTAGCAAGCATCATACAGTCAACTACAAAAATTGTCAATCTACACAAAAATGCACAAATAAAACGATTGTTTCAGATAAACGTGGCATCGATGTACATGTACTGGTTCATCACAATTATTTGTAACTTGAGCACTGGATATAAAAGTATGTACCATTTGTAAATCAAAGAAATAATCAAATTTTAATTGAAGATTACGTGTATCTAACTTGAATATACATGATACATGTATATGAACTCAAAGGCAGTAAAGTAATTGTCAATAATGACTCTTAGAGGAGGGGAGGGTATAACAACATCATTGAAGCTTAAATATTTTAATGATGAAGTAAAAGTACATGTACATGGAATTTTGTAAAGTTGGCAATCTAGAAATATACTAATAATTGGTAGAAGAAGTTAATGTACACCTAAAATGTATGAAAAAAAAAATCAAATAAGCTCAAAATGCATCGAAGATGCAAAATGCCGAGTTGCAAAACTGGAATGTAAGTATGAATATGCAGACTAACATGAAATGTGTATGGTTTGTAACAACATTTTGTGGTCCTAAATGAAAATTTCTGGATCAAGAAATGGTCTTCTCTTTATTCTATATCAGCGTGTAATATATTTTCAAGGATACAGATTTTCCTGTGACCTTGATCTTTGACCTTTTGACCCAAAAATTAATGGCAAGTTTCATGATTATAGGTGCAATACAGGCTCAAAAATGGTCTGGAAACCATTTTCAATTACCTAAGTCCTGTGACCTTGATCTTTGACCCTTTGACCCCTAAATCAAAAGTGGTCATTTTCTATTCACTGGAAACATTTCTGGCAAGTTACATGATTATAGGTGCAATACAGGCTCAAATTCAGTCAGGAAACCATTTTTAATCATCTTAGTCCTGTGACCTTGACCTTTGACCTTTTAACCCCAAAATTGATAGTGGTCATCCTTGATCCATGGGAAACATTTCTGGCAAGCTTCATGATTATAATTGCAATACAGGCTGAAATATGGTCCGGAAACCACTTTCAATCATCGGAGTCCTGTGACCTTGACCTTTGACCTTTTGACCCCAAAATCAATAGGGGTCATTCTTGATTCATGGGAATCATTATTGGCAAGTTTCATGACTTTAGGTGCAATACAGGCTAAAATATGGCCAGGAAACCATTTTCAATCATCAGAGTCCTGTGACCTTGACCTTTGACCTTTTGACCCCAAAATCAAAAGTGGTCATTTTCTATTCACAGGAAACATTTCTGGCAACTTACATGATTATAGGTGCAATACAGGCTGAAATATGGTCCGAAAACCATTTTCAATCAACAGAGTCCTGTGACCTTGACCTTTGACCTTTTGACCCCAAAATCAATAGGCCTCATCCTTGATTCAAGGGAAACATTTCTGGCAAGTTTCATGATTATAGGTGCAATACAGGCTGAAATATGGTCCGGAAACCATTTTCAATCATCTGAGTCCTGTGACCTTGACCTTTGACCTTTTGACCCCAAAATCAATAGGGCTCATCCTTGATTCAAGGGAAACATTTCTGGCAAGTTTCATGATTTTAGGTGCAATACAGGCTGAAATATGGTCCGGAAACCATTTTCAATCATCTGAGTCCTGTGACCTTGACCTTTGACCTTTTGACCCCAAAATCAATAGGGCTCATCCTTGACTAATGGTGAGTAAGTGTATGAAGTTTCATTGTTATAGCCTCTTTCGTAGTTGACTTATAGTCCGGAAACCAATTGTTGACGCCCTCCCGCCCTCCCGCCCGCCCGCCCAGACGCCCGCCCGCCAAGACGCCCGCCCGCCCGTCTCACATCAAATTAAGAGCGGAGTTTTGCAACTCGGCTAATAAAGTTATCATTCATACCTTTATAACAATGGTTAGTAGACCACTCAACATGATAAGTGCCTGGAAAGCATCCACCCATACAACTGCTTTAATACCACCCTGAAATTAAATGTAAGCCATACATTTTTGTGATGAGTAATGTATTATGTCTTCTCTTATCATGTAAACATTGTATCCCCCCCCCCCCGCCCCCCAGTTGATTAAATAAAAACATAGTGTAATCAAAGATTACGAAGCTCACCTCGCGGCAGCAAAGTTCAATTAAAACATATCTCTAAGTACATGTATAATAAGAAAATCACTAAAGTGGGAAAAAGTAGGTCAAGGTCATTTTATGAAAGTTTGATCAAAGATACATCCAATATGCAAGTTTGGTACATGTAGAACTTATACTTTGCTCAATATTGGCCTTTAAAGGCAGAATCGCTCAAGCGGAAAAAGTAGGTCAAAGTCATTTTATGAAAGTTTGATCAAAGATACATCCAATATGCAAGTTTGGTACATGTAGAACTTATACTTTGCTCAATATTGGCCTTTAAAGGCAAAATCACTCAAGTGGAAAAAGTAGGTCAAGGTCATTTTATGAAAGTTTGATCAAAGATACATCCAATATGCAAGTTTGGTACATGTAGCACTTATACTTTGCTCAATATTGGCCTTATAAGGTAAAATCACTCAAGTGGAAAAAGTAGGTCAATGTCATTTTATGAAAGTTTGATCAAAGATACATCCAATATGCAAGTTTGGTACATGTAGCACTTATACTTTGCTCAATATTGGCCTTTAAAGGCAAAATCACTCAAGTGGAAAAAGTAGGTCAAGGTCATTTTATGAAAGTTTGATCAAAGATACATCCAATATGCAAGTTTGGTACATGTAGCACTTATACTTTGCTCAATATTGGCCTTATAAGGTAAAATCACTCAAGTGGAAAAAGTAGGTCAAGGTCATTTTATGAAAGTTTGATCAAAGATACATCCAATATGCAAGTATGGTACATGTAGCACTTATACTTTGCTCAATATTGGCCTTTAAAGGCAAAATCACTCAAGTGGAAAAAGTAGGTCAAGGTCATTTTATGAAAGTTTGATCAAAGATACATCCAATATGCAAGTTTGGTACATGTAGCACTTATACTTTGCTCAATATTGGCCTTTAAAGGCAAAATCACTCAAGTGGAAAAAGTAGGTCAAGGTCATTTTATGAAAGTTTGATCAAAGATACATCCAATATGCAAGTTTGGTACATGTAGCACTTATACTTTGCTCAATATTGGCCTTATAAGGTAAAATCACTCAAGTGGAAAAAGTAGGTCAAGGTCATTTTATGAAAGTTTGATCAAAGATACATCCAATATGCAAGTTTGGTACATGTAGCACTTATACTTTGCTCAATATTGGCCTTTAAAGGCAAAATCACTCAAGCGGAAAAAGTAGGTCAGATGCTGCATCCAATGCATGGGTTCACCTCAGCATCTCAAGATGAATCATTTGTGCAAGTTTGGTTACTGTAGCATCAGTACTTTGTCAGATACTGAATTACCCCAAAAACTTTAACCAGACATTGACAAAGTCATTCAACCGGAAAATGTAGGTCAGATGCTGCATCCGATGCATGGGTTCACCTCAGCATCCCAAGATGAATCACTTGTGCAAGTTTGGTTACTGTAGCATCAGTACTTTGTCAGATACTGAGTTGCCCAAAAACTTTAACCGGACGCGGACGCGGACGGGGACGCGGACGCCGGGGTTATAGCATAAGCTCATCTCAACTTCGTCGAGGTGAGCTAAAAATATCTCTCTTTGTCTTATTTTTATCTTATATTGGAATCCACATCTTTTAAGTTTTACACATAATAGTAGAAAGCTAAAACTTACCATGAAAGTGTAAAAAGTACAAACAAATCCAATCAAGATGAAGGATCCCCATTCAGGAAAACCACTGGCTAGAAATTATAAAGTGAAATGCAGTTATCTTGTATCTTCAACACAAACAGAAATAGAAAGGCAATGTATAAAAGTTCAGGTCTTAATTTCCTATTCTAAAGCATTAACATAGGTAATCACAGATTACGAAGCTCACCTCGTGACAGCAAAATTCAATTCAAACATATTTCTTAGTACATGTATATTGGCTTTTAAAGGCAAAACCACTCAAGCAGAAAAAGTAGGTCAAGGTCATTTTATGAAAGTTTGATCAAAGATACATCCAATATGCAAGTTTGGTACATGTAGCAGTTATACTTTGCTCAATATTGGCTTTATAGAGCAAAATCACTCAAGCGGAAAAAGTAGGTCAAGGTCATTTTATGAAAGATTGATCAAAGATACATCCAATATGCAAGTTTGGTACATGTAGAACTTATACTTTGCTCAATATTAGCTTTTAAAGGCAAAATCACTCAAGTGGAAAAAGTAGGTCGAGGTCATCTTTATGAAAGTTTGTTCAAAGATACATCTAATATGCAAGTTTGGAACATCTAGCACTTATACTTTGCTCAATATTGGCTTTTAAAGGCAAAATCACTCAAGCGGAAAAAGTAGGTCAAGGTCATTTTATGAAAGTTTGATCAAAGATACATCCAATATGCAAGTTTGGTACATGTAGCACTTATACTTTGCTCAATATTGGCTTTTAAAAGCGAAATCACTCAAGTGGAAAAAGTAGGTCAGATGCTGCATCCGATGCATGGGTCCATCTCGGCATCCAAAGATGAATCACTTGTGCAAGTATGGTTACTGTAGCATTAGTACTTTGTCAGATACTGAGCTACCCCAAACTTCTTATCCAAATCACTCAAGCGGAAAATGTAGGTCAGATGCTGCATCCGATGCATGGGTTCACCTCAGCATCCAAAGATGAATCACTTGTGCAAGTTTGGTTACTGTAGCATCAGTACTTTGTCAGATACTGAGCTACCCCAAACTTCTTAACCAAGTCACTCAAGCGGAAAATGTAGGTCAGATGCTGCATACGATGCATGGGTTCACCTCAGCATCCAAAGATGAATCACTTGTGCAAGTTTGGTTACTGTAGCATCAGTACTTTGTCAGATACTGAGCTACCCAAAACTTCTTAACCGAGTCACTCAAGCGGAAAATGTAGGTCAGATGCTGCATACGATGCATGGGTTCACCTCAGCATCCAAAGATGAATCACTTGTGCCAGTTTGGTTACTGTAGCATTAGTACTTTGTCAGATACTGAGCTACCCCAAACTTCTTAACCAAGTCACTCAAGCGGAAAATGTAGGTCAGATGCTGCATCCGATGCATGGGTTCACCTCAGCATCCAAAGATGAATCACTTGTGCAAGTTTGGTTACTGTAGCATTAGTACTTTGTCAGATACTGAGCTACCCCAAACTTCTTAACCGGACGCGGACGCGGACGCGGACACGGACGCAGACACGGACGCGGACGCGGACGCATGGGGTTATAGCATAAGCTCACTCAACTTCGTCGAGGTGAGCTAAAAATAGATATTTAACCATGTGAGATTGATATTTTTTTTCAAAATTTCAGCAAATGACTTAATCTAACTTAAGGCAAACTGTTTTTGAAATTTTAATATCCCTTTGACAATGTATGTCCCTTCTTTGAAGTCTTAAAAATACTATATTACCTGCATTGAGAGCTGTGGCCGGTGCAAAGGAAGCAATACCAGTATATATCAGCTGTAATACAAGGCAATAAATTCTTATATTGACTTCAACATACAATTATTCAATAAAACATTCATTTATAAGACCTAAAGAAATGAATTCATTGAAGTCAATATAATGTGTCCATGCAAAGTTGCTTAGAAATTGGTAAGGTAAATTGTTCATGGCCATTTTTGTGCTTGTTAATATAATACAAATATGGACTTGGTCGAGGTCATTATGTCATTATAATGACCCGATGATATTTGAAATATCGACCGATAATGACATAATGACCAAGGCCAAGTCCTTATTTGTTATATTATAAAAAGAATTGTAAGACTTTATAACACTAAAATCATAATTTAAAACAATGTGAGCATATACTTTTTAATAAAGAATTTAACAATGAAATTCACTTTTTTGTGAAAAGTTTATTTAAAGTTGTAATATTCAACAAAATGACTATCTTAATTTTCATTGTAAATACTGACATCATGAAAATACCATACCAAGTCATTATCTACTGACAGCGGTCATTTTTGGAAAAAAATGACTCCTGCGCCAGCCAATCTGAATTGACGTTATATGACATTTATCGTTAACTAAATGTCCTTCAAGATATTTAAAAGACTTACAGTTGAGACAATGTTGATTCCTGTAGCTGTGAGACGTGTAGCCCGGGACTTGAACCGCAACTCAACATACTGACATAGAAGGCAAATTACAAGGATCCATGAAAAACATTTTTTTAATCATTTGTCAGGTTGATTAATCAATGTTCAGTGTTTTAAGAATGCTACACTGCAGAAATTTTTCAGAAATCTGACAAAATGATGACTTTGACCATACTTTATCTAGATTGAGAAATTACACTGAATTTGCAAGTTTCACATCTGATGATCATTTGATATAGAGAAAAATAATCTAAAAAACATGGTAAGATTACAGTTTTTCTACAACATGTACAAGATGTGTTTGTACATGTACAAGATGTGTTTGTGACACAAACATACATGACTGTCCCATTAGCATCTATTATATGTAAAGATCACTAGGCTAAGGTTAACTGGTTAAGTTTTCACAGACAAACAGAAAGACAGACACATAGACAGACCAAAAACTCTGCTGCCAAATCTCTGAGTATTAGGGCATAAGAATTCTACCCTAAAATTTTAAAGGCTAAAAATGCAATGATCGCTGTGCGATATAAGTCCCCTACCGGCGGCATAAATTTATGACTTGAATCTCTGTTCATCAGTTCATCTTCTTCAACAACAGCCAAGAAAGGTCTGGGAAACTGAACTCACGAAATTTGCTAAGTCCAAGGGCCATAACTCTTGTGAAAATTAGTCAATCTAAGTTAAACTCAAATCTGCATCACACTATAATGTATTCACATACAAAAAATCAGCTCATTATCTGCAATAACAGGCATGAAAAAGTCCGGAAAACTGAAAATTTCATGAAATTTGCTAA
This sequence comes from Pinctada fucata, assembly GCA_028142955.1. NCBI lineage: Eukaryota > Metazoa > Mollusca > Bivalvia > Pterioida > Pteriidae > Pinctada > Pinctada fucata. The sequence continues at coordinate 17,072,304 of AP027105.1, forward strand.
GTCCAAGGGCCATAACTCTTGTAAAAATAGGCCAATGGAAACCAAACTCAAACTTGGTCTGTATCACACTGAGATGTATTCATTCACCAAAAATCAGTGCATTATTTGCAATAGAACCAAAGAGAAGTCCGGAAAACTGAAATTTTCATAAAATTTGCTAAGTCCAAGGGCCATAACTCTTGTAGAAATAGGTGAATCTAAAGCAAACTCAAACTTCATCTGTATCCCACTGAGATATATCCACATACCAAAAATGAGTTCAATGTATCCGACAACAGTGGAAAAAAGTCCGGAAAACCGAAATTTTCATAAAATTTGCTAAGTCCAAGGGCCATAACTCTTGTAAAATTAGGTCAATCAAAAGCAAACTCAAACTTGATCTGTATCACATTGAGATATATCCACATATTAAAAAGGAGTTCAATATATCCAACAACATTGGAAAAAAGTCTGGAAAACCGAAATTTTCATAAAATTTGCTAAGTCCAAGGGCCATAACTCTTGTAGAAATAGGTCAATCAAAAGCAAACTCACACTTGATCTGTATCACATTGAGATATATCCACATACCAAAAATGAGTTCAATATATGCAACAACAGCGGAAAAAAGTCCGGAAAACTGAACCTTTCATAAAATTTGCTAAGTTCAAGGGCCATAACTCTTGTAAAATTAGGTCAATCAAAAGCAAACTCAAACTTGATCTGTATCACATTGAGATATATCCACATACCAAAAATGAGTTCAATATATACAACAACAGCGGAAAAAAGTCCGGAAAACTGAAACTTTCATAAAATTTGCCAAGTCCAAGGGCCATAACTCTTGTAAAATTAGGTCAATCGAAAGCAAACTCACACTTGATCTGTACCACATTGAGATATATCCACATACCAAAAATGAGTTCAATATATGCAACAACAGCGGAAAAAAGTCCGGAAAACTGAAACTTTCATAAAATTTGCTTAGTCCAAGGGCCATAACTCTTGTAAAATTAGGTCAATCGAAAGCAAACTCAAACTTGATCTGTATCACATTGAGATATATCCACATACCAAAAATGAGTTTAATATATGCAACAACAGCAAAAAAAATCCGGAAAACTGAAAATGGGACAGACGGACAGACAGACAGACAGACAGACAGACAGACAGACCGAGAGGAAACTAAGAGTCCCCTTCGGCGTTGCTGGTAGGGGACTAATTAGCTAACTTTTTAAATGAGCATATTTTATGTACTTACATGTAAATACCTACCTCATACATACTTGTAAGTTTCAGAGGATAAAATAACGGTACAAATAAAACCGTTGCCAGGACAACCGCCAACATCTGTCCAAAAAGGTAAAGGTAATACTGGGTTCCCCGTGTATACATCTCAGCAGGTGCCCCGAGAATCAAAATGGCTGACAGAAACGATACAAGGATGGACGCAGCGACAGGAAGAAGACTCATTTTTCTGTTTCCCATTAGGAACTCCTTGGTTGTTTTCTGTCTTCCTCCAGAGAATGCATGATAAATCCCAATGGATGCAGAAATGATGAGTATGATGATGAAGACGGCCCAGTCTGCAATCTCAAATTTCTGACTGTCTTCCATTTTGTTAACTTAATTGGTACAGGAATTACTCACTTTATCTGGAAAAGAATTTTGAAAATTTTAAATAATTTTCGTAAGAAATAATTTGATTAAAGTGCACTTTGTCAATCAAGTTTATATGTTTATAACCTAAATAATACAAACATGACATTTTTAATATAGCTATGTTACCTTCTTGCATTGTATCTTATTCACCCTTGGTTACTCCGTTAGTTAAACACAATTTTTCTCATTTTAAAATAACTCAAATAAATTTCAAAATACCTTTAAACATTATCTGTGTCAAACTACAGTAATTTTGTCTCTCAAACTGATTGTTATGCTAATCTTTATTCTGATCTAGTCAGAGTATAGAAGTATTTCCACGTAATCTTATTGAATCACATACATGTACCATACTCTACTTCATATATGTAGATATTCATGACCTCCATTTTCCAAAATCATATAATTCAGTTGTTGGTACACATCAAGTTGTGACAAGTCATACAAATGGCCTCTCTAGATTCTGTTTTTGTTCGGTTCAAGTGAATTAATGAATCCATAAAACTCTCAATGGTTTAGCTGAGTATATGTATACGAATTTAAATTAATGTGAAAAAAAATATTAAATGCAAATGTATTATACTATCACATTCCTATTAAGGCCATTTCTTGTTTTTATTCTGTTTTGCATCCTTTTGAAATTGAGAAACCTACCAGCCAGCCAGGAAGAAAAACAAACAAGCATATAAAACAAAGTTGCAATTTTATATAATGTTACGGAATGTGAAATCTGATAGAGATTTTAGTCAACAAAGGAATGGTAGATAAGCAGTCAGGGGTATAACTCATTTCAGTTATATTTTTCGTCACTGAAATCAGTTATTTTTCTTGCAAGATATTTATAGAATCACCCAGAATATAACTGGTTCAGGTTACAAAACTTTCCAAGGTCAAATACGATTATATCATCCAATGCGTACAGAAAAGTTTGACTTCATCAGATACAACATTGGTGCCTCTTTAAAAATAAATTAAGGTCACAGCTGGATAAAATCATCTTTGTGCAAAATCTGGGTCAAAAATAAATATAACTGAAAGAAGTTACTTTTAAATAACCATTTTTGGTTATATTTTTTTGGTATTGCTTAAATCTTCTAATCCAGATTTTTCCTGCTGATAATCAAGTGTTCAGTATCATCTTAATACATCAATACCTTAAATTTTGTAAAATAATCCTTTACCCAATGAATAAATATGAAGCAATTCCCATAGGAATTTTTATATGCAGAAATCAGTTATTTTTCATGACCTACTTTAACATTACTGATTTTCATAGAAAGAAAAGTAACTGATTTCGGTTATAAAATTTTATCACTGAAATGAGTTATACCCCTGACTGATAAGGCAATGTCTTTAATCTTTGCAGTACACTTGCATTTTTACATAAAATGTAAATAAAATCAAACAATTTTATATTAATTTTTGATGAAAACATATTTTATTTTCAATAGAATTTATTATTTTAATTTTGTTTTGCTTTATGACTTTGGGCTTAAAATCTACTAGCACGAGGAAACAAAACAGAAAATAACAAAGAAATGGCCTAATAGCATTAATTCACAACCCTACATAAGCCAAGACTTTTCTCATACATGTAGAAAATCTACTAGCACGAGGAAACAAAACAGAAAATAACAAAGAAATGGCCTAATAGCATTAATTCACAACCTTACATAAGCCAAGACTTTTCTCATACATGTAGAAAATCTAGGACACTTTTTTAGTTCATTCTAATACTTCATGTTTTTACAACTTATACAAGTTTGTCAGTTATTGGAAGATCATAAAAATTCAGTGGCAGATTCTGGGAGGTGCGGAGGCCCCCCCCCCCCCCCCCCGGGCACTGACCCAAAATTTTCCAAAAAAAGGTATATTTTGGCCCATTATCAGTCAAAATGGGCAAAATTCGCCTCTTGACCCCCGGCAAAGTGCTGGATCCACCACTGAAATTCTTAAAACAAATGAAGTACTGTTCAAAAACAGTTTTACCTGTTATAATTCACCTGATGATATGACTTTGAATAACTAAAATTTAATGTAAAATGTACTTTGCTATTTTAAGGGGAAATCTGTTACTAGTTTTTTTTTTCAATTTCCAGAGTTACTTCCCTCTTGGGACGATATCTGACATATTTTATTGTGACATCATCAATTATAGAATAAGTGTCTTTATTTGTGTTTTGTTACACAATATGCAACACACAGCAAGTGCATTAATGCATTATAATAAATTGAATTTGCTGTGTGTTGCATTCCAACAACAAAACACAAATTATGACATTAAATATTCTAAATACATCATGTACATTGTATATGCACCTCAATTGTCAGTTTCATTCTGTTTTCTGAAATCATGTTTTTACTGGTAAATACAATTGTAGAAATGTGAAAATTGAGGTCACTGCGGGTTCAGTTTGCAACTTATAACAGCCATTGTGGCATGTTTCTGTAGAGCTAATCATTAATTGTGACGTCACTTAACCCACAGTGATTTCTTTATTTTTTTTCCTCATTTCTTGGTATTTTTCGTCACATTTGAGTGCAGGAGATGTCACAACATATCAAAACATGACTGCTACGGTCATATTTGAAAGGATATAGAAAGATAAACTTGACAAACAATTCCGATAACCATCAAGAAGCAGTTAACTATGAAACGATCAAAATATGGTCACCGGCAAACATTGGTTCCTCGCTCTACACCTTTACATGTGGTTGATCTCTACCATCTATATCACTGACTTAATTACACCTTTGCATGTATAGTTACCCGTATGACCTCTACCACCTATATCACTGACTTACACCTTTACATGTAATATGATCTCTACCATTTATCTTTACATGTACATGTAGTTATGATCTCTATACCCCTTCCTATATCAATTTTAATAAAAAAAAAATAGCAATCCAAGGAATGCTTGTGTCGCCTGCGAAGCGGATTTTTTTTATTGAAAATAGGTCAAATATCAAGGGCAAGGTCACTAGGTCAAAAATTATGGAATGTTTAGAAAGGTCTTTTCATAAGAAATACAAATGTGAAATATCAAAGCCCTATCACTTACCACTCAAAAGATATAGCCAATCTTAGATTTGTTGAAAAGTAGGTCAAATATATAGGGCAAGTGCACGAGGTAAAAAATGATGGTATGTGAAGAAAGGTCTAGTCACATGGAATGATATGTGAAATATCAAAACCTATCACTCAGCAATCAAAAGAAATAGCATATCTAAGATTTTTTTAAAAGTAGGTCAAATATCTAGGTCAAGGTCATGAGGTCAAAAGTTATGATATGTGTAGAAAGGCCTTGTCACAAGATGGAATACACATATGAAATATCAAAGCCCTATCACTTACCAATCAAAAGATAAAGCAAATCTTAATTTTTTTGAAAAGAAGGTCAAATATCCAGGTCAAGGTCACGAGGTCAAACTTATGGTATGTGTAGAAAGGTATTGTCAAAAGGAATACACAAGAGAAAAATCAAAGCCCTATCACTTGCCAATCAAAAGATATAGCCAATCATGGATTTTTTTAAAAAGTAGGTCAAATATCTAGGTCAAGGTCATAAAGTCAAAAAATATAGTATGTGAAGAAAGAGCTTGTCACAAGAAATACACATGTGATATATCAAAGCCCTATCACTTACCATTCAAAAGATATATCCAATCTTAGATTTTTTGAAAAGTAGGTCAAATATCTAGGTCAAGGTCACGAGGTCAAAAATTATGATATGTGTAGAAAGGTCTTGTCACAAGGAATACACATGTGAAATATCAAAGCCCTATCACTTACCAATCAAGAGATATAGCCAATATTAGATTTTTAGAAAAGTAGGTCAAATATCTAGGTCAAGGTCACAAGGTCAAAAATTATGGTTTGCGTAGAAAGGTCTTGTCACAAAGATTACACATGTGAAATATCTAAGCCCTATCACTTGCCAATCAAGAGATATAGCCAATATTAGATTTTTAGAAAAGTAGGTCAAATATCTAGGTCAAGGTCACAAGGTCAAAAATTATGGTTTGCGTAGAAAGGTCTTGTCACAAAGATTACACATGTGAAATATCTAAGCCCTATCACTTGCCAATCAAGAGATATAGCCAATATTAGATTTTTAGAAAAGTAGGTCAAATATCTAGGTCAAGGTCACAAGGTCAAAAATTATGATATGTGTAGAAAGGTCTTGTCACAAGGAATACACATGTGAAATATCAAAGCCCTATCACTTACCAATCAAAAGTTATGGGGTGTGACACCCAAGTGTGACAGACAGACGGACAGACAGACAGACAGACAGACAGACAGACAGACAGACAGACAGACAGACGGACGGACAGACGGACAACGGACAAAGTGATCCCTAAGTGTCGCTGTGCTTCGCAGGCGACACAAAAAATGATATGATCGCTGAGCGATATAAGTCCCCTACCGGCCGCATATATTTATGTCCTGCAACTACGAATTACTCTTCAATTAAACATGAGTTTTAATTAAACTTACTGTCCGTGCAGCTCAGTTCAGCTGAGGTTTTATCTGCTTTATCAATTCGAAAAAGAGGTCAAGCATGACGAAATTTGAACTTGCTCAGTAACTATCCAAGACTAAGCAGAGTATCAATTTTTACCTGAAATTGTATTTGTTGTAGAGAAAAGTCTGGAAAACTGACAAAAACTGAATTGTGCAAGTCATCAAGGGGCATAACTCCTCGAAAAATAGGTCAAGCGTGACAAAAGTCTTGCCCTTTAACTATCCAAGACTAAGCTGAGTATCAAATTTCACCTAAATATCTCTATTTGTTGCAGAAAAAAGTCCGGAAAGCTGACAAAAACTGAATTTTCCAAGTCATCAAGGGGCATAACTCCTCGAAAAATAGGTCAAGCATGACGAAAGTCGAACTTGCTCTGTGACTATCCAAGACCAAGCTGTGTATCAAATTTCATCTGAATATCTCCATCCGTTGCAGAAAAAAGTCCGGAAAACTGACAAAAACTTAATTTTCCAAGTCATCAAGGGACATAACTCCTCGAAAAATAGGTCAAGCATGACGAAAGTCGAACTTGCTCTGTAACTATCCAAGAGTAAGCTGTGTTTCAAATTTCACCTGAATATCTCCATCCGTTCCAGAGAAAAGTCCAGAAAACTTAAATTCAGACAGACGGAGGGACAGACAGACCGAGAGGAAACTAAGAGTCCCCTTCGGCGTTGCCGGTAGGGGACTAATAAAAATTGCCATCAAAGTAGGCAATACTTCATTTTTATATTTCTGAAGTGAGTTACATGTAAGAGGTCAGTTGTTAAGCCTGTGCCGATTGGAAAACCCTGTACTGGTGTCGGAACAGTTTCCGTACAATTTAATGGTTTTTCGCTGAAACTTTTCTGTCAGGAAGACGTTTAATAGAATTTTTTTCAAATTTCTCTCAAATTATGCTTTGCCCTTCCCACAGATATGCACATTAAAATAAAATGATAAATTCATCGAGAAATATGCATGGTTTCTTAACACCAATTTCATGACCCTATTTTTCGGCCATATTTTCCACAAATTACTGGAAAAGTTTCCCGAGACACCTGACTTGAAAGCTGTAAATCTCAACCAATTTCGGGCCAAACTGGATGATTTTTGGATATTTTTTACTTCAATCTATTTTGCAAATGACTGTGTAAAAATATTTTGGAAATAGTTACTGAAATTTCTCAAGTTGGATTAATTGAGATCTCAGCGATTTCCCCCTTTGTGCAATATAAAACGTGTGGTAGAAAGGGGTTGAAATTTGGTACATTAAAGCAACTTTGAAGAGATTTTGATATGATAATTCATTATTTGGATTCTCCATTCAAAAATCTGCAAAAGTGTCACAAAATTTTGAAAATAACATGTTGGGGATAACTTTCAGATCGAGCAACAATAGTTCTATCGGGCTATAATAGCTCCATGTAGCTATCATAAAACTAAGTTTTCCTTTAGCAAAAAAAGAAAAAATTTATGATATCTAAATTTTGTTTATATGTACAAGTCGAACTAGTACTGATAAAATACTACAACTTTTGTATTGAGACCCCTCTGGAAACACCAAAAGATAAGGAGATAAGGAACCTCAAATTATTTGTATTTTCAAAGTCTTGTTGCTCATCATCAGTCCATATTTGAATATATGTGTCTTGTTAAATGTTTAAATACAGTATATTTCGAGTGCAAAAGGAATCAGTGAATATTTTTCAAAAAATAGCAACCAAGGATTCAAATACTTGTGTCGCCTGCGAAGCGGCTTATTTTTAAAAATAGCAATCTAAGGAATGCTTGTGTCGCCTGCGAAGCGGCTTGATTATTATTCTAGAAAGTGGATCAAAATCATTGGTAACAGCAGAAAAGTTTTGTCAAATGAAATTCATTTGAAATATCAGACCTCTTAATTACAAATTAAAAGATATGGTCATTCTCAAATTTGAAGAAAAGAGTGTAAATCATCTAGGCCAAGGTCATTATGTAAAAATTGGTGACGAAAAGGTCTCATCATAAGAAATATTAAGTCTCATCATAAGAAATATTAAAGATCACTTACGAATTAAAAGATATATAGAACCTGAAATTCTTAGAAAAGAAAGTCAAATAGTTAGGTCAAGGTCAAAATGTAAAAAATTATGGTATGTGTAGAAAGGCATTGTTACAAGGAAAATACATAAGAAATATCAAAGCCCTATCACTTACCAATCAAAAGATATAGCCAATTTGACTTTTCTTTAAAAGTAGGTCAAATTTCTAGGTCGAGGTCACAAGGTCAAATATTATGGTCTGTGTCGAAAGGTCTTGTCACAAGGAATGCACATGTGAAATACCAAAGGCATATCACTTACCAATCAAAAGATATATACAATCTTAATTTTTTTGAAAAGTAGATCAAATATGTAGGTCAAGGTCAATTACCGTCAATAGGTCAAAAATTATGGTATGTGTAGAAAGGTGTTTTTACAAGGAATACACATGTAAAATATCAAAGCCCTATCACTTACCAATCAAAAGATATAGTGAATCTTATCTTTTTTTCAAAAGCAGGTCAAATATCTAGGTCAAAGTCACAAGGTCAAAAATTATGGTACATGTATGTGAAGAAAGGTCTTGCCACAAGGTACATGTGAAATATCAAAGTCCTAAAACTTACCAATCAAAAGATATATCCATTCTTAATATTTTTGAAAAGTAGGTCATATATGTAGGTCAAGATCACTAGGTCAAAAATTATGGTATGTGTAGAAAAGTCTTGTCACAAGGAATACACATGTGAAATATCAAAGCCCTATCACTTACCAATCAAAAGTTATGGGCTGTGACACCCAAAGTGTGACAGACAGACAGACAGACGGACGTACGGACAGACGGGCAACGGACAAAGTGATCCCAAAGTGTCTCTTTGCTTCGCAGGCAACACAAAAAGTGGATCACAAATGTAGGTCAAGGTCACTTAAGGTTCAAAATTATTGGTATAAGTAGGAAAGTCTTGTCAAATGAAATTCACATGTGAAATATCATATCTCTTACTCAACGATCAAAAGATATGGCCAATCTCTAATTTCCATAAAAGAGGGTGAATCATCTAGGTCAAGGTCATTACGTAAAAAATTTAGGTAACAACAGAAGGTTAATTCTTAAGAAATACATGTATGAAATACATGTATTAAAGCCGTATCACTAACAAATCAAAAGATTAGGCGTCTTAATTTCTTTGAAAAGAAGGTCATTATCTAGGTCAAGGTCAAGAGGTAAAAAATCATGGTCTGTTTCGCAAGGTCTTGTTACAAGGAATACACATGTGAAATATTAAGAACTACCACTTACTAATCAAAAGATATAGCCAATTTTTTTAAAGTAGGTCAAATATCTAAGTCAAGGTCATGAGGTAAAGAATTATACAAATGTGAAATATCAAAGCCCTATCACTTACCAATCAAAAGATATAGCCAATCTTAGATTTTTTGAAAAGTAAGTCAAATATATAGGGCAAGGTCGCAAGGTAAAAAATGATGGTATGTGAAGAAAGGTCTTGTCACATGGAATACACATGTGAAATATCAAAGCCTATCACTCACAAATCAAAAGATATAGCCTCACTCACCAATCAAAAGAAATAGCCAATCTAAGATTTTTTGAAAAGTAGGTCAAATATCTAGGTCAAGGTCATGAGATGAAAAGTTATGATATGTGTAGAAAGGCCTTATCACAAGGAATACACATATGAAATATCAAAGCCCTATCGCTTACCAATCAAAAGATACAGCAAATCTTAGATTCTTAAATAATTGGTCAAATATCTAGGTCAAGGTCACAAGGTAAAAAATTATAGTATGTGAAGAAAGGGCTTGTCACAAGGAATACTCATGTGTAATATCAAAGCCCTATCACTTACCAATCAAAAGATATAGCCAATCTTAGATTTTTTGAAAAGTAGGTCAAATATCTAGGTCAAGGTCACAACGTCAAAAATTATGGTATGCGTAGAAAGGTCTTGTAACAAAGGTTACACATGTGAAATGTCAAAGCCCTATCACTTACCAATCAAGAGATATAGCCAATCTTAGATTTTTTGAAAAGTATGTCAAATATCTAGGTCAAGGTCACAAGGTCAAAAATTATGGTATGGGTAGAAAGGTCTTGGAACAAAGGTTACACATGTGAAATGTCAAAGCCCTATCACTTACATGTACCAATCAAGAGATATAGCCAATCTTAGATTTTTTGAAAAGTAGGTCAAATATCTAGGTCAAGGTCACGAGGTCAAAAATTATGATATGTGTAGAAAGGTCTTGTCACAAGGAATACACATGTGAAAATCAAATAGCAAAGCCCTATCACTTACCAATCAAAAGTTATGGGGTGTGACACCCAAGTGTGAAAGACAGACGGACAGACAATGGTCAATGTGATCCCTAAGTGTAGCTGTGCTTTACAGGCGACACAAAAATGGTATGTGTGGAAAGGTCTTGTCACAAGGACTACACATGTGAAATATCAAAGCCCTATCACTTACCAATCAAAAGTTATAGGCTGTGACACCCTAAGTGTGACAGACACTGTCAGACAGACAGACGGACAATGGACAAAGTGATCCCTAAGTGTCGCTATGCTTCGCAGGCAACACAAAAATCTGATTTTAGTTTAATTTTGTACAGAAAAATGACAGTAACTGAGTAAGCAATAGCTTGATCTGCATAAGCTAATATAGTCCAATCAATAAGCTACAAGTAATAGCTCGATTTGAAGTTTTTCCCAACCTGAATAAGTCCCTCTAAATTCTTGAAAAAGACAAGTCACAACTCTCCAGAAAATGTTCCTATCTGGAAACTGTTCTAACACAAGTAAACTCATATTCCAGTGAGTATCAAATGATGAACACATGAGACTTATCCAGTTCTAATGTATTATTTTGAAACGGTCCCTGACTCCATTCGAATATAAAAAAAAACAATTTGACTAATTCAGCGATAAAACAATGGAAGAGGTCATATCTAGGGTGTCATGCTTGAATGATGAAACATAAGTAAAAGGGTGAATATGTAAAGCAATCTTCTCTTGTTTATGTTTTCAAGCTTACCATGTGGGTAAAGTATTCCTACGTTGGAAATTAATGGCAAATTTTAAATGAACGCATTTCTCATTTCTTGCGCATGCGGAGAATTCCGCACACATCGTCGGAAACCTGCGAATTTTTTTTTTAAATCTACAATATAAAAAAATATATATGTTTCTACAGCACAATGGGGAAATGAGGGTGGACAGGGTGAAAGGGAGGCGGGAGGAAGGGGGCGGGAGGAGGGAGGAGGGAGGTAAGGGGCAAAAAAAAAGGGAGGGAGGGGGAGAAAGGGGATGGGAGGAGGGAGAGAAGGGGGCGGCCGGGAGGAGGGAGGTAGGGGACGGGAGGGGGAGGTAAAGGAAGGGTGAAGAGGAGGGGGGGAGGGGGAGAGAGGTACCCCACTGTCCGCCCCCATCCTATGAACATTTCAAAGAAGCTCCTCAGTTTCCATTGAAATTAGAGGTGAGGGCAACTTGGAAACAAGCCCCCTTGAACACACAATCCATTTGATATTCAATTTTGCCGGTTCTCTGGATCTTGCCAATGAAAAAATAAATTTTCGTGTGGTGTGACAGAAAAAATAATCTTGCTCTTACACAGGTAATCTGAATTTGACGAATTACCTTTAAATTTCGTTATATATATATATCGCTTCGCTCGCATGTATCGAAAGATGCATGTATCACCATAGAGTCTGATATTCAATATACAAGCTTTAAAGGTGGGAGAACTTCAGTTTTTCACAATTTAATTTGCCTTGAAGACCCTCCCCTCAGACCCTCTTACATGTACATGTACCTTTCATAAATTGTGTTTACTTAGGTTTATATTGTAAAAAACATTTATCACTCTGTTCAGAAGTTAATAAAACACTTTGCAAAAATAGTATTTTTTTTAGTAAAAATGAAGCATTTCTATTGACAAAACACAAACATTCTGATACACTAAGAAATCATTGTCTTCCTCCAACTTTGCGAAAAAAAAAAAACTATTATGTTAAAATCTGGTTGTTATCATTTTACTACTAATTTCTATAGTAGTGGGCAATTTTGGCGGGAAATAACACTCTATTTTCGATTCAGTTTCAATAAACAACAATATAATTATCTATTCTTATTTGAAAGATTAAAAAAAAGTATGATAACAATTTTTGAAAATAGCAAAAAATTGGGCCAAAAACGGCAGATTTTGCCCCTACCCCTTTGTCAAGGTCATTGACTCTAAGTTCAAGGTCAATTCAAAATATAGGTTCAAATTTCAATAAAATTTGCATTTTTGTTTTTATTTATTGTTACTAATCTTAGGCTTGACTGTCATGTATTTATATCAAAAATACTTCTTTCTAAAATAAGGACCGATAGATGGAAAAACATTACAATTTTTAGTTCAGAACACTTAATTCTCTTAAAAAAATAAGCCCCAGACAAAAATCATGATAATCTCACATTTTTAGGTCTTCCGACTTCCGTCGGAAGACCTATTGTTTTCGTAACCGTGGAAAATTGGATCAGCGATTTCTCAAGAACCCTGTAAGCTAGGACAATGAAAGTTCTCCAACGTTACGTTTGGAGTAAAAGCTAGATTGGTCTTTTTTATTTTTGGTCTCTGTTATTTTTTTTATCATGTTTTTTAGTAGATTCAAATATTTGACGGGAGCGTCGAATTACTCAAAAGGACCGAAAATTTCATGTTTTGCTATTTGTAAGCTTAAATATCTCGTATTTTGCTATCTACAATTTACATTCTTTTTGAAAGTCGACAGCCATGCAAGATATGAAATGCTAGATGCACACTGTAACGATTTATTACGATGACGTCCTTCACCGTCCTTCATATTTCCAAATTCAGAAGTTCATAGGAGGAAGACACTTTTTTGCTTATAATAGTAAACAAAAATTAAGCTTATGAAGTTATGAAGAATATTATTATTTTTTATCCATATATCTGTCTTATTTAGTCTATCTGATTTTTCCTATCTCTTACTGTTGAAAAGATATGAGCATCGAAATTTTGAGTTGGGTATTTCGATACACCTTCACGCCAACAGATCGGGCGCACACTAAAATTGGTAGTCCGAGTCCGACTCGAGAAAAGTAGTGTTGAGATTTTCAAATTCCGATTTCACGGCAATGATGAATATGCATTTCATAAATACATTTCGATATACACAATTTGATTTTAAAACAGTTGATTAATTTAGAAGAGATCAGCTACAAACCAGAATTTACACACAAAAAGTGGTAGTTTGATTCCGATTTCTAACCTACAAACCTGTTTCTAAACTTCAATAACTATATTTTGAACATCAAGTTTAATTTCTAATTCTAGCAAACGTTCGAACATAATTTTCGGTTGGTTTATTTACAAATTGATGAACAATTTCTCCAACATTCTTCCCTCCCCTCGTTTTTTGAAAACAGTTCTGTTTATATTGAACGATGTCGCCATGATGGAAATTCAAAATAAACTTTGAAAAAAGGGAAGGGGGGGTCCAAATTTGAACCTGCACAGCGAGAACCTCATGGTATTTATATATATATATTGAACGTAACTTGTTATTACCATTTCTCTTCTCAAGAAAATTGGTTCTACAGCTACGAGCTCGCCTTTTTTATGGGGGAAGGGGGCAGGAAGAATTTGCAAAAAAAAATCCCGGCTCTGAAAAATGCTGAAAAAAATATTCCGGCCCAAAGGGCCGGCAATTTTTTTTTTCCCGGACCATGCAAAAGTAAGGATACATTGCATGATATGGAAATTTTTGCTGGCCCTTTGTGCCAGACAATTTAAAGTCAAAAAATTAATTAATATAAATACAAACTGTTCACATAGCTGTATCTACCAGAGACCTAATACGCATAGGCACAAAAATCTAGAAAAGGTTCTATTTAAACATCATACAATCTGTCTGAAATTCGCTAATTGCAAAGAGACATCTGAAGGAACGGTTATTAACTCATACTCTGTAACAGCGGGGAGTTTAACTTACACAGACATTCACAACATTTGACAATTTGTTTAAATCCGGCCCGAAGAACCGGCGAAAATTTTTCTCCGACTCTGGTAATGGCTGAAAAAAATGGCCTGCTCAGAAAATTGCTGAAAAAATTTTACCGGCTGGCAATAGAATTCCTGCCACCCCCCCCCCCCCCCCCCCCCCCCCCCCCCCCCAAATCAAATGGTTGCTCACCAACAATTATCGGTTTGAAAATTTAATGTTACTGCTATTTGAAAACTTAAATATATAATATAAATACATGTAATGTGACGTCCTTCATATTTCCAAACCAAAAATTGTATAGGAGGAAGACACTCTTGTTGCAACTGCAACAAGAAACCTTTCTAGTTTTATATGTATTCATGAAATATTAGCTACAAATCAAGGATGTCATTGATTTTGAGATTTTTGCAACTTTAGTCAATAAATAGGATATATATCCAAAATCAATATGTATGTGTTTGTTTTACTCAATATCACGTGATATTTGAGTACATGTAACTGCCTCTCATATTTTTGAAAAATCACAGAATTTTGCCAAATTTTGTGAATTGCATTCAAGATGACATTGACATTGGGTCCTGTGACCTTGAAAACTTTTAAGGTGATTTTTTAATCAATAATGCTTTTTTTTATATGCACTGATAAAAAATGCTTTAGAATATACATGTATAACGGACAGCTAAAAATTTACCAGAAATTACTCTATGTGTAATAGCACTGAACAGAATGTCATCATGGTAACCCATTTTTTTTATACCCTTTTGAATAAATTGTGAAGAGGTCCCACTCAAATTTTAACATTTTCTTAAAGATCGAGGATGAAACTTAAAAGATAATTGGCAGCAGAAATCAAGTTATCCAGACATTTCAGATTATCTGCCCTTAAAATTGAGCAAAATCATGTTAAATTAGGAGCTTTTTCGGTCTTAAAATAGGGGGTACCTGTAAAGTGCGAAACGAAACAAAAACGAAACGAAACGAAACGAAACAAATCGAAACGAAACGAAACAAATCGAAACGAAACGAAACAGATCGAAACGAAACGAAACAAAACGAAACGAAACAGATCGAAACGAAACGAAACAGATCGAAACGAAGCGAAACAAAACATAAAACTTAAAGAAAATGAGAAAAAGAGGAAAAATCGCCGAAAACGAATATTTCAAGACAAGATCTTATTGAAGGGTCAGGGGGTACCACTCTCCTCCTGCCGCCTCCCCCTCCCCGTGGGGGGAGGGGGTCTTAGGCGGTCAAGACAAATGTTTAAACTTTAAAGTGTAAATTGGTGCAATAGCGAAGTTATTTGGGTTATTTCCTTTTTTAAACCTTGAAAAAAAAGAAATAGACCTGTTTAGATGAAAAACTAAGGTGAGCGAAGCGAGCCTGAAGTATTTGAAACATGAATTGAAAATTGCGGCGAGCGAAGCGATCGGGAAAAATTTTTAAGGTATAATAGATGAATTTCATGGTAAATTTTTAAAATTGAGATTATGTACATGAACGCATAAGAGCAAGATTATTTATATTAAAAGTCATTTCCTAATTTATTATTTTTTTTTGGTTACTGTTACCCTCCCAATCATCTGTCCCTTCTCTCGCCCCCTTTCTCTCCCCTCCCTTTGTCCCTGTCCACCCCCTCATTATTGCCTTCAACCGTTAGTTCTTGTGGCTGGAGGTTTTTTTAAAAAGAATCAAAGTTGACGATTAAAACATAATATATACGGTATATAGCACAATTGCATTTTAAAGGAGAGTGATTGGGATGAATAACCTCGTCACAGACGGAAAAATATTATTTAGCAGGGAGGAGTCTAGCGCAGAGGAAACGGAACTGTTCCGTTATGTGTATTTGAAAATTTTATCAGAAAAATGAGAACAATTAAAAACTGGGGGGCACATTTCGTTTGAAAAAGGATAAGATTTTTTCCCCTGAAATGTGCCCCCACCCCGTTTTATGATCTCATTACGGTGTCATAGCGTGGTTTTCTATCCCCTCCCTTTTATTCCTCTTAAATACATGAATGGCATTTGACATTTACTTTTTTTAATTGTCAACTTTGACTCTTTCAAGAAACCCTCTCGGCACTAGTTACAAATGTAGAACTCTTGGATTAAGGCAATATTACATGCTGATCTTGTCTTGAAATATTCGTTTTCGGCGATTTTTCCTCTTTTTCCCATTTTCTTTAAGTTTTATGTTTTGTTTCGTTTCGTTTCGATCTGTTTCGTTTCGTTTCGATCTGTTTCGTTTCGTTTTGTTTCGTTTCGTTTCGATCTGTTTCGTTTCGTTTCGATTTGTTTCGTTTCGTTTCGATTTGTTTCGTTTCGTTTCGATTTGTTTCGTTTCGTTTTTGTTTCGTTTCGCACTTTACAGGGACCCTTAAAGGGCCTATTCAAAAAAAAGGTCTTTGTCTACATTTTGAGCATACTGACAAAAAGAATAACGGACGGAAGCATACTTCTTGTGTAGTATTTATGTAATGAAAGATATAAAGAGAAAAATTAAGGAAATTTCAGTTGACTGTAATTAATAGCTGTTACCATGGAAACGAGCCTTGTGAACATGACATGTTACAAGTATTCTACTGATGCGTAAAATTTCAAATATGGTTTCCATGGCAACGAAAACTTAATTTGTAAAAAGGAAGTTTATTTTTGTATCAGTACATCATATACACCTTCTATACCAAAAATCTCCAAAATTGGAGACATGCTATTTCCACGTGCTATTGAAATTATTTTGGTCCTTACAGAGAATTGCTATTAAAACATCAATTAATATAATTCCTACTGAAATTATTTTCCTATTTGGATTGTCCAACTCGAGATTAATGGTATTGTTCAGAGTGACGTCAGTGACATGGATACATTCCTTAATATTTACTGAATTCCGTACGATCAGCTTTAGGAGCCTAGGTTCAACACACACATCCTCCCTCCGAATGCTTTGTTGTTGTATACGGTAAAATTAATATACTTGTGTATGGTTAGAAAGTATCAAAACTATTTTAGCAGTAGGTGCTCTGCTTGCCAAAGCGAGCTCGTACAAAAGCAAGAGGTCCAGGGGCCACATCGCTCACATGAGAACACTGCTGTGCATACGACCATCTTTTTTATAGAGTTGATAAACAATATATATCATATGAATAAGTACAGTAGTTTCGAACCAAAGAGGCCCTTTAGGAAAGCTGAAATCTGTGAACCTCTTCTAGATTAGATGTTGAAATTCTGACCCCATCCCCTTTCTTATTTGCAGAGTAAAAGTATTTTCTTCTTCTCGATCCAAACCACAGGGATTCGGCACAGGTTGCAGACACAATCCCCCTTCCCCCTTCTTTAAATATCTTAAAGAAGGGGAAAGGGGGGATTGTGTCTGCAACCTGTGGGATTCGGTGGATGCTACGTCTTCTAGATCCGCCAGGTAAATAAGTTCCGATTCTGTTATTGGTGTTGTTGGTAGATTTATGAATAATATATATCCCCTAAATTATTCATTGTCGCCAAACATGATAAAAGGACAAATAAAGCTACATGTACGAAAGTTGATATCTACCATCCGCGATGCTAAATTCTATCGGAAAAATGTTCTTAGAGCCTGTCCTTTGATATATGTATCCTATACTGAAACATAAAGTGCAAATTACATATGTAACTTAGCTAGTACCCTTCGTTTTACTAAAATATGTAAGGTTGTGTAATTGTTTTATAAGCGTCTAATTAGGAAAAAATAATGACGTGTTTGTCTTTGTCTCTCTAGTTAAGATACATTTCTGGTACGTACTTATACACGCAAACTCATGGTTTCACAACTAAACTTTTTGTTGAATTCAAAGGGACGAGTCTCAAGAATTCCAGTCTGTGCCAAATTCGGTTAAGATCGATTAACGCAAAATAAATCTATTGTCCTTTTAATGAATAGGAGAATAACAATGCTCCAACGATATGTAACGTAAATGGAATATATTTAACTTTATAGTAGCGGAATAATACATAAGTAAAATACGGGCGGGTAGCGGTAACCAATCAAGCGAGTCGACTTTACATTTATATGGAAGATTTAAACAACCACCATTTTTAAATGCATGTTCAGACAAAATTGAAATAAACACAAATATATTAAACTATATTTCATTGGAGTGCGAGGTGGGAGTGTCAATTAGTTGCACAATATTAGCTCTGTGCTACATGAGAATGCAAAATTAATGAGATATTGTTTTTTCATATAGAGAGGGATTGGAGTCGTCGCGACGTTCTACCCGCAAACGGTACCAGACCATTAACAGATCGATTCCAGGAGTTCGATCTCTTATTACGCATAGTATTCTTCGGTGACGAGTGACAATCGATTGCTCATTTAACGAGACCAAAGCTGAACAAATCAAACCATTCTAATGATAAAATTTGACACGGATTACGCTGATAAATTCGTCTGAGAACATTATTCAAGCTGTGAATTTTCCCTGATGTATTTGTGTTACCTGTTTTTACCTTTTCCCATCAGCTGATTGAATGTCGATTTCAAACATGATTTATCACGGAATCTTGCTATTGCTTATTATATTGGCATTCGGACTTAATGAAATCGCAGGTAAGTTCTACCTTTTCACGCTGGATGTACATTTTACCAATTTTCATTCTCATGCATATAGAGTCGAAGCTTAATAAAATATTGATTTTTTAAGTACATCAATTCATATGTCTGTCGAAGTAAAGAGAGCATACATTGATGCTTTTATTCTTATTGCATACATTACATAAAAGACAAACTTAAACTGCACGCTCATGTTTATGATAATCAAATTTTTTTCTCTCCTTCCTAGTCGAATGAATAATTCAGAACAAGATGTGCTTAACATGATTAAACAAACAGACACACGTACTATGAGTTTTTGATAAAATTTTCAATACATATATATATGAAATAAAATCAATCGCTTGTATAATCATATCTGTCATTTTGATCATGTTGTTCTTGAATACATACAGTTCAAACCAAATGAAATGAATTTATAAAGATATGAAATAACCGGCATAGGCGTGTCTAGGAACCCCATCCTCATGTTCCCCTTCCTAATTCGGATTGACAAATATACATTTTTGCATGTCGATTACCGAAAATCAAAGGAGGAAACAGTTCTGCATCCAGTAAGCAGCCTTCTGGAACAAAATTTCTAAGTACTGTGCGTCAGACATGTGTGTAATGTTTCGGTCAGTGGTGACAGAATTATGGTGTGGTACCCCTTCGTTCAATTTCTATATTTTATATCTATAATGATCTATTTTCGAGAGGGATCAGGAATATGTTCTTCTGTATTAGTTAACCTTTTAAAGGTGGAGAAAGCTGATATCCTCGCACTGACACCCCACCTGCCCCTCAAAATCCATTTTCGCTTTTTTTTTTCTTTGTTTTCTTCTTCTTCTTTTTTTTTCTTCTTTTTTTTGAGGGGGATGCGGAGCGCATATTGATATTTTTTTTATGCATTAAAGTACGAGGAATTACATGTATGAAAAAAATCTTTCTTTATTGATTAATAGTAAATTGATATTTTTTACGTAAGTTTGGAAATACTTTTGTTGCATTTTTTCTTTTTTTTTTAAGGAATTCGACCTCATCACTAGGAAGTTAAAATAAAATTTCATAAGCAATTCAGGGAGGGATCGGACATGAAGAGCTGTACGTTTTCTATAGGGTATTTAATTAAAGGAATGAATGGACGATTTGATCTTAACTAATGATTACACGGCTGTGGTAAGGTTCCGTAAGAATATTTACGGATTCTTGTAGCGATTAGAAATAACATATGCTAATTAGTGCTAATATGAAATTGATTTGTAGATTAGGCTTATTTGAAATACACATGTGAATCTAGAGGCAATTCAAATTCCATCGTCTTATCATAAGTCTCAATTGAAAATGCTTCACAAATTAACCACGTGCTTGGACTTCGCGTTGAATATCAAATACAATTATAGAGCGCGGATCTAGAAGGGGTGGGGTGGGGATTAGGGTTATAGGAACACCCCCTCTGGAATTTGCCCCCCAAAATTCCGTATTAACGGATATATTCTTCTTTTTCAAAATTAAGGCTGGAACCCCCTCCCCCTTTCCTCATCAATATCCAACCATGACAACATTGGTCTACTTTTATCGGAGGAAAATCATAGCATGACCACATGAATCAAGGAGCAGGCTCTACCGTATAATTACCTTTTTATACGACCATTATCACAAAATAAATCTCTATCCGAGCGGCACATTATCACATAATTATTCTTTCTGTAACTTTTTATCGTAGGAACAACGCTTACCTACATCATGGTTAACAAATGAAATATAAGATGCTTAAGATCTAGACAGATTTCAACTTTGCCCCCCCCCCCCCCCCCTTTACCTACATAGTTACATTTTTGTTCAACTTTACTGTATAACCAAATAGACAAATTCAGACAAAAACACAAAAATCAAAGAATTATAAGTTTTCATTCTCGTTTTCTCTATTTATACAAACGTACAAAATCCTAACGGACGTAAAAATGATATTTACCTGTACTATATGAATGCAAGCACCAACTACCATCTGAAATACATTTTATACGGGCAATTTTTATAAATTCTAACTTTCTTTATTAAGGCTCATGTGACAAATCAATTTTATGTAACAATTCATTTCATTTGATAAGATAGTAAACGGGTTCCTGTCTATATATAATATTATTACAATATTATATACATTTTGAACACGAAGCAATAAACAATAACAATAAATGAGCACTCACATCTATATATAATACATCTACATTCATAAATTTCGCAGTATAATAATGCATATACACATTTTAGACGCGGACAGTTCATCAGAACTGTTCTATTCATGAATTTCATAAATTTATATCAATAATTACGTAAATTTGAAGGGAACTTCCCGTTTCCCGTAAAGGAAGTAAACATCACTTTGAACATGTTGAAATTACATCTGTGTTTTCATCAAATTTACCTTCCAATTTCATGACCGAATTCGGCACTATTCTAAATATCTTTCAAAATCTTGCGTCTTCAAATTCATTGCATGATTTAAGAACAGATAAATTTGCAACATGGACCAGAGAAGTCAAATCACAAACAAATTTAGAATTGTTGTTTAAAATCTTATATTCTTAGATCCAAGAGAAATTGCTTGTGGTCAAACATGATTTTTACAGTTATGCGATGTGTAAGTTGTACAAAAATGTCGATACTTACAATGTTTACTGAATGCTTCATATGACGAATCATAACATTGCCTATCCAGTGTACATTCGGTAGAACGTCGATACTCGACAAGCTTTTAACTTTTTACCTGAACATTATCCATTCTCCTTCACCATTTTGCAGCCAGCGATTTCTATTTAGAATCTAAGATTGTCTTTTAAGTAACATAAGAGAGAGAGAGAGAGAGAGAGAGAGAGAGAGAGAGAGAGAATCTACACAATTTTGAGCACCTACGTAGATTTAATTTGATTTCAAAATATAGGATCAATGGTGAACATTTCGTCTATTTTACTGTAGGTCAGTGCTCGAATGGAACTTATCCTAGCGTAGTGGGATGCCAACCATGTAGTACCGGTTGTTTGCCGGTCGCCAGTGGAGGTGCAACTTGTGATTCCAACAACGGACATTGCTTTTCTGGATGCGCAGTGGGTTATACTGGCGGATTATTGTGTAAAGATTGTGACACTAATTACTTCAGAGCAGGCGGTAGTTGCTATCAGTGTAATGATAATTGTATAGGTTCATGCAACCCAAACACGGGATCATGTAATAGTGGTTGTAAAGCCGGATACTACGGCGACAGATGCGGTGATACTTGCAGCATCCACTGCGCAGAACTCCAATGTGATTTCACAAGTGGCGCATGTTCCGCTCAAGGCTGCAGGGACGGGTACTATGGCTCCTTATGTGAAACCCCGTGTGGAAGATGTGCATGTGACAGAAACACAGGGTCATGTTCTGGGAGAACCTGTAACATAGGTTATTTTGGAGCTGAATGTACGAACACTTGTAGTCAGTTTTGCGATCAAAATGCCTGTGAAAAGCTGAGTGGTAACTGCACACTGCCGTGTCCAACTGGTTATTATGGACCGTTTTGCTCACGTAACTGTAGCACAACATGCTTTGGAAATGCATGTGAAAGGAGCGATGGCAAATGTTCCGGCGCATGCGTAGCGGGATACTACGGAGACTACTGTAATAATGTTTGCGGAATAAACTGTGCCATGGGGTCATGTTTAAAGACAACCGGTACCTGTAATGGAGATTGTACTACGGGATTTTACGGAGTTTACTGTGATCAACCATGTAGCAGCTCTTGCAAAGGTTCATGTGCAAAATCTACAGGTCATTGTGATGGTGAGTGTCCAAATGATAGATATGGGAATTTCTGCGAATTCTTATGTAGCGATGGTTGCTCAACCGATATTTGCGACAGAGATACCGGAGCATGTAGCGGGTCTTGTAATACAGGCTTATATGGGACATATTGTAACAACACGTGTACAACATGTGACAGTCAAGGTTGTATAAAGGACTCAGGACAATGTCTGGGTTCCTGTGTTACAGGTTACCATGGGCCTAGCTGTTTGGATATCTGCACTACCGGATGCGTAATCGCAGGCTGCGAAAAAAATACCGGAAACTGTATCGGGAATTGTAAAATCGGTCTCTACGGATCAAAATGCGAGAGTCGATGTGATACATGTGATAGCCTAGGCTGTACTCAAAGTACAGGAGTATGCATTGGATCATGTTTACCAGGTTATCACGGACAAACATGTACGTCTGTTTGCGCGACGAACTGTAAGAATTCCCTTTGCGATAGGAGCACCGGTCGTTGTCTTGGATGTAATGATGGGTATTTTGGCGCGGATTGTGATCAGACGTGTAGTTCGACTTGCCAGTCAAACTTATGCGATCAAAATACCGGTTTTTGTACTCTAGATTGTCCGAACGGTCGATACGGTCTTACTTGCGCTGATAACTGTAGTTCCACATGCTACCAAAATCGTTGCAATAGAACATCGGGATTTTGCTTCTCTTGTGACGATGGTTACTTTGGCGACACTTGTTTAAGTAGATGTAGCGATAATTGCGAAACTGGTACGTGTGACCGCAACAGCGGGATATGTTTGGGTTCGTGTAAAGCCGGCTTTTACGGATTGTCGTGTCGAATACCTTGTCTGTCATCGTGTATTAATGAATGCGACCAAACGAGCGGCCAATGCATAGGTGATTGTCCTGTCACTAAATACGGATCTTTCTGTCAAAATGATTGTAATTCTAACTGCGTAAATGGTATTTGTTCCAAAACATCAGGATATTGCTCGATGGGTTGTGGTGTGGGTACCTTTGGCAACATGTGTGAGTTTTCATGTCCAAATTGTGATCAAGCTGGTTGCAACCGTAGTAGCGGGGAGTGTTTGACTGGTTGTAAAGTTGGTTTTTACGGTACATTCTGTAATATGACCTGCAATTCTGGTTGTGACAGTTCTGGTTGTAACAGAACCACTGGTTATTGTTCTGGGTCGTGTGACATCGGTCGATTTGGGAACATGTGCGACATGAATTGTAACATTAATTGCGATGACTCTGGATGTGGTAGGAGTAATGGTTATTGTACAGGTAACTGCGATGCTGGGCATTATGGTCCAGACTGTAGTCAAGATTGTAGCCAATACTGTAAAACTGGAACCTGTGATAGAAATTCGGGGACTTGTGCTGAGTGTATAGTCGGCTATTATGGCGCCTTCTGTAATTCGACATGTGACAAATGTGACAGTAGTGGCTGTAACCAAGCACAAGGCAAGTGTATTGGTTCATGCTTAGCTGGTTATCACGGTGAGAAATGCGACAAAACTTGCAGTAATAATTGCGCTACTGTAGTTTGTGATAAGGCGGCAGGGGCTTGCTCTTCATGTAAAGAGGGATTTTTCGGTTCTCAGTGTCAATCATCTTGTAGCTCGTTTTGTATTTCGAATCGATGTGAACAGGATGATGGTGTGTGTACGTATGACTGCCCCAATTCCTTTTTTGGCGATTTCTGCAACAAATCGTGTGATACCAACTGTGCGAGCAACAAATGCGATCGTACTTCTGGCGCATGCGTTGATGGATGTGATGATGGGTATTTCGGTCAGTTTTGTCAGCAGCTTTGTAATGCTAATTGTGACACGGGCACCTGTGATAAGGTCACAGGAGATTGTCGAGGCGATTGCAAGCTCGGATTTTACGGATCACAATGTGATGTCGTGTGTAGCAATCAATGCCAAACTGGCTGTGATAAAACTAGTGGTTACTGTATAGGTAATTGTAAAATAGGAAGATATGGTTTCTTCTGCGAGGTAATGTGTCCTCAAGGTTGTAGTGATGCCGATTCTACATGCGAACGCCAAACTGGTACATGTCTCGGTGGTTGTGACTTTAAGAAATATGGTAGCTTTTGTAACATGACGTGTGACAATTGTGACGACAGCGGATGTGACGACACAAATGGTATATGTAAGGCTGATTGTCTGGAGGGGTATTACGGTTCTAAATGTGAGGATCGTTGTAACATTGCTTGTCTTGATGGATGTAACAAACAAACAGGGAATTGTAACAGGTGCCCCGTGGGGACGTTTGGTTCTACATGCAGTAAATCTTGTTCGACTTGTGGAAATGGTTGCAATATTATTAGTGGGTTATGTAACGGCGGATGTCAAGTCGGACATCATGGTTTGTATTGTTCAAACCCTTGTAATCAGAACTGTGACTCTACTGGTTGTATTCAGACCACAGGAAGATGTCTTAAATGTAGGGATGGTTTCCATGGAGATGACTGCCAAAAACAGTGTAATGGAAATTGTGTAGGCTTAGTATGTGATAGGTCCACTGGCTCCTGTATAAATCCTTGTATGACTGGAAGGTTCGGTCCCTTTTGTACTGACATATGTGGGTCAACATGTATCGGTGTTTGTGAAAGGGTAGGTGGAACATGTAGTGCTTGCCAAGACGGTTACCATGGAAGATACTGTAATGAGTCTTGTCCGGTCAACTGTTTGACTGGGGTTTGCACCATAGACGATGGTTTTTGTGCTGGTGCATGTACTGTTGGTTATTATGGTGAATATTGCTCTCTGAAATGTAGTAGCTATTGCAGTTCTGCGTGTAATAAGACCACAGCTTATTGCATTGGGGATTGTAAGGTAGGGCGTTATGGTAATCTCTGTGAAGAAGCATGCAATGGGAACTGCTTGGGAAATGTTTGCAACAGAACTAATGGCGTTTGTTCTACAGGTTGTAACTCCGGATACTACGGCAATTACTGCAATCAAACTTGTCTAAACTGTGATAGTCAGGGATGTGTGAGGAATTCAGGCCTATGCAAAGGGTCATGCAAAACTGGTTACCATGGAGACATGTGTAATAATCAATGCAGCTCCACCTGTGACGGACAGCTGTGTAGTAAAGCGACAGGCACATGTCAGGCTTGCTTAGTTGGTTGGTACGGGGATCGGTGCACCATGCAATGTAGCCCTTATTGTGTTGACAGCATTTGCTTGCAGTCGTCGGGTGCTTGTACTAAGGGTTGCGCCACTGGGTTTTATGGATCTAAATGTGACAGGGCATGTGTTGGATGTGCTCAATGTGCAGCAGACAGTGGTATTTGTAGCAGTTGTCCTGTCGGTAAATATGGCAGCAACTGCTCGCTGAATTGTAGTCCAAACTGTAATCTGTCTCCATCTGGGAGTCTTCTTTGTAATCAGAACGATGGAACGTGCGCATATCAATGTAAGAATGGGTGGTGGGGACCTCAGTGTGATAAAACATGCAACAACAGTCCTAACTGTAACGGAATTGCATGCGATACTTACACAAGAAGTTGCGTTGGCTCATGTGTGGCTGGTTGGCATGGCGATTTTTGTACCTTATCCTGTAATGCAAACTGCAGAAACTCGGCTTGTAATCAAACCAACGGTGCATGTGCAGACGGATGTAATTTAGGATATTACGGCAACCAGTGTGAGCTACGGTGCCATGATGGCTGCCAGGCATGCGAACGAGCAGTTGGACAATGTTTGCAATGTCTGCCATCTAAATATGGCAACACTTGTCAGTTTGATTGTAACTCAAATTGCATAGATTTGAGCGACGGTAGTAATGTGTGTAACAAGGACAATGGTACATGTAATGCGGGGTGTGTTATGGGATGGTACGGATCATCTTGCAGTGAAAAATGTGTTGGATTCTGCCACGACAGTTCCTGCAATCGCAATGCCGGAGTATGTGACGTGAAATGTAAAGTCGGATATTTCGGAATTTACTGCAATGAATCGTGTAATAATTGTATCGCGACGAGTTTCGAGCCATCCTGCCACCGAACGTCTGGTGCCTGTTTTAGCGGTTGTCAGATTGGCTACTTTGGCGAAAAATGCACTGGTGTGTGTAGCACCAACTGCTTTCGACAGAATTGTGTTGGAATAAGCACAAACTGCTCAGAAGGTTGTGTCATTGGAAAGTATGGATCTGACTGCGCGTCAGAGTGTTCGAAAAATTGTGTCGGTAATGTTTGTGAACGCGAATCTGGAAGATGTTCGTCCGGTTGTTTACCAGGATATTACGGATCTCTCTGTAAGTACATTTCAGTACATTTCACTTCATCCGTTT
Organism: Pinctada fucata; assembly: GCA_028142955.1. Lineage (NCBI taxonomy): Eukaryota > Metazoa > Mollusca > Bivalvia > Pterioida > Pteriidae > Pinctada > Pinctada fucata. The sequence continues at coordinate 17,099,189 of AP027105.1, forward strand.
TTTTTTTCTTTTTTCAAACATACATTTTGTTTAATGTATCTCTTTCAAAATATTTTAAAAGTTTCTTAAGATAAACAAATATTGTACCTAAAAATGCAACAAATAACATGATTTTGATGAATTTAACAAAGGTGACAGATCATGCACGAATATTGGATGTATCAACGGTCCATGTGAAAGAGAAACAGGTGCATGTGTAGCTAATTGTATAATTGGTTACTATGGTGATTACTGTAATATCACATGTATGACATGTGACAATGATGGATGTGACAGACAGTCAGGTGTGTGTATAGGTCAGTGTGACGTAGGTTTTTACGGCAACAGGTGTGATGTGAATTGCCCTGCTTCCTGTGTCGTTCCTTCAAATGGAGGACAGGTTTGCGACAAGACATCAGGTCGATGTCTGGCCGGATGTCAGGATGGCTGGTACGGGGAGCAGTGTGACCGCCAATGTAACGTCCTTTGTCACATGAAAAAGTGTGAACCAAACTCGGGAGATTGTTTGGGATGCAACGCTGGATTGTACGGGACCAATTGCCAATTGTCATGCAGTGCATGTCTTAGCTTCAGTAATGGAAGTTCTAATTGCTTACAGAGCAACGGGAATTGTCTGAATGGATGCATTACAGGATACTTTGGACTGAGCTGTTCTGGAATATGTAATCAAAACTGCAAGGGAAGTAGATGTGGCACAAGTTCCTCAGATTGTGTAGATGGGTGTGAAAATGGATACCACGGCGAGAATTGTCAGTTGGCATGCGGTGTCAACTGTGCATCGAATGTCTGCAGTCAGTCAGAAGGACGATGTCTCACGGGATGTAAGAGTGGATATTACGGTTCTTCATGTAAGTTTTTTGCAACTGTAACGTTGACTTAAGGAGCAGCCATTTGATCCGTTGGGATGGGTAACAGGAAAACGTTTCCAAGTCCAAATATATTTTACGGCCAAAGAATGATTCGGAACTTTTTCGCTTGCCGTTCGGGCCGGAATATTTTATTCGTCAAAAATTATCTTTGAAACACTTTGAAAAGTCTTCCTGCCCTTCCCATAAAAATCAAATGGTTGTCCTTCTATAGAAACAGCACATGGTTAAGGAAATTCATATCATAAGCTATCAAGTTCTACCATGAACCCATGTTATATATCCAACAGTTTCTTCAGGCCTAGCATGAGTATATGATTAGTCTACACGGGTATTTGCTAATCTAATTCAACATGAAATTAACTTTAAAATGAATTGTAGAATAAGGAATGTTTTTGGCTCTTTTTAGGTCAGAATACATGTAGTACAAGTTGCATATCTGGCGTCTGTGACCAGAGTACCGGCGATTGCAGTGCTTGTGCGATGAGTTACTATGGACCAACCTGTGCAAACAGGTGTAACAGCAATTGCATTAACCGAGACTGTGATCAGGAAGGAATATGCAAACAGGGATGCATGAATGGATATTGGGGTGACATGTGCGATAAAGATTGTGGCGGTTGTGATAACTGCGAGAGAGACTTTGGGTGCACAGGATGTCCTGACGGAAAATGGGGGTCTACCTGCCAAAGTGACTGTAGTACAAACTGTCTGCGTTCTACCACGGGGCAGCTGACGTGTAACAGAGATGATGGCTCATGCGCATGTGTTGAAGGTTACTACGGATCATTGTGTAATATGGCTTGCAATAACAACGCTAATTGTGTTGGCAACGCTTGTCTCCAGATTGCTGGTACATGTGCAGGTAATTGTGTGAATGGATACTACAGGCCAAACTGTGACGAAAGTTGCCCTACGCAATGCAAAGACCGAGCATGTGACCGTATCTCTGGTGACTGCACCCTTGGATGCAATAATGGATACTATGGATCTAAATGTGATTTCTCCTGTGTCAATGGTTGTGGCGTATGTAATTTTCAGACTGGGGCCTGTGAATCTTGTGGGACAAATCGTTACGGAGATCAATGTCAGTACACTTGTAGTGTAAACTGTAATTCACCTTCGAACTCAGTAAAGATATGTCATGGGCAGACTGGTCACTGTAATTACAACTGTAAAGCAGGTTGGTATGGACTGACTTGCGACACCAGATGTGAAGGATATTGCAAGGACAATACTTGTGATAGGAATACTGGAAGGTGTCCGGGTGATTGCCTCCTCGGTTGGTATGGTGTAAATGTTTGTAACCAATCTTGTCCAAATTGTGTTGCTGTCGGAGGAACTGCTTGTGAAAAGGACACAGGACGTTGTATCCACGGCTGTGCCGATGGCTTCCACGGACAGCGTTGTACAGATAGCTGCAGTAGAAGGTGTTATCTGAACAAGTGTAGTTCCCAGTCTATGTGTACTGAAGGATGTGTTACAGGATACTGGGGATCAGATTGTAGCTCAGAATGTAGTGCAAACTGCCTTGGTGGTTGCACTTTGACAAGTGGCAATTGTGTCCAGTGCAAAGTAGGATTCACCGGTGGAACATGTGAGTAAAACAGAACATGTAGACTGTGGTTTGAATTCTACATCGGGTGCATCTAAACGATTAATCCATTGTATCTACTTCGTAACTTTGCTTTGGTTTTGCTTTTGAGATACTTTGCTTTATATATCGTCTTTGAAGACACAAAAAGCTTTCTCTGAATAGTAGAGTCGTACAAAAGTAATTTCTATGACACTTTATACTGTTAGATTTATCTTTTTTCTTTCTTTTCCTTTGTTACATGTAATAATTTCTCTAGGCTGGTAAAGGTACCACTTTCATTATTATATGGATTGTCCATTTGCTGAAGATAAACATGCTATAAAATTCAAAAAAAGCTTTTTGTCATTTCTTTGACGAACCCGCTACAGACTAATATATGAAATGAATGTAATAAGTACATATCATGTGTGTATACATAGCTTGATTAAAGCTGGTGTTTGACATTTTTCATCGTAGTATTTATACTGACATTTTGGGTAAAAACATTTGTTGTAGGTTGATCTCATCATTGGTGTCAGCATCGTATGTTCATGGTCACTAACAGGGATCGGAACTTTTAAATAACAGTGCGTCGCTGTACGGGACATCTTTACCGGAATCTTATCGCGTTGAAATGCAGCCTTTAATCGACTCTCGCTTCCGAGTGTTTTGAACAATAATCAATGACAACTCTAAATTTTCTACATACATAACGGCTTACTTACATCAAATCGTAGAAGGTTTGATTGAATTTATTCTTAAACATTGAGCATTCAACAGAGTTTTGTGAGACTCAGTTATTCTTACTGTAAATGTACATAGAATTTGTAAGTTCTTCCAAAAGTTGAGAAACATTTTCATAATCGATGTCTTTTTCAAAATGGTAAAGCTAGTGTAAAAGGATTGTAATGTAGTCTAGATATTTGCAGTTCTATTACTTTGCCCGCTCTGTACCTAAAGACAATTATTACAGCACAACAATACTGTATTTTCTTTCCTAAAGGTGCCGCGGCGGTAACAGGAGACGATACGTCATCTAGTAACTTAGCCCTAATTGTGGGCGTATCTTGCGCCGGAGGAGTGGTTCTCTTGATCATCATTATAGGCGTGGCTTGCTGTCAGAGACGTCAATCAAGGTAAGATTTATCAATTGAAGGCGTTGTTTTTATCTTGATCATTGATAAAGGCTTGGCTTACTGCTGCAGACGTCAGTCAAGGTAGGGTTTAGTTATGGTAAAGGTGTGGATTTTCTCTTGATTATCACAATAAGCGAGGCTTGCTGTCAGAGACGCCAATCAAAGTACACAAAAATCAATGTAGGGTGTGGCTTAATGTTATTTAGTTCACAACGGATTGTATTTATGAAAATGCCGGAAGGAGAGTCTCCAACCAGGCTGAGTTGCGTAGCATATAAACACCTGATACGAAAACACAGAGCAGACAAGCACAGAAAGAGACACAGAAGACATAGAAACATGAAACACAGAAGACTACACATAAATCAACGAGACCAATGGACAATCGGACGGGCATCTGCCACTACCCCAGTAGCAAATGGTGTGGTTATCCGGATTACATGCGGACAACCCTACCATTTTTCCGATAACCAAAAAGTCTCGAAGCTTATGCAATTATAGTGTAAATTAACATTCAAGTAGAATTGTACGTTTGAATGTAATGTTAAGCTGTAAGTAATATATTTTTGGTCGTATGACTCGATTTAAAACGGTGTTCCTTATATCTATGAATCCTTATGTCTTTATTTAAGGCACCAACACAAAAAGCGAATGATCTTGGAAATGGGAAACGGTAAGCATCTTAATGAAATTTGATTATTATCTTAAATATCTTAATCATGACTCCTTCTATAGAGCTTGACTTAGATGGCGAATATATCGTATTTTTCGAAGAAGAGAAATTTGATTTTGAAAATTGAATTCGGAACGGATATTCATAGATAAGATTATGTATTCTTTATATTTCCATAATTGATAATAATTTTGTCTCTTATCAGGTAATGGATGGACCTTTGACGACGAACGAATGTCTGACCCGAATCAAATACGTTACGAGAAAATGAGTGCCTTGAACTACTCTGTCAACGGAAGTTCTCAACATTATAATGGTATGTTCTGAACAGGCTTCGCCGTATGTGTGTATAACATTATATTAGATGTAGGTATTTTGAACAACATCCCTGGCTGGAATGTGGTGATGTGCTCTTGGATTCATACTGTAATCTTCCATCTAGAATCTAGCAAATCCTTAGAAAGAAACAGCTCTATCGCGTTCTGCTTCTCTTTACACTCCATAAACTACGGAAATTTACTAGATGAATAAATGCTAGTTAACAAATTTGAGTATTTGAGAACAAGTTTAGCACAATGTATATATGTTAGCTTAGCTAACATGCAAAAATCAATGAAGTCTTTTGCTTTATATACCATGTTAAACAAGCATCATTTTAAAATAAGATATTATAATATTACAGAAATTTGTATCTTTAATTGCATCGTCGATTGTTCATTTCAGGTGTTGCTAGACAGAGTGAAATCAATTACGCCTTTGATGATCAGGGTAAGATATTAACTTTATTCTTAAAATAGCATTTTTAAGCAATTCAGAAGTTAGAAGTTTCTTTACACGAACTCTTAATTGTTATTGCTTGATGCTTAATGAATCGACATTAATATTTTGCCTTATAGAATTTATTTTTCTTGCAATAACAATTTGGACGACGTCTATTTATGGACAAATCAAGCTCGGATACAGGGAATGTTACTTTTCGCGCTTACTTTACTTTCATAATTTTTGTTTTCAAAATTTTAAAAAGTATGCTTTTCCGTAACCAATAAAGCAATGATTAAATGAAAGGTATCACAATTGTTGACTTACTCTTTTTTGGACACATCGAAGTTGCATCCGGATATATGTGACAAATATGGACAATGACCATATCCCAATACACAGTACAAACCGATAATTCAGAAAATCATAAACCCAAGGCATACAAAATCAGGATAAAACTTGAACAAAAGCAAACAAACAAAAACCTCCACCACGTAAAAAGAAGCAAACTCCCAATATGGGAGTGAGACCAGGTGCCAAGGAAGAGTTTGGCCGTAACGGAACATGTTTGGCCCTGAGGGAGAATTATGGTTTCGATATTTTATTGTATAGTGTTACCAGAGTTCATAATCTGATCTTGTTCCGTTGACCGATGTCCTTAAACTTCTTAAATTTTATAAGCTGTAAGATTGTATGGATAATGACCATATGCCAATACACAGTACAAAATCAATAACTCAGAAAATCATAAACCGAAGGCATACAAAATCAGGATAAAACAGGAACAAAAGTAAACAAACAAAAACCTCTACCACGTAAAAAGAAGCGAACTCCCAATATGGGAGTGAGACCAGGTGCCAAGGAAGAGTTTGACCATAAGGGAACATGTTTGGTCATGAAGGAGAATTATGGTTTTGATATTTTATTGTACATGTATAGTATTACCAGAGATCACAATTTGATCTTATTCCGTTGACGATGTCCTTAAACTCAATTTTTAAGCTGTAAGATTTCATCTTTCGATATTTTCCGGAATTAGTAAGCGTTTCGATTGAGGTTTTTGGAACATGGTTTCGGCCTTTGCGTTTGACGTTCATTCCCTGATTACAAATGCAGATTTCTCTTGACCAGAACTTCGACTCTGGTCTGTAGTTTCCCTCTTTATCGGCTTTGCAGAAAACTTATAGTCAAGCTTTACAATCTTGCCATAGTATCTTTAGTTTTTTTAATACTAGAGCATATTGATAGTAATACAATATATTTTTTCTGCCTAAGTTTATCATGCTTTGTTTTCTTTTATTTTAATTAACAAAAGATGGCAACGAATCTAATAGAAATCTAGGAGCATACAAAGGTGAGTTTGTGTTACCTTTATACAGTATGACTATCATATACAACGAAAAACATATTTTAAACATGGGGAGGGGGTAGATTTTAAACATTTCATTTGATACATATACATTTTTTTGACAATTACCATTTAAATATAAAATTTTCCTAATATTGAGCCTCTCTTCTAATTATCTTTTTACTCATATCAAGTAAACTAGTAAATAATAGAAATGAAAAAGGCTTAATGAAACAGGAAAAATGAAATGGAACTTAAAAGTATTGAAAATACAAATTAGGTATAATCTCTAACGATTGTGAATGGTATTTGTTTTCTTCATTAACAAAATATTTTAAAGTGTAGATACTTTAAAATCGAAACAATTCAATGACTCCAAAAATTTAAAGGGAAATTCTATACAAATATATTCCCGTGAACTGATATTTTTTTGCTATTGTCAAAAAGATAATTATGATATTAGAGGAACACAGGATCAAGGGATCACATAATTTGAACAAGTTTCTGACAATGCTTTCAAGTCTTACTCTAAAAGTTAATTTTCAAAATAGTAATAGTGAAGTTGTGAATGAACAATTGCAGGAATGTAAAAATCTAGGAATTTATTTTTTTCAATTGCACGTGTAAATATAAAAAGGAGAAATGATTTCTTTTATATGTATGAATAAAAACCAAGAAATGATGAAAATGTAAAATTTTATCTGTTACCAAGGTAACGATTCTATAAACAATGAAGATGGTCACAAAATCGGACAAGGTGAGAGGACAATTGTGTTATAATAACTTGTCATAAACAGGGTGATTTGAAATTATTAAACCAGATTTGCTTTGTGTGTATAAGTCGCAATTTGTATTCACATTCAACTTGCATTTAGATGTAGAAATGAAAGCAAAATAAAGAGTCATAATAATTATTGATTTATATATCGCTTTGTAGTGCTTTTTACAACTATGCAATTTATTTTATACGCAAGTAGTACTTTTGCTGGTGAAATGAAATGAAATGAATGCATAAGTTAAAAAATATTGTCAAGTTATATTGTCATATGTTTAATCTTTTAAACAATATCATATATCAATTGACATAGAAAATGTTAATATATGTATTTAAATTTGGTTTGTAAGACATTGATATATTGTAATTTCATTCGCTGCTTCTCCTTTATTAATTCACTAGTAACTACAATTTTATACAAATTACGGGAATATTGAATATCTATGTTTTATAACATACTGGTGTGTGTTAACTACAGTATAATCATTAATCAATAAATTGATGATAGTGAAAAAAAAGAATCTTTTAAAAATTAGCTAATAAGATAAATGCATCTGAATACAAGTTTGATCATTGCATAGTTGATGATTGAAATCACTGATTCACTGCCATCACATGAAAAAAGAATCAATTCTTGCATGCATGAGTTAAAGAAGATCCTGACGATAACCTCAACAGCACTCACAATAGAGCGAAAAATTTAGCATCGACGAACCCCTAGCAATGTTAAACGTCTTCAAATTGAATAGCATCATTTAAGATCTGATAGACAGACGTTCAACCGAAGTTGATCGCACTTGGCAACATGTGCCCTCGGGGACTCTTGGTCCACCAGCAGTGACACTCACCGAGTAGTTCAAATGTTAAACGTCTTCAAATTCAATAGCATCATTTACAGTATGGACCAGGCATGCACGTTTCGGGTACTAAACCCTCGTCAGTGATCCTAAACAATGAAATATGGCCAAAAAGTATGAAAATTATAATGTCCGAAAAATGTACCAAAAGACGTAGCAGAAAGGTTTGGATATGACGCTACAGGACCCACGTTTAAGAAATTTCAAGAAATTTTGTAACAGAAAATTTCAAATGCTTTGAATAGACAGACGATCAACCAAATTCAATAGCATCATTTAAGACCTGATAAATTTACATCATGGAATAGACATACACGTTTCGGGTACTAAACCCTCGTCAGTGATCCTAAGTCTAAGTAATGTAATATGGCCAAAAAGTATGAAAATTATTACATTGTATGTCCAAAAAATGTACCAAAAGACGTCGCAGAATGGGTGGGATATGATGCTACAGGACCCACGTTTTAGAAATTTCAAGAAATTTTGTAACAGAAAATTTCAAATGCGTTGAATAGACAGACGATCAATCGAAATTGATCGCACTTGGCTACATGTGCCCTCGGGGACTCTTGGTCCACCAGCAGTGACGATCACCAAGTAGTTCAAATGTTAAACGTCTTCAAATTCAATAGCATCATTTAAGACCTGATAAATTTACAGCATGGACCAGACATGCACGTTTCGGGTACTAAACCCTCGTCAGTGATCCTAAGTCTAAACAATGAAATATGGCCAAAAAGTATGCAAATTATTATGTCCAAAAAATGTACCAAAAGACGTAGCAGAATGGGTAGGATATGATGCTACAGGATCCACGTTTTAGAAGTTTCAAGAAATTTTGTAACAGAAAATTTCAAATGCGTTGAATAGACAGACGATCAACCGAAGCTGATCGCACTTGGCTACATGTGCCCTCGTGGACTCTTGGTCCACCAGCAGTGACACTCACCAAGTAGTTCAAATGTTAAACGTCTTCAAATTCAAGCTAGAGTTGGGACCAGGTGCCCGGGAGGAGTAAGCATCCCCTTTTGGCTAGCCGCACCCGCCGTCAATGTTCATACACGAACTTGAAAAAAAATATATAAAATGCATGCACTGTCTGAGTTTACTTCTATATAGAAAGTCTTGTATGCAAGGACACATATCTATTTAGCTTTGAAATCACATCGAGTGATGCCTTATCCGTTGTTATGTTCGCCGGCGACACAAAATGAAAGGATATACTCGTACCCTGTTCGGAAGATGTAGCACACCGAGCGTCAACTCAGAATAAAAATGAACACAATTAAAACAACGATGAAATATTTTCCAAATACTTTAAGAGGTGACAAAGTTACAATGTTTTAAGTATATCGGAAGTTTTCAGGAAACTAATTTATGAACTAGACACTGATGATTTTGGCGAGTCAAATATTCTTAATCAAGGGTATTCGTTTCAGCGTCAAAAATAAAAACAAAACAGAAATAATCTTTAAATAGAGAGCTCGAGTATGAAACTGACTTTCATAAGTATAAGATGGCTTTTATAAAGAACCCCAGACATTTCATGTTTGAAGTTTGTCAAACTAATAATTCAGATCAAACAAACTACGAAGTTATCAAATACACCTTCCTATAATTCATATTTAAAGAGGGGAAAATAGAAAGTGTGTCTTGAAACATGTTCGAGTACATATGAACGATTGCAAATGCTGATCTTGCACGCATACCAAGGAAGAATCTGAAGTCAGTGAAAATAGATGTCGCCACTCACCTAGCTCATATGTATTTAAACATTTCTGTATGGTGCACACACATATGTCATATAGGTAGCTCTCCGATTCAAAACTATCACTTTTTTCTTGAAAATCCTTTTATTTATTGTACTTTTCCTGCCTCAAAATATTCCCTGCAAATAAAAGAAAGGATGAAATCATTAAGAAAGAAAAAAAAAACAAAGATAAAAGATGAAATAACACTAAAAATAATTCCGAACTTCTTCATAAAGACGGTAAGACAGGTCAAATTGTTACCATGCCTAGTTTCTTTAAATCTGTGAAACTTAATGTTTGGTGGAAAAACAAGTCACAGCTCAGCGTTGGAAACTCGGTGATTCCAACAACGATGATAAAGACAACGGTAACGTATCTTTCCAAAAAAAAAGTTTGAAAGTTTATCTTATGAATAAAATTATCAATATTGCACAATGTTTGCAAAGAACACAGTTATGCGAAGAAGTTTTGGTGACTTGACATATATTTATTTCAGTCAAAGACGATGTGTATGTGACAGTTAGCGCGGAGGTGGTTCCAGTTGACCAGTTTCCAAAATATGTAGCCAGACTGACCGCAACGGATATGGCATTTCAAAATCAACACGAGGTACATGCATACAAAATGTACAAAAATTGTTTTTACTCAAGGTTTTCCAACAAGAGAACAATTGCTGTATTTCTTTCAAAATTTTCCTTTATCTGTATTGATTCAACGATAATTTAAAAAAATTTATCACTATAATAAGATACTGGTAACTGAATATACCTGTTAAGACATTTACATAAATTTCATTACCACAATGATCATCTTTGTCGACGGCGTGATCATCATCGTCGTTGTCATCATCATCATCATCATCTTCGTCGTCGTCGTCGTCTTCATCATTATTTTCATATCCCTGTCTGTTATCGTCATAATATTTTATCAATCAGAGTCTTCCAACTGGACTGACGGATACACACGAAGAAGCTCTGAAACTAGAAAACCATAGTAAAAACAGATACAAAAACATATATCCATGTAAGTAAGAAATATTTATGTGTGAACATGTACTAGTATCCTTTCTTTGTCGCGTTTTGAATTTTTCTTCAGATTAAATCATCTTTTTTCTGTTTTCAAGTATTTTTGCATATATTTTTATTTCATAATCTAAAAATGAAACTTAAATGAAAATGAAAATCCTTTACTGACATGTTGTGGAACATTTGATTGACGTCGTAGTTTTCCTCTTGAAAACTAAATGTGCAAACTGGTTTTGATGTCAGTCTGATATCAAACATGGTATGTTTCAATAGTAGCAATCCAATTGATGCATGTAGTATTGATATTTTCTAACATCTTAATAAATGTGTCTAATTTTATTAGATGACAATAGCAGGGTAATACTAGAGACAGATGAGGATCAAGTGGATTCTGGCATGGATTACATTAATGCTTCTAGAATAGAGGTGAGATTTCAACTTCAGTATTCTATCTTTATGATATCTCTGTCTCAACTTTTAGTGCATCAGAATGATATCATCTTCATTTAGCTTTGACATAATGGCTGCATTCGTAACGCTTGTGCAGAACTCTGTTCTGATTGTTCCATTTGTTCTGCCTTTCGAATGCGAAAGAACAGATGGAACAGATCCAATATGGCTGAAAAGGCAGCACTTGTACAGTGGAATTAGTAGAAATGGAAGTGCATTTTCAGTGACATGAAGCATAACTTAACTAATGTGTTATTATATTTTCAGGGGTTTGAATCTTCAAAAACATATATTGCAGCCCAAGGTAACTTTGTTATTATGTTATGTCTTCAAATTCATAACATTAAGAACAGATAAATACTGTCACAGTGTTATTTCTGAAGCAGAAAAGACTAAATCGTTAGTTTAAAAAAAGCACACTGAAAACCATTGAACTCTGAGCACGATGTATATAAATGCACCATTTGTGTCCATTTAGAATGCACATTCGTAGAAGAGGTGAAAGAAATAAAATATTTCTCTGGTTTGTCACCTTAGGAGTATATGAAATTATTGGGATATTTTTTTCAATTATCAAATCATTTATAAATATAGTTTTTAGGTGTTTTAAGTCAACCGCAACAAAATAAAGAATTCCGTCATAAAGCCATCACTTCCAGGTGATTTGTTGTTCCTCGTCCGTTTAAGAAAGGCTAGTATTTGTATTTAAGACTTTTTATACCACTTCCTAATAACTCAGCCTGCCCTCATCAGTTGGTTTGATTTTACATTAAACAATATATATTCTACTCAGGTCCGACAGAACATACAGTGGACGATTTCTGGCGCATGATCTGGCAGGAAGTATGCAGTAATATTGTCATGCTCACTAACTCAGTAGAGGGAGGGGTAAGTAGGAAAACAACAGGGGGTTTACCAGCAGTCATAAATATTCATGAAAAAATAAATATGCCCAATATGGCAAATGTGGTCTGTCTAGAATTACATCATTATGGTCTTTAGCACGTCGATGATCAAATTGCAGGTCAATATTTATTGAATGTTGAACGTCTTCAAATACAATAGCATCATTTAAGAACAGATCAATTTGCAGCATGGATCAGACATGCGCGTTTCGGGTACTTAACCCTCGTCAGTGATCCTCGATCTAAACAGTGTAATATGGCAAAAGAGTGTGAAAATTATTATGTCCAAAAATGTACCGAAAAACGTAGCAGGATGGGTGGGATATGATGCTACAGGACCCACGTTTTAGAAATTTCAAGATTTTTTTTATATCAGACATTTTCGAAAGCAACTTGAAGAGACAGATGAACTTGGCTACGTGTGCCCTCGGGACTCTTGGTCCACCAGCAGTGACACTAACCAAGTGGTTCAAATGTTAAACGTCTTCAAATTCAATAGCATCATTTAAGAACATATCAATTTGCAGCATGGATCAGACATGCACGTTTCGAGTACTTAACCCTCGTCAGTGATCCTCAATCTAAATAATGTAATATGGCCAAAGAGTGTGAAAATTATTATGTCCAAAAATGTACCGTAAAACGTAGCAAAGTGTCATGTAAATCCAGCAAGTCAATTTGTGACCAATTTGTGCTCAATTTCTAAGTGTGGCATGAAGAACTGCAAAACTTGTAACATCCTAATAACAGACACTTCATTCTCAAGTAATCTCACAAAACAAACATTTAACACGCATAGTTTTGAAAACCTTAACTGCATGACATCTAATGTTATGTACGGAATAGAGTGCTCACTTTGTGGATTGATTTATGTGGGCGAAACCAAAGGCCAGCTCCGAAAAAGAATGTCAGGACACCGGTCAAAAATAAATAATAAAGGAAGTCAACTCCTTTACCGACATTTTGACCAGGCGGATCATTCTGTTTTATCTATGAGAGTCAGAATCCTGGAGAAAATATATCACCCCACAAACAATCCCAATTTGAGCACACCTCTCCGTCGCAACAGAGAAGAGTTCTGGATAAAATATCTTAACACTGCAGCGCCCTATGGGTGCAACGACAACATCAGCACTATAGGAAACTTAACAAGTCCCGGTTGTCAATCGGTAAATGTGACTAGCTTATTCAACAGATCACAAAGAAGACCTCGAAGTCATGGCATTCGAAAATATAATAGGCCTGAGATACATAGTTTCTCCTTCGATGACTTGGTTCCATTTTTGAATGAGCCTCTAGGCCTGCATTATATTCGTACCAAATTATACTCTGTTCCTTTACGGAAGTTACACGAAATCTACGATTATACGAAGGACCTCGCATATACCGATACACGTTCCCCAGAATACAGACTACAAGGAGTCATCTTGGACATTTCTACTTTTCGTTTATTTCAAGCAGTTAGATCAGATAAATCAGAGGAGAAAACAAACCGCCCTTTCATTAAAGTAAGATTTGCAAACAAAGGTATTGATAACTTGAATCTTGGTCAAATTTTGAATCACAAAACTGTCACAGAAAAAATCCCACCATATTTCAAAAGAAAAGAAACTCCTTGTATTTCCTATAGCTACACACCAACAGTTGCATCTAAAATTTACAATTACAAACGATTCCTGCAGTGTATTGATTTAAGTAATCCCTCACTACATCCACTTCCCTGCGAATGTTCTTCATCGGATTTCAACTACTCTCCTTGTGGACACGTTATTACTGGTGACCTTAGTATAGTCAAGAACGACAAGTTGAGAGAATTGTTAAAAAAGGGTCCCAAATACAGAGAAAGTATGTCCTTTACATGGAACCAAAATGTCAAAATTATCATGGACTCTTGTGAGGAATATGCAAGACGTTGGGCAAAGAAAGAGGATGTACAGCTCGACACCCTTTCCGAATGGATAAAATCAATCAGAGGGTTACTTTTATCTAGAATTAACCGATTAAAATCAACTGTGAACACCAGATTCGTGTCTATATTTAAAGACCCTGATGTTATCACAGAACTTACCTACCTCCAAGAACATTATGTCATCACACCAGCGGACAAAGCCTCAAATAATTACACATTTACTTGCAAAAAGTACTATTTCGACAGTCTAGTTAAAGAGTTGGGTTTAAATTCGACACCTGGAAATCCCACTTACACCCCAACAAACCTTTCTGCCTCTGAAATAATAGATAACCACAAATCAGCTCTTGCTTCCTTTGGCTTCGACACTACCAATTTAGATTTAGATTTACCATACTTATACTGCATACCTAAAATGCATAAGAATCCGTACAAACAACGTTTCATCGCTGGTTCCTCAAAATGTTCTACCAAATCTGTATCGATCTTACTCACCAAAGTTTTATCTGAAATCAAATCTGGGCTACAAAAATATTGTTCGACAGTATATTCTCGCAGTGGTATCAACCAGATGTGGATTTTAAAGAATTCGAAGGAACTTTTAGAACATCTGAAATCCACTCATTTTAGTAGAGTCCATTCGATCAAAGCCTTTGATTTTTCGACACTTTACACTACAATTCCACATTCTAAATTGAAAGAAAGACTCGCAAAAATTATAAGTAATGCGTTTACAAGTAAGAACGGTAATCGCAAATACAAATTTATTGTTGTTAACTATGACAAAACCTACTTTGTAAAAGAAAAGTCAGATTCTGAAAATAAGTACACTGAAACAGACATTATTCAGATGTTAAACTTTCTGATCGACAACATTTTTGTGGTGTTTGGAGGAAAGGTCTTCCAGCAAATTGTCGGAATTCCAATGGGTACCAATTGTGCCCCACTCCTTGCCGACATTTTCCTTTACTCGTACGAAGCTGAATTCATTCAATCTTTGGTCTCTGAAGGGAAAAGATACTTAGCTTCTGATTTCAACTTCACTTACAGATACATAGACGATGTGTTGTCCATCAATAATCCAAAATTCGCGGATTACCTGAGCAGTATCTATCCTTCGGAGCTTGAAGTCAAAGAAACTACAGAGACAAATAATTCAGCATCCTATTTGGACATAATGTTGTCCTACGACACTGATGGTCACATGAACACCTCACTCTATGACAAACGTGACGACTTCAATTTCAGCATTACGAACTTTCCTTTTCTGAGTAGCAACATCCCTTCATCGCCTGCTTATGGCGTGTTCATATCTCAGTTGATACGCTATGCCAGAGCAAGTACCAAATATACGGATTTTGTTCTGAGAGCTAGGCGTCTTTCAGATAAGCTTCTCAGTCAGGGATGTGTTTGTGACCGACTAACATCGTCACTGAGGAAGTTCTACGGTCGATATGGGGAACTCGTCATACACTATGATGTCCCACTATCCAGAATGGTGGATGATATTCTGTCATAGACCATTTGAACCATCCAACCAAAGATTGTACTCTATATCTTCCAAAATGGAAGTAACCGGATGTGACTGTTCTACCGAATTGAAGCGACGGGTGTTGCATGCAAGCAGGAGATGCTTACTCTTCCTGGGCACCTGGTCTCACTCTCATATCGGGAGTTCGCTTCTTTTCATATGGTGGAGGTTTTTGTTTTTGTTTGCTTTGGTTCCTGTTTTGTCCTGATTTTGTATGCCTTCGGTTTCTGATTTTCTGTATTATCGATTTTGTACTGTAGACAGGGATATGGTCATTATCCATATTTGTCACTTGAACTGTATGAGTATGTACAACTTAATGTGATATCCATGAGTTATGATCAAATTTGTGGAGTATTGCCAACATCGATATCTTCTCTCTTACAAGAGCACATGTTTTGCTATATAATTATTTTCATTCAGGTCATGAAATGTAAGAAATATTGGCCAGAAGAGAAACAGATGGAGACGTACGGAAAAATTACCGTCACAAATAATTATAAGGAGGAATACGCTGACTTCACCATTACAAATCTTACTGTGATGAATGTAAGTACTTGTGCTTTCTTTGCACCATCTTCATCTTGACATAACGTAACTACAAAGGGTCGTTCGATTATGACACCTATGCACTTGTCATGTGCCAACAGGTGCGATATTGTAAATTTTGTCGATCCCTCGATTCTTCGTTTTCTCTCGATCACTTTCAGTATAATCAACGAAGGAAATCGAATGGTAAAACGATTTTGTTTTAAATGCAGAGCGGGGGGAAGTTGGAGGTACGTCATCTTCACTTTACGTCATGGCCCGACAAGGACGTTCCGCAGTACGTCACGCCTATGGTTGAGTTCAGTCAAATAGTTCGTAGCTACATCGACGATACCCCGCTTCTTGTGCATTGCAGGTAAGTTTCGACAAAATAGTGACGTTCTAACCATTTTAACAGGCTGTGAAAGATTAGATCCGAAGATGAAATATATAATTTCTCATTTCATTCAATAAAATATAGAAAGACAATTTGAAAAGAGGAAGTAGTTGCTATATTACTTGTTATATTACTTGTAGTTTGGAATTCCTTGGTTTGTTGTCCGCGTTGACAATTAGCATCACATCTTCCTTGGTAGCTAATTTGAGCTTGGTCTCATGTTTTACGTATAACCATTTGCAACAAAAATGTCTTCTTTTATGATAGTGCTGGTATTGGTAGATCAGGAACTTTTATAGCGCTGGACAAACTCTTAGATCAAGCTGCATCAGAAGATAGGATATCAGTGTATCAATGTGTATTCAATATGAGGAAAGAGAGAGTCAATATGATACAAACAGCGGTAAATATTGACATTTATTGACTTCTCTTTATTTCCAGCATTTCATGTATGTAACAGTGAATTTTAAACATTTAGAAATTGTTTCTAGTGAATGAAAATTGATAACGTAAATTGTGCTTTTTGTGATTCTTGAACGTAGCTCTAAAAACCATAGATTTAGAAATACAAGTACCAAAGCTAAACGACATTAGGGTATTTATAAGTCTTTTTAATTCTTAATGATGTAACCATTAGCAAAATGAGAAAATGGAAGTATTTTTTAAAGCTTTCCATATGATTTCAGGAACAGTACAAGTTTCTTCACGAGGCTTTATTAGAAGCGATCCAATCAAGGAATATAACGGTGACTCGGGAGGAGTTCCGTCAATATTTTGATTCAATGATGGAGTACACTCCGGGTTCTTCCGAAAGAAAACTCGACAAACAGTTCAAGGTGCATGGCGGCTTATTTTATTTTTATGGGACAGTTATGAATTTTGGGATTAATAAAAAACAGAAACAATTGATTTTTAGCTCACCTCGACGAAGTTGAGTGAGCTTATGCTATACCCCCGCGCGTCCGCGTCCGTGTCCGCGTCCGGTTAAGAAGTTTGGGGTAGCTCAGTATTTGGCAAAGTACTGATGCTACAGTAACCAAACTTGCACAAGTGATTCATCTTTGGATGCTGAGGTGAACCCATGCATCAGATGCTGCATCTGACCTACATTTTCCGCTTGAGTGACTTGGTTAAGAAGTTTGGGGTAGCTCAGTATCTGACAAAGTACTGATGCTACATTAACCAAACTTGAACAAGTGATTCATCTTTGGATGCTGAGGTGAACCCATGCATCAGATGCAGCATCTGACCTACATTTTCCGCTTGAGTGACTTGGTTAAGAAGTTTGGGGTAGCTCAGTATCTGACCAAGTAGTAATGCTACAGTAACCAAACTTGCACAAGTGTCGATTCATCTTTGGATGCCGAGATGGATCCATGCATCGGATGCAGCATCTGAGCTACTTTTTCTGCTTGAGTGATTTTGCCTTTAAAAGCCAATATTGAGCAAAGTATAAGTGCTACATGTACCAAACTTGCTTATTGGATGTATCTTTGATCAAACTTTCATAAAATGAAATTGACCTACTTTTTCTGCTTGAATGATTTTGCCTTTAAAAGCCAATATACATGTATTTAGAAATATGTTTGAATTGAATTTTGCTGCCACGAGGCGAGCTTCGTAATCTGTGATTACCTATGTTTTCACAAATACTTACATAGAAACGGTTTTTTAGCCTTGTACGTTATTTTGCCTGTATCTGTGTTTCGATAAAGTGGACAATTATCTTCTGTGTATTCTGATCAGTTAGATACAACATCAATGTCTTTATTTTACAGAGAATTAAATCAACATCGGACCACATTAACACAGAGGCAGCATTGTTGCCGGAGAATTCCCACAAAAATAGAAATCAAAATATTTTAGCATGTAAGTTATTTCAGAATAAACTAACATCCTAACTGTGAGTCTGCTTAAGGGTTTGCAGAACGGCGCATTTTCCTCCCTCTTTTAAAATTCTTGTTTAGATTGTTTCAATTACTTATCAATTGTAAATTGTAATTGTAAGAAAAAGAACTTTATGACAATAGTTTGTAATATTAGGAAATAGATTTTGCTGATGATTGCGCTTTCCTTTTCCTCTTGTAGCGGATGATTGTAGAGTGTTCCTTTGGTCTAGTATACACGGCAGTAATGATTATATCAACGCCATTCATGTTCCAGTAAGATAACTTTATTTTTAAACAAAACGTTTTAAATCATCTGATCTGTTTATTGAAAAATAATTATAAATTGAACTACGAGATCCTAATTGATACAGTTTTAGAATTAGCACATACAAAAGAATAGGTTCTTAATTTACGTTATTCTCTTAAAATGTTCTTTTCGTTGCTTGTGTGCTCACAGAATTTTTTGGTTCCTTCGCCCACTCATTCTTTATTCATGAAATCTATATCATACTGAACTCATACATCTTAGGAACTTTTTTTCGTTAGTCCATCTGTCCGTCTATCTGTAAACATCACGTGTTTCTTTATGACCATTGCAATGAATCGTTTAAATTGTTTCTTTCTCCCCAGAATTACCGTAATAGATATGCCTATATAATAACTGAGATGCCCCAGTACAGGACTTTGATTGACTTCTGTCGTCTGGTTCACCAGGAGGAGTGTCGTACCATTATAAATATGGATCTGGAAGAAGGAGACGAGGTAGGTTACTCATGATCTGTAAATAAAAATATAGATATGAACTAAAAATGTTTGTCTGTTATCATTATGAACACTTTCATATTTCCAGGAATAGTTATATCATTGAAAAAGCAAAGACAACAAAAATAAATGATGAATAAATAAATTGATAAGTAACACAATGGTGGGAAAACCACCAAAAAATTATCAAGAAAATGATATTGTCGTACCTCGCTCATTTGTTATTCATTCTAGATAATAGACGTTGCATTTTTAGTTTGGCGAGACTAATTAAATTTTCTGTATGATGATTTGGTTCAGTCTGAGGACAGCGGTAAATATTGGACAGAGACCAATCAGATGGTAGGGCGTGGTCCATTCCAAATGATTGTCACTGAAATTTTCTATGTTGTAACTTCTTTCATTCTGAGGACAGCAGTAGATACTGGACGGAGACCAAACAGAGTGTAGGGCGTGGTCCGTTCTGGATGATCTTCAATGAATCTTCTTTTCAAAGAATATTACAAGTTTCCATGGAGCTGTTGCGACGGGTGTTGCATGCAATCAGGAGACGCTGACTCTTTCCCGGGGGCACCTAGTCTCACTTCGTAATGTTATTCATTCCGAGGTTCGCAACCGTTCCTATGGAAATTCTAATGATTTTGCCTAGCCTTCTCGACTTTGAGACTGAATAACTGATAGGTACTTCTTTAATGTTTATTTTGAACAGTCTGAGGACAGCGGTAAATACTGGACGGAAACCAATCAGAGTGTAGGGTGTGGTCCGTTCCAGATGATCGTCACTGATACCAAAACTAAAGGGAACTTTATATGTAGATCTATAGACTTCAAGTATAACGTTGGGGTAAGTGACAGTATACAAAAGTAGTTACGTATTTCTGTGGATTTTTATACTTATTGCGCATGCGTATATATGTTTAGTCGTCAGCTTTTTCATAAAGTATTTCAGATTTCGTATCAAATTGATGGGATCTTTTAGTAGACATGACTTTTCTGCAAACTGGCATACTATTTTAAGACACACGTGTGACCATAAAACGATGTATTGCAGTAGTCTGTCCCTGGGGTATTGAAAAGTACATTTATTTGTTTTGTTTGTTTGTCTTTTTTTTTCATATGAAATTCTTCCCTAAAAGGAGAGTAAATAAATGTTAAGGATAAAGACTTCACTTTGTTTTGTCGGTGTTGGCGTAGTCTAGTATTTGTGTTTTATATTTCTTCATCGTTAATCTGGTATTAGCATTTCATAGGAACAGTATCCGGATCCTACAGGAAGAAATGCGAATATCCAAGAACATGAAATTGACAAAAAATGAAACAAGCAATCATATTTAAAAACACTAGGGCTATGAAAGGCAAAACAGACATTTACTTGATAAAAACATATCCTGAGGTCGCTTAGAATGAGTTATTACAAAATGATAGAAAGTGGGGTTGTTACCCGGATTACATACAACAGCAGGTCTTTACCGTTGAATTTGTAATGTTCATTTTCTTTATACATACTATTACTAAAATATGAAAAGATATCAGAGACATGGAATACATACCAAATCAAGTCTTAAATTGCTCTCCAGGAAAGGCTATGGCATTAGATCCTTCGTAGTGAGAATTTTAGTCCTCTTAAATGTAAATTGTATGGACTATATTATCTCCTGTGCTTGAAAGACAGGACAAATTACAAAAATCAAAACAAAACCCCAAAACGTCGCATTGTATCGTCAGCAGATAACTTTTATTATCATGTTTAATAAAGGGGAAGAACAATGATTATTGAAGGACTAATTTTAGAGGGAATAAAGTCCCCATGTTCAATGTTCTCTTGGGTAGAGTTTCTCAACAAATCCAAAACTTGGACACTTCCTGTATCTTTAATTCACTTTTTCTGAATTCAAGTTCAAGTAAGGGAAACAACCCTGAATTCATATCTTTTCTATCAAATAGACATACATGTACAATCATTCTTTTTATCTAATACATGTTACTTAAAATCCATGCTTATTTCGAAAAAAAATGCTGAAATTCACGAAGTGTTCGATTTTGCTCTTACCGTGAGTGCGCTGTTTTGATTGCAGAATGTAAACCATAACGACAGCTTGAATTTGATTGTGAGTAAAGATTAGCGTCAACCCATGTGATCTTGCTAACTTTTTGTCGTGTTCGATTTTTCACTTCAATTTTAGTACTGATATCTAATCAACTTTGCTGTGTGTTAATAGCAAAAATGTCTCCGTCAACATTTTGTTTGACCATCTTTTACTAACATAACTTTTCATATGCTTTATGAGTGGCTTACAATTTAAAATCATTAAAATCAAATTAATTATCTTTATTTGCATTTGATTTGGCAGGGAAAGGAATCCATATCTTTCAATTATGTGCTTTATTCATCAAAGCGCTAAACTGGGATTCTTGCACAGCCGATCACGATCAGCAATTATTTTCATTTGAACTACTACGTATTTCATAGCTCATGAGAATCCTCATATGGAATTATACTTTGAAGCTTTAAATGCATTGCTCTGACTAAATTCAAAGTCGAAATTATCGATGTGCTTAACATTATTTCATCTTCTTCATCCACAATATTTTGCATTCATTATTCTCTATGCTTTTAAACTATACTTATTTTTATATTGCCAGCTGCTACCCATGAGAATAACTCTATCATTGTCTGTCCGTTTGTCTGTCTGTCAATATCATAAATATAGTAATACTAGTACTTTCATACATGAAATATCTCCTCAAAATTTTGTCAGATTATGGGATAGATATTCTAAAGAACGAATTGGAACAGTTATTTTCGACCACAGACGTTCGTGTACAGAATCATTTCAACGAATGCGGGACAATTTTAAATTAAATTATTCATTAATGTAAATACAAGCGTTTATTCAAATTGCCTTTGAGGGAGATGTTGGAAATAAAAATCAAAATGTAATGGGACATAGACGGACGAAGGAACGAACGGACGAACGAACGAACGGACGAACGAACGAGCGGACGAACGAACGAACGAACGTACGAACGAGCGAGCGAGCGAGCGAACATGAGAATAAAATAACAGATGGACACAGTGATCCGAATATGCCGCTCCGCTAAAGCGACACAAATAAAGAAAGAAAGGAAGAAATCCGTACGACGTATTCCTATACACTCCACAATTGCGACTTTTGCAAACTTTTTGTTCTTCATCTTCAATTACTCATATATATGTACTGTAATTTCATGTGGCATGCTTTTATTCATAATTCTAAGGAATAAGGAGGCACTTGATTTGCTTTTACCCTGCGTTGGACAGAAAAGTCAATGACATAACCTTCGAAACATTTTGCAAGGACCCATCCTCCTAAATTGCCATGATAATTGCAGACATCCTTACCTTGCATGTAATATTCATTTTCTAAATTCCCAGTATATTTTCTCTGTGAATATATCATTATTCATGTATTAAAACTCATTGCATATAAATACTGTATCAAATAGAGTACGTCATTTCATTTATTTTAAAATGCAGTCCGAATAAAGATCGTTTCTATTTTCATAGGATGACAAAGGAACGGTCAGTATACGACAGTACCAGGTCACGTGTTGGCCACGTGAATGCCCTGCCCCCTCGTCCGCGGAGGCTCTCATTGATCTCATACATGACGTAGCAGGGTGGCAGGACCTGTCCGGGAACCACCCAATTCTTGTTCATTGCATGTAAGACTGCATCTCTCTCTCTCTCTCTCTCTCTCTCTCTCTCTCTCTCTAAGAATTTGATTAAGCCATAATTGCAATTTGAAATGAATAAGAATCCGGTTTAAATTTAGTCATTTAACGAAAACATAGAGTTATAAAATTGTTATAAATTCCTCAGAAAGCACCGTTATCATGGTTTGTCAGCGTGCAACACACTGATCAATACATTAAGTTTAAAGTGACATATATCTACAAATGTTTAACTACATATTGTTAATATCGCATTGTTACAAGGGTGTTTGATTTTGTATAGGAATGGTGCTTATAGAAGTGGGCTTATGTGCCTTGCCCTGACTTGCTGTGATCGTCTAAGGACGGACGGGGACGTGTGTGTCCCTCACGCCCTCAGTCATCTCCGTGCCCGCAGGCCACAGGTGGTGCCCTACTTTGTGAGTATTCATAGAATTGTGACGGGGCAAGATAAAGTCGGCTTAGTGCTGGAGTATTCAAATATGGATTAATTTGAAGAGATGGAAGGACACGGTTTGGTACAAAGGAGCTTGATGCCAACGACCCTCAATGAAATCCGCCCCTTCTCTACTTTCCTTAAAGCGAAAGTAAGGGAGGATGTCATTGTTGGTCCGTGGCGTCAGTTCCTATGGTTTGGCAAGGGAGGACGTCAAAATTGCACCATTCATAGGTTTTGCTATATTGGCCTTGACGGGGAGAGGGGGGTTTTAATCTGAGGGGATAACTTAGACTAACTATCAATGATATGGGAGTAAAGAGAGGGGAGAATTTAATATGAGGGGATAACCGAAGAGATGGTTTGGAGCTTTAGAAGTCATCAAGTTGAGGAATGTCGAAATAGGAGGGGGTTAAGAGGATAAGGGATATATAGATTTTGAGAGGTCAAAAAAGAATGAAAAAGGGAAGGAGGATACAACAGGTAACTTTGTAGTATTGATTATTTAGTATACTATTAATTGATAATCTTTTTGATGAATTAATATATTTAAAATTCTCAATTTCAGCCACAATACAAATTTTGCCATGAAGTCATAACCAAGTTCATAGAGAAAGGGGAATGAGACACCATGCACACTTAGTTCTTATACTCCAGAATTGACAATATTCTTCTATCCATAAAAACATCATGAACTTCATAGATTGAATTTCAGTCAGCTTTAAATATTGAGCATTATTTTGTAATAATTTCTACGAATATTACATGCATAATAATGAAATATTGCAATAAATTTACTATAGGTCATACTGAATTTCTTATATGATTGTTGAACTTTATTTACAGAATATATATATATATACATGTACATGTGTAAATTGGGAGCTTTTTTCTTGCATTATTTATATACATGTAAATACTGTATTATGATGTGTTGAATTCTGAAATAAGAATTTGCAATAAATTATTACCATGGTAAACTGAATTGTTAAACTGTATTCACTTTGCTAACATAGTCATACATATATAAGTTATTTACGCTTACTAGACCATGAAACATCCAGTATTTAGTATATTTAGCATATTTGACCTTGAAGGCGACCTTGACATTAATTGGATGTTGAGTCCTATTATATTTGACCCTAAATATTTGACCTTGAAGGTGACCTTGACATTACCGGTAATTGGATGTTGAGTCCTATCATGTTTGACCCTAAATATTTGACCTTGGAGGCGACCTTGACATTAATTGGATGTTGAGTCCTATCATGTTTGACCCTAAATATTTGACCTTGGAGGCGACCTTGACATTAATTGAATGTTGAGTCCTATCATGCTTGACCATCCATGCAGGTCTGATGGAAGTATAACATACTAGCTATATATATCATATCAACTATCAAGTAAATTTAAACAATTTCTAAGGAAGTGTGACTGGATAAAGTGATTCCTTGCGTTTGAGGCAACAAAAATCACTTGTGTCACCATAATGCACTGTTTGACAGTGGCTGTGAAAATTCAAATTCTTAGAACATCTATCTCATATAAATTCCATCCAATGTCACTAGTTGAGTAGTTTCTTGCCCTCGGAACGAAGCTCATGTAGCTGAGATCATGATACTGAGTCTTGTTGGAGACACTAGTAGTATTCTTCCCTTGGTCAATCAAATCTGATTGCTAATAACTGACATGATATGACATCATCCAATTTTCCAACATGGCTTAACAATAAATATTTCTTTTTGATTGGTTTGTTTTGTTTCAAGAGCACCGACATCATTTGTGATAGTTACTTCAAGGTGGATTTCAGGTAAGAGACGAGGTGTCCACCTATACAAAACTGAGACAAAGTAACACAAAAGAAAAAGTCTAGTGATCTCAACTTTTAATTTTTAATAACATATTAATTTACATAAAACATTAGTAATCCAAAGACACTATAAATTGACATACCCGATAACAAATAAACTTAGCTGCATCTCCGTTTGATTTGCCATTCATGACCAATCACTTACAATCCAGAGAGGTTCCGAACAGGAGGTATAGAATAAAGTGAAACAGCCAAACCGAGGCAGTAAATCTATCGTATGACGATTATAAATATGTCTGCCGATATTCGGCAGCTTTCTACAAACATGAGGCTAATTTACATATACAAGTATGCACGTGCAATGCCATAAATATGTGAACATTAATAATACAATTTCATGGCAGCTTCAGCAATGAAAGAAAAATAATGTATATAAAATGACACTATGTGTAGGAAATGTTACAATCATAGCAGTTTAATGTATGCTATGCACACAAATAGTAACTACACAGTAACTATGGTAACTATACAACACAGCTGTAATATATATGACAATATAGGAATAATATATTACATCAGATCCATTCAGTGCCTTTATTTGAACATCACTATGTGAAGGCATTAACAAAATCATGAGAATGAAGCAATTGTCTCGACATATTTTACTTAGAATCTCACACAACTGTACACAGGGTCATTAGAGCAAATTACAGCATTTTGAATGCACATACATGAGATTACAGAAACCTTGACCTTGAAAATGACCTTGATTTTCACTGACTGTTTGACCACACTAAGATTGACCTTCCCTTACTGTTGCATGTCAGTGTGGCACAAATTGCATTTATTATTAAAGTTCTTTTCATTAACTTGAAAGTAGCTATAGCAAACAAAAAGAAAGATTCCAGGTGCCAAAGAGATACATACCAGGTGTTCTGATTTTCTTTTTCTTCTTTAATTTAAACCAAGAAAAAACATAGGGTAATCAAAGATTACATAGCTCGCCTATACAGGTTTTTGTCAGAAACCAGGTTAAAGTTTTTGAAAAGTAGGTCAAAGTCCAAGGTCAAGGTCACTAGGTCAAAGGTCATGGTCTCAAATGAAAGGTCTCGTCACAAGGTATCTACATAGGAAATATCAAAGC
Source organism: Pinctada fucata (assembly GCA_028142955.1). NCBI lineage: Eukaryota > Metazoa > Mollusca > Bivalvia > Pterioida > Pteriidae > Pinctada > Pinctada fucata. Next base: position 17,125,430 of record AP027105.1, read on the forward strand.
CCTACCCCTTATAGTTCAAGAGATATAGCCCAGGTTAAAGTTTTGTCTACAGACGATGCCGCCGCCAAGGGTATGACATTAGCTCTCCGGACTTCTTCGTCCCGGCGAGCTAAAAAAAGTAAAATATATCGAGAACTATTTTGATGATATGTCAAGACTTATAATCTATGATATGTCCAGACTTACCTTGGCAATACATGTAGCTGAATGCGTAATAACGTGCATGCTTTAGCATTGTGAAAACTTGCTTAAAACATTTTTAAAATATACATATATTTGCCATTGAATCAAATTCAAAGTAACAAAAAATAATCTACAAACAAGAATATTTATGATAACATAATCATTATGAATGCTTGAAAATAAAATGATCTATGAATTCATGTTTTTCTTCACTTACAGATTTATCATCAAGATATATCTCTGCCAACTAATGAAAAATTCATTTTATGTAGTAATACATTTATGTTAAAAAAAAAAAGAAAAATTTATGTACAATCAACAAGTTTGTAAATCATTTATAGTCATCAAGACTGCAAAAATCATGCTTGGCAGAGAAAAAAATGTATATGGCACAGTCCTATAAAAAAAATCATCCTCTACACATAAAATACACAAACAATAACACATACCATTGTATTTCAATAAATATGCACAAGGCCACATCTCCATATTTGGCCTTCAAGGCCACAACCACTCTCTGTCAAAGGCCTAAGGCCATATAATCACACTTTTAAAGGCATATGAGGCCTTCATAAACAATCTTCAGCACATGACAGCTAGCAGATCCAGGAGGCAGTGGAGATAGGATTAATTGGATAATTTACTTGAAATAAGAAGATCGGTGAAAATATGTACAAAAGCTGATTTTTAAGTAATTCTTGATTTTTTTTAATTAAAGTAGAGTTTCTCTTATGGTCAGAATTGTAAAATTTTTGCATGCAAGATATCACATGTTTCCGGTTCAGAACATTGTTTAGGAGGTCAAACATACAGATTATAAGAGAGGGGTAAGGTAATGATATGATTACACTTTGATCAACTCTTTAAAGTTTTTTTTTTCAGATTTTCCCTCATGGTGCCTTTCAATGTTAAAAACTTAAATGATGGTGATAATATCATAAAATTAATTTTGCTTGTTGATCAATTAAAAAAAAAAAACTTTAGAAATACATAGGCACAAAAATATAGTGAATGTTGCTATTACAAAGACAACAGCATGCGAGACCTGAAGGATGCTCTGTCTCAACTGAAAATGTAATAACGACCTAAAATGTAATAACAATAACAACCTAAGAATCAAATTTATTACATTTTGGGTTAAGATTTAAATTGTCTTTTAGGTCGTTATTAATTTATTACATTTTAGGTCAATATTACATTTTTTGTTGCGATAATGCTCTACATTATATATAATCAAAAATTACTTTGGCCAAACTCCATCATCTGACCTTCTTGTTGATCACGTCAGGTCCCGTTTTAAAAAATCTCTGGATACAAGTTCAGAACTTTTCACATGTACATAAGGACATATTAAGATTCTACATGAAAACACACATATCAGATTATACTGTACATGATAAAATTTGGTAAAAACGATAATTGTGCTTAAATTCTTAATCATTTTTTTCCCTTTTTGCATGGTAAATGAATACAACTCTTTCAAAAAAATTCCCTGTGAGGTTCATTTTTAATACATTACCTGAGAGTACAATATAAAAGAGGTATCAATTTTCTTTTGTTCAAATTGTCATACATGTATATGTAGTTAAACTTACACTTGAATATTACATAACACTGCTAGCCCAATTCCTGAGCACCCAATTTTGACTATCGTTTACTCGTAATAGAAATGAAGTTTTTATTAAACACTTTTATTTCAAAAAGGTTTGGACATGATTTAGTAAATGTTGCCAGTAATACATGTTGGAGACATTCCATATGTTACCCCTTCCAAACACACATAAAACGGGATGGGTAGGGGGATACCGTATAAATGAAAATTTTAAATAACCTTTTGATAAAATTCTTATGTGGTAGCACAAATGGATGGGTAAAATGGCATAAATTCAATATAACTATAAGCTTCCTTAGAAGCAAAGTCAATACAAAACACAAATTGGTAATGTTCCTAAAAATCAACAAAAATCTCATCAAAACCAGGTGCTCAGGTTTCCAGGACAAAAGAAATAGCAGTTTCACGGAAAAAAAGTAATTTTTTCAGTTCTTTATCATTTATTTCATAATAATAGCCTACCGGTATTTGAATTTATTCAGTACCTTTTGTGATTCTTAAAGTTTCAGCAAGGGGGTTAATTTCAAAGAGAGAAGACTTAGAACAAGAGAATGATAGGAACAAAAACAAAATGTGTAAAAATATGTTTAAAATTTCTATCTACATGAAATATAATATTAACTTCTGAATACAAAGATTGGGTAATTATCCTACACTATAAAATACATAACATGTAAACATTTGATACTACATGTACATGTACTGTATGTGTATTAATGCCATTGTCAATTTTAATCTTAAAAGACCTTATAAAGTGATAAATGTATAAATTTGCGTAACCCATTTTCATTTTTCATTTCAATATACTGTACATTCTACAATGCTCATATTTTTTGCTTGTACATGTGTAATACTGCCTTATACTTTCATGTACATGTATACACATGTTAATATTATCTACACCGTCTTTCACTATATTCAACCTGCGATAATTGTTAAACAATTATCTAACACATTACAATTTACATACAGTGAAATGTCACACCCTCCTTCTTCTTGGATAAATCATACTAAGTTTCTTTATAATGGAACAGAAAGTTAAACTCTGTACACAGGTACAATGTATAATGTCAGTACCATTCATTTACCTCCATGTTGACAACACTGCACACATCGAAATAAAATTATCGTGGAATCAAATCCCCCATTTTCATAAGATTTATGAAAAAATTACATAATTTTGGAAGCTCTAAGAAATTGTAAAAAACGGTAATTAAGATTTCATAGCATAAAGACATATGATATCATTTGTCGTAGAGACTGACAACAAAAATTCAATTTCAGAGAAGTTTATTGGGGCCATTTCTAACAGAAACTGTGCACACTTCTATTCCCTCAATTTCTTTATCTAATCAAGTTTCTACTGTCATACATGTACTCGTATGTAATAAATAAACATTACAGAAGTATACCCATCAGTAGCCCCTGTTCTGAATTCTATACAATATACATTGTATTCATCTTTGTAAAACCTCCAACTCTAGCAAATTAAAACACAATAAAATCTCTTCTTAGCATGACAAAATAAATAATTTATAGTCACCTTATGAAGGTGCACCTAATAAAATATGAAATTCCAAAATCATTCTTACTCTTATACTTAAGTTTGAGAATAAATCAGGATAGAAAGATGTCAAAAACAGTCCTCTCATAATACAAGATACAAGATACATGTACTTTCATTAAAATCAAAGAATAATAGAAATTTATGTTAATTTTGAATTGGAAAAAGCACATGTCATAATCTGTAACTTGTAAATGTCACGGCATGTACGTTACAAGAAAATTTGAGCCAATCAGTTTGAAGTTCAAAATAACTAACTGCATTAAAAGCATCAAAGAATCAAATTTTTACCAAAATAAATGTACATAAAATGCATGAGATATACATGTATATTTTTTGCTTCAAAAACACTAATACATGTAGATGAACATCGCCAGTAAATTTTTTAAAAACATGAAAATCAAGATTGAATCGAAGCACCAATGTATTCATACAACAAGCTACGCAAATGATTTACAACCCTGTGCAAAGAGCTAACGATTAATGTAGAAAGTGTACTTTATTGATTCACAAGCCTGAAAAATGACGTCACTGAGAGATCTGTAGCACATTAACGCCAACACGTGCAGCGCTGAGTCACAATATAAAGCATATTCTAAAAAAAGAAGTATCCTGAAAGGAAAGGCATTTCACTTTGATCAAACATGACTGAGGTATATGGTTTTTTTTTTTCTCTTGTAATATACATGTATATGTATACATATACACAATAAATTACGTATACATGTATACAATATACATATAGGAGTAATGAGGAGTTACGTTTTTTTTTGTACCTGATTTGTTTTCTGTAATATAAACAAATATTTAAATGTAAAAAAAAATTTTGGTCTGAGGTTAGACGTAAATCGATCGATTCAAGATCTTTTCTGAGCCTTTGACCTTGACTTTTGAGGTAGTGAAGATTCATGTGAACTTGACCCGTAGCTATTACCAGAAGTTTTCTGTGCTTGTGATTCAGAGGAAGGAAAGGGGGGAGAGTCGACAGGAGTGTCAATGTTTGATGATGTGGCCTCGAGCATTTTCGATAAAATGTCATTTCCACTGTAACCTTCACCATTAATTTTCATATTCTCTTCAACATTTTCCGCGCTTGAAAAATTTTTCAGTGAGGAATCTCTTGATTCTTCTTTTGACTTATCAGAAGACCCTGAATCAGCATCTTCATTTTTATCAGTGTCCATATTGTGTGCTGTATGATGTGTTTGTGCTGCGTCCGTCTGTGCACTGCAATATGAGTCAGCTTGTATGGAATCTGGGGTGACTCCTACAGAAGGAGTCGACTGTGTTTTACTCAAACACTCTTCTTGAACATCTGTGTTTTCCGAATGTGGTGTCATCTGTTAAAATAAAGAAAATGTAGTAAATTTTGTAATTGAATGACACTACACAGCCAATTGTACCTCATATGAAATTCATGTGAAATTTACATGAAATTTATGTAAAAGTTCACATGAAATTTAATATGTGAAATGAGCACGAACATGAAATTTACATGATAATTTTCACATGAAGTTTTTGATATGAATTGCATGTAAAGTCAATTTTGCATGAGGGTTACAAAGAAAATGTAAGATTTATATGAAATACACATGAACTTTCATGTGAAATTTACATGATGCTCATTTCATATGAGTTTCATGTGACTGGCACAATTAGCTGCGTACAAGAAAGATTGAAATCTTATCCAAGTATCAAAAGATTTACAGTCTGAGAAGATGCTGAGACAGAAAAGAAAGTTGCAGAATGAAAAAAGAGTTTCCCTAGTCTCAGATACCTGATTTTTCATTGACTATCTATATCATGTCATTAATTCTATACACTTTTAACAAAGGATGCGTTTTATCAATACTGCAGTATTATAATGTACATCTATTACATTCATATATATAATTTCTATTACCTGTATTTGGTTGGAATACCTAGTCTTGGGCTAAATTTGAAAATACCCTTGATAACAAAACAAGGATTTTAAGGTCATTTCTTACAGCATTGTTTGATCTTACAGTTTTACTATTTCTAAAGACATCTTTACTCCTATGTATAATGTATATATTTACCAATGGTCTGGATTCTGCTATGGTCTGGACCCTTCCATTAGCTTTTTTCCCACTATGTAAATACATAACTTGACCATTCCTTTTCACTATAACATCTGGACCGTCACCCTACAATAAATGATATTGATATTATAAGGGATATATAACCAGAAGTCTCTGACAAGACTGTAGCTATCCTGGTTGTTTTGTTTTATTCACTCATTGACAAATGAATAAGATACATACACATAAATAACAATTTCCATTTTATCTTAAACCAAAGACCATAGGGAGGATGAACACTAACAAATTATAAGAAGCACAACGAAATAACACATCCATTAGACTTCAACTAGAATATCACTCATATAATTCAAAATGTCCGAGATAAAGGATTTCAAAAAATAATGCCACACCCATTTTCCAAGATCCTAGGGGTCAGGTGCTGCTAGCTCAAATGAACTATCAATGACACAATAAGACTACAGATCCATTATATTGCATAAAGGAATAAGTTTCCATCATAAATAGCTTTAGGTTGAGAGCACAATTATATACGGGAAAATGACCACACCCATCTTCTAAGACCCTGGGGGTCAGGGGCTCAAACAAAATATCAGTTGCACAACTAGACCACACACCCAAAAGTCACCCATCATATTGCGAAAAGAATTAAGTCTCCATCATTTATACTGTCAGAGGAGTTGCGAGCACAAGATTACATGGAGTCATATAGGAGAAAATTACCACATCCTTTTTCCAAGACCCTGGGGGTCAGGGGCTCAAACAAAATATCAGTGCACAACTAGACCACAGACCCATCATATTGCAAAAAGAATTAAGTCTCTAACATTCATAGTGTCAGAGGAGTTGCGAGCACAAGATTACATAGAGTTAAATAGGAGAAAATGACCACACCCTTTTTCTAAGACCCTGGAGGTCAGGGGCTCAAACAAAATATCAGGTGCACAAGTAAACCACAGACCTATCATATTGCAAAAAGAATTATCTCTCCATCATTTATAGCTTCAGAGGAGTTGCGAGCAAAAGATTACATAGAATTATATAGGGGAGAATGACCACACCCAGTTTCAAAGTCCTTGGGGGTCAGGAGCCCAAAAAAAATATCAGGTGCACAACTAGACTACAGAACCATAATATTGCAACAGGAATGAAGTCTCCATCAATCATAGCGGCAGAGGAGTTGAGAGCACAAGATTACATAGATTTTAAAGACCACGCCCATTTTCTAAGACCCTGGGGGTCAGGGGCTCAAACAAAATGTCAGGTGTACAACTAGACCACAGACAAAGTGTAATGCAAAAGGAGTTACATTTCCATCTCTAATAGTTTCAGAGAGTTGTGAGCACAAGAATTGTTTACGGACGGACGAACGGACAGACGAACGGATGGACAGACGGACAGACGCCGGACGACAGGGTATCGCATAAGCTCAACTGGTCTATGACCAGTAGAGCTAATAATGATATAAATAATCACTCCAGTGCCACTTGTTTTAGGAGTTGAAAGGGAAATTTTTGAGATGGCCTGAATGACAGATGAATGGAAAATTGGTGAAGTTAGACATATTAATATATGATACTTGATAAATATTGGTGAAGCATAAAAGCTAGGAAGTGGATAGGAGGTGTTGAAATTTCCTGTTTATACCTTGCTGTCAAAGTGTATGCTTTCTCTCAGCATTGGAGTGGTAGCATCGTTGTTGGTAGTGGCGTAATTTGCCATGCGTTGTGCGGCACATTGGTACATGTTACCATTGGTAGTTGTGGTTACAATATGCTGGTTAGACTGGGCATACATAGCCGCATATCGTCTAAAAGAAATATCAGGCATGAATTATTCTACCCGATTGATCATGTAGTCTACTAAGAGTCCTTAATCATTTCCAATTGGATTTAGACAACAGAAATTATAGCAGGCCATCACATGGAGACAAAATCTTAACTTCTTTAATTTCTTCTTATAGTATACTTGTATCTTATAAAATGTAAAGGCTTTACATTAAATACTGTTCACATATAATTCCATGACCATGTATCTTATAAAATGTAAAGGCTTTACATTAAATACTGTTCACATATGATTCCATGACCTTGTATCTTATAAAATGTAAAGGCTTTACATTAAATACTGTTCACATATAATTCCATGACCATGTATCTTATAAAATGTAAAGGCTTTACATTAAATACTGTTCACATATAATTCCATGACCTTGTATCTTATAAAATGTAAAGGCTTTACATTAAATACTGTTCACATATAATTCCATGACCTTGTATCTTATAAAATGTAAAGGCTTTACATTAAATACTGTTCACATATAATTCCATGACCTTGTATCTTATAAAATGTAAAGGCTTTACATTAAATACTGTTCACATATAATTCCATGACCTTGTATCTTATAAAATGTAAAGGCTTTACATTAAATACTGTTCACATATAATTCCATGACCTTGTATCTTATAAAATGTAAAGGCTTTACATTAAATACTGTTTACATACATGTATAATATTATGACCTTGACCTTTGTCCATTGACCTCTTCATGAAAAAGATGCATCATCCTTTGATCATGTGAGTTACATGTAAGTGATTTAACAAGAATGATTGCATGTAAACACTTTTTTTTTCAATTTGATAAAGGTTACAAATTCAGTCCATGTGCACGATACATTGTCATATTTACCTTTGTCTTAAAATAATGACCAGGATACAGATGAGTATACTACTGATCCCTATGGTACAGCCGATAATAATCCCGAGCCTCTGGTCCTTCATAGGTCTAGGGCTCTCAGATGGCCGTGTAGCTGTAAATAAATATATATAATGTCAATGTAGCTGTAAATAAATATAATAATAAATAAATATGTCATCATGTACCATGTAAGATAGAGCTAAAAGAGAGTTTACAGATTGGTTAAACATACTTCATTGATAATAACATCAATGGGATTGAAAACAAGTTATCCAACGTCGGGGTATTCCTCTCCTGTGAAGTTTATACATGTAAAAGCTTATAATTTACATATGTTGACATATATTCATGAAAAAAACTTACAACGATTTCATTTTGAGGTTTGAGCTATTTATTTTTCGCTTAAGTCAGTCTGATTATAATTTTCTGGGCCTAGCCCATGTGTCAGTATGCTCAGATGGCAAAATTTATATAAAGGTCTCATCCATGACTATTTATTAAAAGGTTTATAATTATGAATATAAAACTCTCTAGTGTAAGATTTAGTATAGAAAACACATTTTTACATACGCGAGTGATCAATATTGTTTTTGTCACAGTTGACTGGGCACGAAAGGCTGATCTGGACGACCCCTGAGGAGGGACCTAACCCAGCCTTGGTACATGCACGCACTTTAAAGTAATACACCGTTCCCGTCAGGTCTCCAACCACTGCCGTTGTCTTGGTTCCTAAATGTATGGAAAAAAACTAGAACTGCCCTTAAAGTGACAAATTATACCCCCCGCGGGACATTTTTCTCTAAACGGATTCATTTACGACATATCACAGAAAGCTCTGGTCATAAGGAATCTATATGTTAAAAATAATAGCCATATCCCTTACAGTTAAAAAGTAGGTCGAAGGTCAAGGTCACTAGGTCAAAAGTCATGGTATCAAATGAAAGCTTTAGTCATGAGGAATATATATGTGAAATATTAAAGCCCTACCCCATATATTTTAAATGTAGGTCAAAGGTCAAGGCCACAAGGTCAAATGTTGTGGAGTAATACTTGTTATGATGAATGTGTGTATGAAATATTAAAGTCTTATCACTTATACTTGAACAGATATTCACTTTAATAACATCTTAACCAAAATATTATTATAAGGTCAAAGTTCAAAGTCAAGGTTGCAATGTCAAATGTCTTGGTATCAAAATGTAGCACCTGTTATGGTGAATGTATGGATAAAATATGAAAGTCCTATCACTTATACTTGAAGAAATATTCGCTTTAATAATTTCTTAACCAAAAACATTACTATAAGGTCAAAGTTCAAACTCAAGGTCATAAGGTCAAATGTCTTGGTATCAAAATGTAGTACTTGTTATGGTGAATGTATGTATGAAATATTAAAGCCCTATCACTTATATGTGAAAAAAATATATGCTTTAAGAACTTCTGAACCAAAATATAACTATAAGGTCAAAGTCCTAGGTCAAGGTCACTAGGTCAAATGTCTTGGTATCAAAATATAGTACATGTACTTATTATGGTGAATGTATGTATGAAATATGAAAGCCATATCACTTATACTTGAAGAGTAATCTGCTTTATGAACTTCTTAACCGGACGGACAGACTGACAGACAGACGTACAGGGTGTTTCCTATATACCCCCCAAACTTCGTTTGCGGAGGGTATAATTAGGAATATTTCAATAATCATATTAGTATTTTTCTATTAAAAACATCAAAGGATTATGTATGCAGTTGAAATAATACAAATTTGTCATCAGAAACAGCATTTTTGATTTTGTTATTGGTATTCTAAAAATTTAAAATGGAGACATTTTTCATTCTATAAATGAAGAAAAATTCATTTCATGAAAAGATAACAAAACCTATTTTCAAAGAAATTTTCCTAGCGGGCCATTTTTAATAGTACTTCCTTTAGGAAGACACATACCGTTTTTCTGTAGACTTTGCCAGAGTTCGTCACGGACATCTAGTTCCTTGTTGTACTGTATGACGTAGAATATAATAATTCCGTTTTGCTTGGCAGGCGGTTTCCAGTTCAACTCCACCATACCATCTTGTAGTGGCACTAGCCGTATGTCTTGTGGGGCGTCAGGGACTGAAGTAACATTATGTACTACATGTAGTGTACTTACATGTATAATATTGTACGTTTTATTTGTCTCAATAGAAAATGTGTACTATTGTGTTCATTTTTTAATAATTTTGTGCACAATGCTAAAAACGCTCTAATTGATTCACTACAAACTATTCAAATATGAACCTTTAATTATTGCTTATTCATCTATAATGTAACATTTACATACATGTATATCCATGTATACTATCAATATATTTGCAGTCATTTAGCTTTGTTATTTTAAAGGCTTAACCCAGCCAAGCTTATTAACACAAAAAAATATATATTTAGAAATAATCTACTAAAATTAATTTAATTAAATACATGTACATTGTACTTCTTTGTATATAAATTTTAAATCATGCTGGAAATAAAAATACTTTTATGGCAATTATACTATAAATGTTCAAAAGATTTCAAAGAAAATAGGAGTTATGTACTACATATAAATAGTCCATTTTCCAGTTAAAAATTTGATATGTTCTAAACCTATATTGTATATGGCACCAGACATCACATCATTTGCCAAATTTGGCAAATTTTCATTGTGATGTCGTATTTGATAGCACCATCTTGATGTGTCCAGATGTATTTTCGTATTTTCTATCATGACCTCAATGAAAATGTTGCCAAATTATGTGATGTTTGGTGTCTGTTTGTCTGACTAGATCACTAGCAAATAACCTACTATTAAATATTCTGGGACTTACCATCCTCTTTGGTGCGAACTCTGATGGTGTTACTGAATGGACCGTAATTTGTCTGGGAGTGAGAGCGTACAGAGATGAAGTATTCGGTGAATGGCTGCAGGTTCTCAAGTCTGACTGACCTCTCATCACTAAAACAATCATGTTTTTCAGTATTATCAATATATGTCCGATGCACAATTCTATCATAAACTTTTCTGTTTTTCAATATGGAGTAATTAACTGATGATAGATTTCAATCTGAAAACACCTGTTTAGACACAAAAATGATAACTAACACAAACTTTATTTTACTGATGATTTAAACCATGTAATGGTCAATTATTAATTTTTTCAAAAATAATCACTCAAACCTTTCTTGTTAAAAAAATCAATGAGTTTGAATTTCATATTTTTTAAAGCAATGCGCCTTGTATTCTCTAAGACTTCTTTCAAACAAATCTTTAAGGAATGTGAAACATTAAAATCCTATCGCTTACCGTTCAAGAGTTGCGGCAGAGACGACATTGTTTGCAGAAAAAAACAAAGGGACTGGCCAAAAACTATAGATGTCCCTGATTCTTTGATTAAATGAGAAATGAAGACTTGTCAAGTGTACTAACCTTATGGCATAGTTTATCTTCTGTAAGTCCACCGTATTGTGATATCTAACCGTGTAGCGTGTAATCTCCATATTCACACGGGGGCGGTTCCACTTGATGAGCATGGTATGGGGTGTAATAGCCAGACTTTCAATCTCCGAGGGCGGTGGAGGTTCCGGGGGACTGCCCGGCTCCAGGGCTTGAAACAGGCGATTTACAATCCCTAGTGTCTGACCTTGTCCCTCCACCATCAAAATGGCTTTATAGAACATTTTGTTCTCTGGGAGAAAGTAAATGATTTAATGTACACTTTACTGGGGTACTATTTCCGTATTTTCCATATGAAATTTACTTCCCACTTTAAACGGTATCTGCATAAACTAGTGTAATTGTCAAATCATAAATTTCTATGGAAACCAGCATTAAGTTCAGATAAACACAAGTCCATGGCAATGTTTCTACAGGAATTTCATTCCGTCATGATGCATTTATGTCAGATACCCTCCAAAATGGGAAATAATTCTGTATTCGGTAAAGACTCCATATAGTGTAAGAAGTCTGATTATACAGCTAGACTGTGCAAATATCTAATATGGTTAGAATGTCTGGGTCAAATAAACAAAATTTAAGTATCAAAATCAGGCTATGTACTGTATATATATACATGAAGGCAAGCAAATCATGAGACAGCTTTGTTGATGGAAAAGCAAAATACATGTATGTAATATTAGCAGATATATATACATACTTCTATACAGATGAAATTATTAAATTACTGTCCTGTTCACTAATTCCAGAGCACCCTATTTTCCCAATTTTCTCTAAAATATGATACTGTCATCTTCCAAAAAGATATCAATTTTATAGTACTCCTTTAGTTGTAACAGAAAATACAATTGTTTTGGCAGTGCGTCAATTAAGTTAGAAGTTAGAAGTAACAAAAAAAAAAGTCTACAGGGATTTTCTATAGTAAAATCGCTGAAAATGTGTGACATCGGAGGCTTTGACATCACTGTTTACTATTGTTGACATTGAGAACAATATGGTGGTGGCTTGAAATTAACATGGGAATTTCCTATAGACATTTTATTTTTCATATTGTGCTTTGAAGGCAGCTGATAGGGTAACTTTTATGCGGTTTGAAGGCAGCTGATAGGGTAAGTTCAAGTTAATTTCCAGTTACAACTGAAGGAGGTAAATTCTCGGAAACAATAATTTATAGCAAAATTCTTCAGACGACAGAATAAATCACCAAAACAAGGTGCTATTGATTTAGTGAACCGGACAGTAATTACATGTATACTATTAAGAAACAATTAATAAATGCAACACAAGCATGGCCTCCCCTTACAACTGCAGGTCTCTTTGCTGTTCACAAGCTCCCAATGACCTTGACATTTGACCTATGACCCTGAAAATCAGCAGGAATTATCCTTTCCCTCTGGGGAACTTTTGTAGAAGGTTTGATGATCATATGATGATTGCTTCATGTTCTATGCTATTCCTAAAACAAAGTGCCCAGTGACCTTGACTATTGAAATTTGATATAGTACCTTGACCTTGGAAATGCAAGTGTTTATAGTCTCAATATAAGGAAAATTTGTTGTGGACAGTTTGATTATCCTACAATAATTGCTTGTTGTTCTATGATGTTCGCATGCTTTTTAAGCCAAACTTAAGAGTGACTTTGACAAAATATGTTAAGATGGACTAAAACTCAATATGGAATGCGATATCACAATTTTGATAAAATATATGCCTTATGGTTAATGGCAGAGTGCATAATAAATAATAAGACACACGGTTGAAATTTTCCTATCAAGCATACTAATATTAACATAAACTAATTAAAATAACATAAACAAATAAAGGATAATTACCTCATAATTAGCTAAGCAGTAACAAGCATGATTAAAGCATAAGCCAGGTACCATGGTAGCTGTGCAAAAAACGCAAATGATGATATATTTTTTTTTTTATCTTATAATGCAAAGCATGCTAATAGCTAATATAGCCAAGCTTCAATATCATAGACTCTTTCACATTATCTGTGGTACTGAATTTGAAGCTTAGTTTTAGGGGACAAATATTTTGTGCGGAATCACGTTTCTTTTGGTCCGCAAAAAAAACATATTATAACAATCAGATGATGTCGATGGTGAATGCACAATCGATCAGTAGCACAAATAAATCGAAAGGGTCTATTGTTCTTTTTCTCAATCCCATTTATTTACATTTTTTTTTTTTTATCCATTTATAACTGCAAAATTTTCTTGCAAGTAATTTCTATGTAATTTCTGCGTAATCAGCATTGTAGAACTTCTTGTTTCTCCAAAATATGTTATCATCTTCTTATCATCTAAAATTCTCTTTATTTGATTTCACTAGAATCTAACAAAATATACTTTCTTATTGATTAATGTAACAAGTAAGAAAGCATACCTAGAAAATGCAGGGAAAAGCTTTCTGTATAGTTTTAAACAATATATCAGGAATTGAATCAAAAGAAATAGAGAACTGAAAGAATGGCTGTGTTCAATGATATACATGTACATACAAGTAAAAGTTATAACATAAGAGTGAAAGTCTTCACACACATGTTATGAAATACAGATACATGTATAATTACATTCTATGTAGTTTCTACTGAGTTTTTTTTTAAGAAGAATATTGATTAACATTCAGATTTTTACCTCTTATAAAATGTTTGACACAGTGCCATTGACATTTTTGAATATTACTATTGGAATGATTTAGATTTTTTTTCTTGACTGAATAAACCTTTGATTTTCCTTTTGATAGATTCTACATGTATATGTATTTAACACCTCAAATGAAACTTTCCTTACTTAAGTGTAACAAAGATGCTGGACAAATATTTGTATCATACCACATAATCAGAATTTTTCATGAGTATAAAATTTTTCAATTTCAGGATAAGATTTATAATTTTTTTTCACCTGACTTTATTATTTAGGATTTCAAAATAATAAATGAATATGTATAAATTATGTTTTTGTTCTGTACCAATCATGATTGAATTTCTAGCTACTTCTATTAATTTTAAGAATACTCTTTGCTCACTATTCCTTACGTTTTATTGATATAATTGAAGATTTGTGCATGTACAATAAACACAAAAGGCAACTGTTAAAAAAAAATTATGGTATACCCTATCAAATATATTTATCCACAAGAACATTTTTTTCCATTTCCTTATCAATCATGAAAATAGCCAAAATTGATATATTGCAAAAATAAAACACCGCTAAAACGGTTATAATGGCCGGATTGCAAAGTAAATTTTTGTCAGTAAATAGCTTAAGAATGCCCATATGTTGGGACCTACATGTATATTACTCAAATTAATAACTGAGGTATAATGAACCTAGCATATTTACTATCTATCTATCTATCTATTGATACTGTATGGCCCTCCAGCGGAGTATTCTATACAGCGTGCGCGTCAGTGCAATATTAGTCTGTAGAAAGTGCAAGTAAAAGAGTTTATTTACAGTTAAAAACAGAGCACATTCCAGATGTTACGGGTGGAGGAGGGGGACCCTTTGAACTTGGGATCTGAAGCTCTCAGGGTCTGGCAAGGTGACAAGACTGTAAGGGAGGCTGTTCCATAGAACAATGGTCCTGGGGAAAAATGAGAACTTAAAATAGTCTTTAGTGGTGCTTACCTGATAAAAATGAAGGGGATGGTTTCGAGAGGAGTGCCTAACAGGGATGGAGTAGTGAGGGGGCATCTGGATAGCAACTTTTCCATAAACAATTTTGTATAGAAGGATAGCCCGGGACGTCTGTCTTCTCTGTTGTAGAGTGTGCCAGCCAAGCTGGTCTAGCATGGCTGACACACTGCTGAGGGGAGAGTAGTCATGAAGGCACCAGCGAGCAGCACGTCTCTGGACCTGCTCAAGTTGAGCTATCTGGTCCTTTGTATAGGGGTCCCAGGCAGAAGAGGAATATTCAAGTTGGGGGCGGACTAGTGTTTTGTATGCAGTTTGTCTGGTTTTTACATGTTTGGTCTTAATGTTACGTTTGATAAAGCCTAGTGATCTGTTTGCTTTGTTTGTAATGTTATCAATGTGTGTTTTCCAGTTGAGTTTGTTTGTGAGTGTTATGCCAAGGTATTTTGCATCTGTAGTGATTTCCAGTGTCTGTCCATGTAGTGTATATGTTGTTTGCAGGGGTTTTCTGGCTCTAGTGATTTGTATGACTTGACATTTAGAAGGGTTGAAGTCCATGTCCCAAAGTTTTTCCCAATGTTCTAAGTTGTGTAGGTCCGTTTGTAAGTCTGTTGTCTGTTCTGGTCTGTCAAGTGTTAGATAAAGAGCTGTGTCGTCGGCGAAGAGTCGTACCTTTGATTTAACATGTAAGGGTAGGTCGTTGATGTAGACGAGGAAGAGTATCGGTCCGAGGACTGACCCCTGGGGCACCCCGGAGGTAACAGGGACCTCTGATGACTCTTCCCCATCTACAGCAACGGTCTGAACCCGGTTGTTTAAGAAACCACTTACCCACTGAAGTGTTCTGCCCTGAACTCCATACTGATGTAGTTTAAACAGCAACTTTTCATGATTTACCTTGTCGAAGGCCTTGCTGAAGTCCAGGAGGACAAGATCAGTTTGCTTACCCCCCTGGAGACTTCTAGCAAGATCCTCGACAAGCATAACGAGCTGGGTCTCGCAAGATCTTTTATCCCTAAACCCATGCTGTAGATCATAGAGTATATTGTTATCATTAAGATGTGAGACAAGATTTGTTGTGACAACATGCTCTAGGAGCTTGCAGCAGACACAGGTCAATGAATGGCCTGTAGTTTGCTGCGTCACTCCGATCTCCTTTTTTATATATAGGTGAAACCCTTGCCTTTGTCCAATCATCTGGGAGGATACCTGTGTCAAGAGAAATTTGGAAAATTACCTGTAGAATTTGAGATATCTCATTATGAAGTTCTTTAAGGACCAGTGGCTTGATGTTGTCAGGCCCAGCTGCTTTCTGAGGATGGATATTTTTTAAGAGTTTAGTAATACCTGCTTCAGAGATGGAGATATTTGGCATAGGCGGGTACTGCAGAGCTTCAGGGATAGGGTTTGTGTCTGAGAGAGATTTACTTTCAAGTTGGGTGTTATGTGCTGCCATAGTACTCAGTTGTTTTAGGGTGAGAGGTGACTTTGGGGTAAATACAGACTGAAATTGTCTGTTTAGGATACTTGCCTTTACCTTACTGTCGGAATGTAGGAGGCCATTTTCACGTAGAGGTGCAACTCCGCTGGAGTCCTGACGTGTGTTTTTCAGGTAGCTGTAGAGCTTCTTTGTGGAGCACTTACCTTCAGAATGGCTATCACCATTGTCTGGATCTAGGCCGAGGAGAACATCTAAGTAATTATTGTGTGCCTGGCGCAGTTTCCTCTGTGCTAGGTGTTTTTGTTGAAGGTACGCTTTCCTATCATAGTGTTTACCTGACCTTTTATGTTTTTTGTATAGGTGGTCACGCTTGCGCAGGGCTCTAAGTACTTCCTGGGTAATCCATGGTAGGGAGGGTTTAGATCTTAGGGTTCTAGTTGGTACATACCTCTTTATACCTATACGTATTGATTCAGTAAATTCGAGCCATAGTTGGTTTGCTGATTTACCTTTATGGTCTTTAATGAAGATGGTACAGAATTCAGCCATGTAGGCTTTGAAACTAGGCCAGTCTGCCTTTTTAAACATAAGTACCTGATGTGGTTTTTGCCTTAATACCTGAGGTTTGATGTTTACATCTGCTAGAATGGCTTCATGATCTGATAAGCCTGGCAAGGCAATGATATTATTTAGTAGCGATGGATTGCTAACAACAAAGAGGTCAAGAATATTGTTTAGTCTAGTTGGGAAATCAACAACTTGAGTGAGATCATGATCTGTCAAGAGGGTTTTGAAATCCTCATAGATTGATGTAATGGTGCATGTGTGTCTTATGGATGGAAGTGTGTTAGTCCATGAGAAATGTGGGAAGTTGAAATCACCAAGGATCCAGATGTTTTCTGTGTTTTCTGATTTAACCAGGTCTATTGATTTTCTTAGTTCTTCTAGACCTTTTCTGTCTGATTCCTTTGGTCGATAGTACGAGGCTACATAGAGAGGTTTACTACCTTTGACCTCAACCTTCACCCACAGAATTTCACAGTCAGTGCTAAGCTGGGGCTGCTCGCTACATGTTATGTCTTTTCGGACAAGAATCAGTACCCCACCCCCTTTACCAGATTCTCTGTCTTTTCTGAATACAGAATAGCCCATAGATTTAGGCACAACCTCTTCATCAAACACATCCTTTGATAGCCAAGTCTCAGTGCCTGCTATTATGTCAGGCTTGGTGGATTCAATAAGGTGTTGCAATTGGGCAGTTTTATTTTTAACCGACTGGAAATTTATGTTTATGACCTTGAACGAGTTTTGTTTCCTGTTTTGGGTTTTGCCTTTGGATTTACCCTTTGGTTTGTTTGGTATACCTGGGACTGATTTGATAGGTGTTGAAGTCATGTTAGGGTGATCACAGTCAGACAAGTCAAGCGTTTCAAATGAATTTTCGGAGCTGAAAGACGACAAGGGCGTATCCATGATGGTGTTGCTATAGTTGGGGTTTCCACAGACTTGGCAAAGCCATGTTAAGCTTTCATGTGCTGTCAACACATTGTAGGTATTTGAGCCAACATTTTGACATGAAGCATGGAACCAGGATCCGCAACTATCACAGAGGATGCCTTCATCATCCCATGTGACTGGTGAGTTACATGAACTACATACATCCTTGGGCCCGGGGTTTAATTCAATATCAGAGGATAAAATTAGAAGAAGGGATGTTATAAAGGGCCTAGTCTCCTTGGACTGGGGACGCCTGAGTTTTGACCCACAACGATCGGTTCGTAGTCTAATAAAGGCGTTTAGAATTGCCTCTGATCCACCCTGGGTATTTGACTCTGATTTACCATCGATAAAGAGGTCTCTTGGTGACTCTGACATCTCATTTGATGTTAGCTTAATGATACAGGAAAGGGTGCACAGGAGTGCAAGAGAACTTACCGAAAACTGTGTCATATTACTCTTGTTGTTAGGTTTTTGTTGTTATGAAAGTGAAAGTAGATCACATGACCTAATTAATAGATTTCAAATAAAATTTGTCAAAGTCACATAGGATGTAAAATTTGCAGACAAACAGGTGTCTAGATGTTCCCTGGATGGTCCTTTGGCAGGTAGAGAAATGCCAGGTTCCAATAGCTTGTTAGATCGTTAGTTGTAGAAGAAAATTTTCTGTGAATTTAAAAGACGTGTTACTGCACGACGCATGCGCACATGAGTAAACTTATGTGGGTGTTTGTGGATTTGGATATAAAAGAGATAGAAAATAAACATAAATTGTTGAAGATCACTAGGTCAAGGTCACTAGGTTAAAGGTCATGATATCAAGTGAAAACTCAGATCACAAGGAATCTACATGCGAAATTTCAAAGCCCTACATCTTATAGATATAGCCAAACTTTTTTTAAAGTAGGTCAAAGTTAAAGGTCAATGTCACTACTTCAAAGGACATGGTATAGAATGAAAACTTGTGTCACAAGGAATCCACACACACAATAACACAGACACATACTCATGAAGAGACTTATAGCCAAAGCATTAAATTAATTTAAAGTAGGTCAAATGTCAAGGTCACTAGGTCAAATATTATGCGATGGCATAAATTCAAAGGTCTTGTCATTAGCAACTCACCATATAAGTTTCTACTGCATAAAGTTCTTTAGATTTTGCTTCAACCAGAAACTTTAACCAAACACTTTGACCATGTGAAAGTTGAAAGTCAAGGTCAACTAGGTCAAATGTTACAGCATAATTTGAAAGGTCTTGTCATGGGCAACCTACATCTTTGATACCATGTTGCTACAGCATAGAGTTCTTAAGATTTTGCTTCAACCAGAAACTTTAACCAAAATGTTGACAGACAGACAGAGAGACATTGTCAATCCATTGACCGGAATTGCTTTGCAATCCGGCCAAAAAATTCACCATTTTCTGGCAATACAGTATTGATTGAAATATTTCACAGTAGTATATAGGAATGTGTACACATGCAGATCTTACCTAGTCCTGTTAGCGTGTAGTTACGTATCGATGAACCAATCTGATAGACGTCCGAAACAGACTGCCCAATCATACGACGAATATATAAACGGAAAACTTTGATTTGTTTGCTGGTGTTCTTCACGTCCCATGTTACTAGCACTGACGTAGCGTTCAGTTGTACTATCTCCAACTTTGGTGTAGACATCCCTAAAAATCATAAATTTTATAATTTGGAATTTTTTTCTGTTCGTTAGATTGTTTGTTGAAAGTTATACATGTAATGGAATTCGTTTTCATACATTTTTTTCATAATGTAACTGTTTTCTTTCAAATCTACCAAGTAATGTGGGGACGCATAACTTTCTTTTACTATTTTTGTGCAGTTCACTTCTATTGATGTATATTTCACATAATTTCAGACCCTCAAATTACTGTATACAAGGAAATTTTTGCTCTGTTTTATTTTCCCTCTATTTGCTCATTGCCAGGAAGGACTAATTAAACAGAGCAAATGATAGCTTACATAAATGATTTCTTAACAAAATGTATAAGTGACAAATTCAATACTGGGCGAATCTTATATCTAAATAGGGCAAAATAAGTCTTGACAAATTCATAGCTGTATATAGTACAAGTATATCAAAACATAGATTTGTTAATTCATCTACTTCTGCTCATTACATGTAAACATGATCCAAATAAATACTTACCATATTGAAAGGTTTTCATGTACTCCTCAAAGTAATGAAATTTAAACTGTTTGAGTCCTTATATTAGCAGGATTAACATTGAGGGGAGTTGAGCGCACTAACTCAAGACAACACTATGTTTTTATCTGTACATGTACATGTATTTGAATAGATTACAAATGAACATGAGCCAAGTGCATTAATTCTTGAATATGCTAGTGAATCAATTTGCGCAATATTTCTTATATCTGCTGAAATTGGTTGCACTAAAATAAGTTCAACTAGTTATCATCTTTGTGCCTAATGAATTTAGAAGCAGATATTTCCGATAATAAAATGTAATTATTTACCTGTAACAACGTTAGACTTGGTGACCTGGTACATCCACGGCCATTTCTCCTCGGATAAATTGGGATAACCTTGAGACGTAGCCGCTAATACTCGCACTGAGTACTCCCTCCCAGGATTCAGACCTACAAGAATATAAAATATTAAATTCTTTAATATTCTGAGGATGGAATTTATCAGTTACCACAAACAGAAGAATGATAAATCTGTGACTTGTATATAAGTCTGCTTTTCATTTTGCAGAGTTATAGTTCTCATATGGGACAGTATCTGTCCAAAATGCATTATGAAGCGATGAAATTTCTTCAGAAATGTTGCATTTGAAGCAGGTTTTCTTTTAACTTTATGCTTATCTCCAAAGAATTTGTCTTGATTAGCTTACATCAGATACCGTCTCACATGGGAAGTACATGTGACTTTGTATATTGAAAAAACGAATTTGAACAAGTAATCCATACCTTCTTTACTGTTTTATTCTAATTTGTTGCTTTAAACTCGAAAGGTTACTTAACATCCCCCCTCTTTATTAAAAATAGAATAAATATCCTGTAAAAAATTGTCCACTCTTTAGTAAAACTAATATATATGTGTTGTAAAAAATTGTTCAAACTTACAGCATGTTTCAATGTAACAGTTCCATGTTACAGAGACCTTGCTGTGACCTTGGCTCAACACTTCTAAGAAGTAATATTCAAATACATTGGGAGTTTAAACAGATCTAGCCTGGACATGATGTGACAACCTCTTTTCCTTATTTCCCCTGTTACACTGTCACTTTTTTGGCCTACACACAAGTAATGACCTTCAACACACTGACAAACGTCGGGATTTGGTCCAAAAACTCATTATGAAGCAACATTCTCAACGCGCACATAGCGACCTTGTAGAACACGGGGAGCGTTCACCTAATGACCTCAGCATCTTCCCAATGCATTAAACTAGTTGACAATTTACCTGTTAACGTTCTATAACATGTGCTCAACGACCTCTAACAACTTGCAAACAACCTTCCACTAACCTTCTAACCATCTACAATGTTTACAGCAAAACTTAATTTTCAGAAAATATTTTGTTAATGCTAAGATGAAAAAAATTTGAATATGTACAGGTCGTGCAGGTCATTGTCCAGATGCTCAGCAACACCAAGGATGTTAGGCTGTCGTCAGGCTGTCGTTGGGCACGTGTTGAGGACATTAAACAATCGCTAGAGGCAAAATTTTCCAACGACCACAGTGCACGCCAACTTCCTTGAGTGACCACAGTGCACGCCAACTTCCTTGAGTGACACACAACGACCAGCTAGCGACCAAACAATGACCAGCTAGCCACCTCAACGTTCTTCTACGTGTTGGCAAATTTACTTGGTTGTTACTCGTGCGTTGACAAAAAAGAGAAGGTGTGACAGGGCCATTAAATATGTCCTTGTTCAAATGTCATGACACACTCTTGGAAAATTATTACATGAAATATCATCTAAATTCATGCAAGGGTTAACTAATGAGTTCAAGCATGGGCATGATTAATGGATATACATATTTGACAGCATGATTCCAATACATATCCAAAGAATAAATTTAATCAAGTAATTTAAGATTTTGTATGTGAAATATATACCTTGCAAAACCAAGTCAATTTTAACCTTTTTCTTTTCAAGAACTATTCTGATAATATTAATAGCCAAATATATAATAAGACCTAGTACTCAAACCGCCCCTTGTTACAAACTGATTATAAAATGGCATTTTGCTTAATAAGCACAATTTTCAAGGTTACAGAAACAAAGTACATAGACTAGTATTACAATTTCAATCTGTTACAGAAAATGAATAGTTGATATTTATTGAGCTTCTTCAAAAACTACAAGGAATAATGAAGAATAATACAGGAACATAATAAGTAAGCATAATAAAGATTGAATTTCGATTAAATTGATATTATAGGATGGAACTAAATTAGAATTTTAATTTGTGAGAACTAAAAATACAGAAATATTATTTTCAATAATAAAGGGTAGACTTCAGTGCAAGGCATGACAATCTTATTTTTCTTCATCTATGACCTTGACACTTGAATGTTTTGTGCTAGAGCTTTGAACACAGGAAAGAAATTTAATATTTCTGATTTTACCACTTTAAACATTTACATGAAATGCTTTAACTGAGAAGAACAACTATCTTGGCTAGGTTTATTCTCCAGTAATTCTTGAGACTAACTGGCCAATAAACCACAGCTAATTAGCTTTTATTCTAAATACAAGAGATGACAATTAATTGTTGCTACAGAAGTTTTCAGTGAGTTTTAGAAAAATTTAATTCTAAAATCGTCAATGTATGTTACTGGTAATTCCATCTGCTATTTTTGAAATAAGGCAATCTTGAAAAATGGAGCATTTTATTAGATTCAAACAATTGGTCCTATTTTAGGGGTGTAAAATATTAAAACCTATGGAGAGATTGGGAGTTACATGTAGACAGGTCTACCATACAAATATAAGGAGAAAATCTCAAGTCATATCAATATGTAAGCCAAATTCCTGCAAAGACAGATATCTAAACTAACGAAAATCCCTCACCTGTGATGACATAATGGATTGTATTAGCAGGAACTTCCTCTGTCTTTTCGTCTTTATCACCTTCTTTGTAAACGATCTTATACTTGGTAATTCTTCCGTTCCTCTGATGCTCTTTCAGTGGCCACCATTTTACATCAATGGTCGTAGAGGTGAGGCTGGACAAATTCACACGAGGGGCGGCACTAGGCACTATGGAGAAAAAAAATTCAATCAAACTGAGATGTACAAGAGTAAAAATTTCCAATTGTTTGTAATGAAAGTTTGGAGAAAAGGTTTTTTGATATTGTTCTATTATGATTTCACAAAAGTAGATATTCATGCCAGTGAGTGGTACACAGAACTTGAAAACAGATAGTACAATTCCCTACTGTGTGTCTCTCATTTTGATGTGCGTTTCGCTATGCAATTGTTATATGAATGGACATTTGTTGGTCAACTATATTCTTTTCTAATACTTCAACTTTGTCAAAAAAAAAGCTCTTCAGAGCTCATGTATTGTGTTCAACAATAGACACATGGACACAATATTCAGCCTATACATGAATTATTTCACATTCCCATAAATACACACAAGGTCATATATTTGAGATCATTTCATAACAGGTAATTCTCATGTTAATCTTTACGTCCTTCCAGAGTTCTAGCTAGTACTACAGGAGATCCAAGACTGGCTCCACTAGTGGTACTGTACGCCTGTACATAGAACTTGTACCATGTGTACGCCTGTACATACAGATAACTTACCTCCTTCCAGAGTTCTAGCTAGTACTACAGGAGATCCTAAACTGGCTTGACCAGTAGTACTGTACGCCTGTACATAGAACTTGTAACATGTGTACGCCTGTAATTACACATATCTTACCTCCTACCAGAGTTCTAGCTAGTACTACGGGAGATCCTAAACTCACTCCACGCTCCACAAGTAGTACTGTATGCCTGTACATAGAACTTGTACAATGTTTATGTCTGTACATACAGATATCTTACCTCCTTCCAGAGTTCTAGCTAGTACTACAGGAGATCCCAGACTGGCTCCACCAGTGGTACTGTACGCCTGTACGTAGAACTTGTACAATGTGTACGGTTGTAGATTGGTGATCTGTACCACAGTTGTCAATGACAGCACCTTGTCATCTGTGTTACCTAACAAAAGAAATATACACACTTTATGGCAAAACATTATCTCGCATAAGATCAATAAAAGATACTATCGTGATTCATTAATAACATGCCATTTGAAAAACAAAGCATTCACATCACCTATTTTCAAGTGAAGATTTGAATAATATGTGGTAACTTTAGGACTTTAAAAGGTAGGTTAAGATGACTTAGTCTGTGAATTGTTATCTTCATAACACAACTCAGTTGTTGAATTGCAGGTCAAAATATGACTTAGTCTGTGAGTTGTAATCTATGATCTGTGATACATGACTTACTCTGTGACTTGTAATCTATGATACATGACTTACTCTGTGAGTTGTTATCTATAATTCACGACTTACTCTGTGAGTTGTAATCTATGATCTATGAAACATGACTTACTCTGTGAGTTGTTATCTATGATACATGACTTACTCTGTGAGTTGTAATCTATGATCTGAGATACATGACTTACTCTGAGATGTAATCTATGATACATGTACATGACTTACTCTGTGAGTTGTAATCTATGATACATGACTTACTCTGTGAGTTGTGATCTATGATACATAACTTACTCTGTGAGTTATTATCTGTGGTACCTGCCTTTTTCTGCGAGTTAATATCTTTGATACATGACTTACTCTTACTCTGTGAGTTGTAATCTATGATACATGACTTACTCTGTGAGTTGTAATCTATGATACATGACTTACTCTGTGAGTTGTTATCTATAATTCATGACTTACTCTGTGAGTTGTAATCTATGATCTATGAAACATGACTTACTCTGTGAGTTGTAATCTATGATACATGACTTACTCTGTGAGTTGTAATCTATGATCTGAGATACATGACTTACTCTGTGAGATGTAATCTATGATACATGTACATGACTTACTCTGTGAGTTGTAATCTATGATACATGACTTACTCTGTGAGTTGTAATCTATGATACATGACTTACTCTGTGAGTTGTGATCTATGATACATAACTTACTCTGTGAGTTATTATCTGTGGTACCTGCCTTTTTCTGTGAGTTAATATCTTTGATGCATGACTTACTCTTACTCTGTGAGTTGTTATCTATGATACATGACTTACTCTGTGAGTTGTAATCTATGATACATGACTTACTCTGTGAGTTGTAATCTATGATATATGACTTACTCTGTGAGTTGTAATCTATGATACATGTATATGACTTACTCTGTGAGTTGTAATCTATGATATATGACTCACTCTGTGAGTTGTAATCTATGATACATGACTTTCTCTGTGAGTTGTAATCTATGATACATGACTTACTCTGTGAGTTGTAATCTATGATACATGACTTACTCTGTGAGTTGTAATCAACAATCTCTGATACATGACTTACTCTGTGAGTTGTAATCTATGATACATGACTTACTCTGTGAGTTGTAATCTATGATACATGTACATGACTTACCAGGGCTTGAAATTCCCACTCGCCCGTTCGCCAATGGCGAGTGAAAGTGCCGCCGGGCGATTAGATTTTCGTCTGAACTCGCCCGTTTGGCGAGTAGAAAAAATTACCAGTGTTCTCCCCATACCGTTTCATTGACCGCCATGCAGTTTTTTTTTCCAAAAATGTGTGTACGCCTTGGCGTTAATTTGCCGCACCACCGGTTAATTCGCCTCCGCTGTATTCAACCGGAGACGTAAAACGTCACGTAGCCCCCCCCCCCTGAAGCTTTAAATTCAACTGAGATGAAAACGTTTATGGCTTCTACGGCGCACGTCAATCTATAATGCATTTATGGCACGCGTTGTGTTGTCTGTATCTATCGAGTGACCAACAAAAGACGACCATGATGTAACATGAAAACCTTCACATGCATCTCATACATGTAATCGCTAGATCGCGTGGACCAGCACGTGTCATATAAGTTTCAGCGTGACGGGAAATCGGAAATAGAAATACATGTACGCTGTATCAGATTTCATTACATTTTGATTTTTATCCATCTTATTATTCATCATAATAACCGACCTTGCTGTCTTTGTCATTACATAATAATTGTCGTTTAACTTTTTTTTCCAAGATAAGAAAGATATCGATGTCTCGCTCACGCGAATGAATAAATAGCAAATTGGTCAATGTTCATGTTTTTAATACGCTTGAATATAGTGATGGATCTTAATCAACAAACACACAACATATTGCACGGACCATCGTTTTATTGACGAGTCGGAGGGCGATATAGAAAGCTTCTAATACAACTGACATTTAAAAAAGATTCGTCTGGATTTGTTCAGGTTTTTTTGGGAGGGGGAGGTGCTCATATATTTTAGGCTAAGTAAAAACAATGTCAGCTTTTTTGGACCCAAATGATTTACTTCAATGTTGTGTTTAAACTGCTGTCAAAGATGGTCTTTCACAATAAATGCTTTCAACAATTATCTTATGTAATTAGTAGAATATTTACGGGCTCCTTGATTTTTGGTACGGGCTCCTTGAATTCCAGAACTAGGAGCCCGTATGGCTCCTTAGGAATTTCTATGAATTTCAAGCCCTGCTTACTCTGTGAATAGTTATCTATGGTAAATGACTTTCTCTGTGAGTTGTTATCTCAAGCATATGACTTGCTCTGTGAGTTGTAATCTATTACATGACTTACTCTCAGTCTCTGTGAGTTTATATCTATGGCACATGACTTACTCTGTGAGTTGTTATCTTAAGTAGATGACTTACTCTGTGAGTTATTATAATGTAGTGTATATCCTATGACCGGGCAGCAATCACTGTACTCGGAAGCTGACCAGGAGACGTTCATTACCGTAGGAGACAAAGGCTCGGCTTTTACAAACTGAGGTGCAATAGGAGCATTCTCTGTAATTCAATTAATTGACATGTGAAATCATAAAAAAATGTGCTGAAAACATTAGCATTGATAAGAATGTTACAAATATCACATTAAACCATTCATACAAAGTTCTTGTTTATTGTTCAATTTATTTACTGAGCATTTATCACTATAAAAAATATCATCCCATATACATGTACATTTATTTCACAAAATATATAACTTTAATCACTCTATGTATTTGTATCAATTTCCTCTATTTATAGAAAAACTACAGATGTTCATGATAATTTACAATAACAGTACTGTAGATATAGAATCAAACTTTGCTACTTTTACAGTCATCCTCATAATGCATAAGATTGTCTTGGTGAATATGAATACCAAATGCATTTATCACTCAATACTAGGAGAGGGCGAACTCATTGTCATTGTCAATGTTAAATGGTGTACCTTTATAAAAACGCATACGAAAGTACCAGAAAATGATTCTACTTATACATTATGCAGTTTTAAAATTCATGTAAATCATACCTCCCAGGGTAATTTTCAGTCTTGCCGTGGTCATGACCGTCCCTACTCTATTTTTAGCCATACATTGGTAGTATCCTGAGTCACTCTTACGGCTCTCTATCAGCAGTTCATTGGCATTCAACTGTAGAAAAATACATTCACTTTATGTTCAAGTTGCCTTTTGTTTTGGTTTTTTTTTTCGGGGGCAGGGGGGGGGGAGGGGGGGGGGAATTTCTTTAAATGAAAAAAGAAAAGAAAAGAAAAAAGAAATCCCTACTCTTGACCCCTCTTCTTATAGGAACGCTTCTGGATAATCATAATGTACCGTACTACATAAAATGTACCAGTTCGCAAAAGTTAAATATCATGCATGCATAGCTCACTTTTGCTCATACGACATGTCATCTAGACAAACAGCAAGACTTTGATCTGAATTTATAGTACATTCCTACAAAGTTTCATCAAAATACTCTATTAGATCCTTGAAAAGAAATTTTCTGGATTAAAATAGTATTTTTGTAAACAGTTGAATGGTTGATAACACACACATAACTGACAATTAGCTGCTCTGTCAAACACCTCATTATAAATACGGTAATTAATCAAAGTGGAAAGAATAAAACAAAACACTGATTTCTATAATGATGGTGTTCTTGTTAAATAGATCCAATACAATTTAATGTGACCTAATATTTTTTTATCATCTGTTATACAAGGAATATAATATTTGCACATCATATACACAAATCAATAAAACAAATTACGTTAAAATTATTGTATAACACTTTGTAAAGCAACAGCTTCCGTTTAATTACATCCTACTTGTGCCCTGAAGAGTATGCTGCATAATGACAGCATTTACCTACTTGTACTCTCAATGACCCAGAAATGATGTTAAATGCCTTTTGTGCACTACCATATAATGACTGTATTTTGCACCACAAAATCTAACTATCACTTAAAGTTCAGTCATCATGGTAAATTAAACCAATCAATCACCCAGAATAAAAAGTTGCCTTGCAACATACATTACATCAATTGGAAAAAGTTGACCTGCAAGAATGCAAGTTTTATGACAAAACATTATAAACAACACTTTGCTTGATTCCAATTCAATTAAATGTCTTTTCATAATATGAACATAGGCAGAGCCTATAGGAGAGCACAGCTAAGTATTCAAATCTTCAGAAGTGCTTACTTTCGTTCAATTGAAAAAAAAAAAGCTAGAATTTTTATTTCAAATCTGGACTTTTCTTCTGGAAGCGCATGCACCCTCAAAACGTTAATATGTCATTTCCTTTCAAGACAAAATTTAGGGTCCATAGTGTATAGCTAGAGTCTACTGAAATGACATACAAGGGTGATCTTAAGTCATTTTTAGAGACATCTATGAGTTCTCTTCAAAACAGCTGCTTGATCACGACTGTTCAAGCTGCGCTCTCTATCAAAGAAACTCTACAAGCCATGTATTATTCTGTCCTTTACAAACCTCATTCTACAGATTTTGTATTGCATTAACCTACCATTATATGTCCATTGGGAGTGACGAGGCGACCATTTTTATACCAGGTTATTGACGGTTCAGGTTCTCCGGTGGCCTCACATTTGAGCCGGACTCTCTGTGACAGTGGATAAGATGAACTAATGGGCGTGTTTATCAGCTTAGGAGGTTCTGCAATGGTAAAGAAGTATAATTTTACACCATCATCAAACACTACTTGGTGCGTTCACTATGGAGTGCATGGTGAAAATTTCGAGAAACAATTTAGTGGCCTGAGTAGGTGAGGCATGTCTAGGAGAGCTCTGTCACGTGATATTGCTAGAGCACTATCAAAAACTAAACTTTGGCAGAAGAAGATTATTTACTATAATCAAATGAGAAAAGTATAAGCCCTGCAAAATGTACTTGTATGTCGCTTAATTAAAGTCGAACAAAAGACCCGTCTGCAGCTAATCTTGTGTGTAGTCCAATTCATACTCCATTTTAGGTAGGCCAGGTAGATGATAAGGTCAAATCTTGGTTCTTCAAGAAAGTTCTGGTCATATTGACATTTACAATCACTTTGATAGTGAAAACCTCAATACTTATTAAAATACTAAAATGTAATGCAAAATGTTAGAGCACAAATGGACAGACTCAGACAAATACAACATGCCCTCAGATCTTTGACAATGGGGCATCAAAAAGATGATTAATTTCAAAATATTTTCTCTTTGAAGCTTATTTATAAAATGATTGTAACACTTACTCAGTACATTGAGGTTAACTAGGGCCACGGCATCACTATATCCCGGTGCTGACGCCGTACACTTGTAAATCCCTTCATCAATCCCCGACACTTCTATGAACTTCAGATTTCCGTTACCGATACGCCTTTTGTGAACATCCTCTAAAACTGGACTATCTGGTTTACCATCTTCCTCTGCTAAACATGAAAAAAAGAATCTTAGACATACATCACAAAATCTGATTTTAGTACAGAGAGGATATAAAACAATTTTCTATTTTATGCAAGGGGAGGGGATTTTAAAAATCTTCACACAATTATTTTCATAAAATCCTTTTGAAAAAGAAACATCACTTGAGATTTTTTAATATTCACATGACATATGCCGTAATTGAACAAAATTATATCAAAAAAATACCTTCACTTTAATTCTAACTACAGTAATAACATACATGCCAATGTTGCCATTTGTTTTACTATGTCATAAACGATTTTGAGTTTTATCCACCAAATGACAATTAGGCCTCTAAAGTGATACTTAGTGATTTGTCGTAACACAAAAATTATAAAAAGACATTACGATTATGAAATTGAATACAAGAGGTATTATGTGATAAATTAAAATATTTACTATAACTACATGTTAAGCTTCAAAAATGTAATTAGCAAACTCATTTAATATCTGCACCAAACTTTGTAACAGATTTTTAGTCTACAGACATCAAGAGCAAAACAATTAAGTATTTGTAAGATGCTTAAAATTCTGCATTATGGTACGTAAACTACTTTTCATAAGTTCCTTTCCTATTTTTGGTTACCAAGCTTATATAGCCTGATAAGACATTCACATTAAATTCAGTACAATCTTGGAATAATAGTGTATATATCAGATCCTTGAGACATTTTTCCAATTTGAAAAGTCTCGATGAGTCAAATAGTTCTAGGTAGGTACATAATTATGCAATAAAAAGCAGCAAAACCTGACAGAAATATAAGAAACGAGGCCCTGGGCCGGGATAAAATCATATCAAATCAAATTTCTGCTGATGTAGCAGACTATTACAGGAGACCTGAGATTGATGGCACTGTATGAAAGCTTAAGGCAACAACATATAAAGTTCAATGATTAATCCAGAAAGCTAATACTCAAGTCAAACAGTAGCCAGTCTTAGCTAATATTTGTTAATGTGTCTAAAAACAACAACAGAAAAAGTCAGAAGATGAGATTAAATATTGAACCTAAGCCAGTCTTTGAAAGAAATCATGCTATATTATGCTATACATTATTAACTGGGTCAAAATTGTCCTAGCTAATATTTGTTAATGTGTCTAAAAACAACGACAGAAAAAGTCAGAAGATGAGATTAAATAATGAACCTAATTAAGCCAGTCTTTGAATGAAATCATGCTATATTATGCTATACATTATTAACTGGGTCAAAATTGTCAGTTCACATGTGCCACTACATGTAGCAGGCTAGTTCAATTTCGCACAATTTTACATATTAGCGGTGAATTACTTTGTGTCGTGCAGTTTGTTTAATGCAGGTTAAAATGAATGAGGTTTCACTAAATTCGATATTACCAGTATATAAAATGATATAATTCGTTTAAAAAATGCAATGATTGATGTGCGATATAAGTCCCCTACAGGCAGCATAAATTTATGACTTGCATCCCTGTTTATCAGATCTTCTGCAACAACAGCCAAGAAAAGATTGGGAAACTGAATTCACGAAATTTGCTAAGTCCAAGGGTCATAACTCTTGTGATAATTAGTCAATCTAAATTAAACTCAAATCTGCATCATACTATAATGTATTCACATACAAAAAATCAGCTCATTATCTGCAATAACAGGCATGAAAAAGTCCAGAAAACTGAAAATTTCATGAAATTTGCTAAGTCCAAGGGCCATAACTCTTGTAATAATAGGCCAATGGAAACCAAACTCAAAATTGGTCTGTATCACACTGAGATGTATTCATTTACCAAAAATCAGTGCATTAGTTGCAATAGAACCAAAGAAAAGTCCGGAAAACTGAAATTTTCATAAAATTTGCTAAGATCAAGGGCCATAACTCTTGTAAAAATAGGTGAATCTAAAGCAAACTCAAACTTGATCTGTATCTCATTGAGATATATCCACATACCAAAAATGAGTTCAATATATGCAACAACAACGAAAAAAAGTCCGGAAAACTGAAAATGGGACAGATGGACAGACAGACAGACCGACCGAGAGGAAACTAAGAGTCCCCTTCGGTGTTGCCGGTAGGGGACTAAAAATATACATAGACATTTGTCTGCTTATAGTAATCTACATGTCTGTGGTGTTTAAAAACAATTCATATCAAATGTAGAATTTCAAAGAGGAGTACTAGGAAATGGTGATATTCCACGACTTTCCATCTTACCATCACTAAAATAAAATTTCAAGACATTTAACGAAAAAGGTCAAATTCCAAAACTTTCTATAATGAAGGTCAAGGTCAATGACTATCCATGACCAAAACCAAATTCTATGGCTTTCCATGTCAAAGGTCAAATTCCTCGACTTTTTATGACCTAAACAAAGAAAGAAGTGAAAACATATGCCCCTATGTGTTAAACCCATTTATTGATATTTTAATGTCTTATTGCTCTTAAGAACTTGACAATTCATACAAACAGAAACTTGTTCTACCTTATAAATTCTTTGTTAGACCAAAAAAAAAAAATGTTGGTTCACAATAACAAGCTTCCGGCTCTATCATTTATAGTTTTTACATGTATTTGATACCTTTTTTCTGCCATGTTATGGTTGGTTTAGGGTCTCCATCAGCAAAACATTCCAGGAGTACCGTACTGTCCACTGTGGCATTGACCACCTCCGTAGCGGCTACAATGGACGGTGCTCGGTGACCGCTGGCTGTAACAGAAGGAATCTTGTTGAGTCTTTTCAGGAAAACAGAGTTTTTAACCATATTATGAGACGGTATCTAGCTGACGTAAAACTATTATCATTTTAAGGAATTGATATGTACGTAACGTCATTTTCTCACCATCATTCCGTAGAGTTTAGGGAAAGGTTTCCTTAGAATTCAATGACATCATAACGATGTCAGATACTGTCAGAAACAGGAAGAAACTCTGGCTATCGAAAATACCAAATAAACAATGCTAATTTTTTAATTGTATTTTCCAATGCCTCTAATGAACTGACGATGTGAATCTCCAATATCTTAAAACACATACTAGCTAATATAACACATGAGGTCAAGTAAAATCAGGATACTAACCGATTATCCTTTTAGAGCATTAAAGGAACACCATAAATTTTCTTCAATGTCAACATTAATCACCATTAGTATTCATTACGTAATTTGCCGAAGAAGAGTTGCAAGAGTCAAGAGAAATACAACAGGTGCATGGTGAACATGTATCAATTGTGATTTCTATTTCTATATATTCTACATTTTTGCAATCTTGACCCATGCATGGACTTAAAAGAAGCCCTATCTTTCCTTGAACTATAATACTGTAAGTGTACTAGTTTTAGCGCAGCCAAATTTTAGAGGAAATGGGGCAAAAATGAGCAAATTAGCGTATTCAAGAATTAGCGACAATAAACTTTGTCCCATTTGTAGTTACATGATTTATCACAGTCTTCATGTAGAGCAGCCCAAAATGTGGTACATCCACTAAAATGTGAAACACACTAAAATACTGTAAGTACTGTTACATTCAGATATTTGCTTCTAAAAAAATAAAGTAACCAATACAACAAACAACATATATTACCGTGTAGGACCGTCAGTTTGGCTTCTTTGCTGTGTCGCCATATAGGAGAGCTGATAGCCACGGAGCCCTTGGTGACGAGACTGGTAAAGCTCTGGTGAGCTGAGCAGTAATAGCTGCCGATGTCGGACATACGGACATTGTCAATCTGAAGGATACCCGACGCCAACTCAATAAACCTAGAAAACAAAAAAAAGTGCAAACAATTAGATCAGTTACAATACCCAAATATATGCTGAAAAATTGTGTAAAGTTCATGATGTCATACTATACTCGCTTAATTTCCTAGTGATAATTACACTTTCCTGCACACCAGAATTACATTACATATATTTCAAGATCCTTTTTGTAGAGATATTCTGACATATTCACAGCATTCAACAATGCACAGCAAACGTACTATATCCTTTCCTACGCTATGAAATGGGGAGAGAGGGGAAATGCCATAACAGTGAACATAAAACAGGGCTCTTTCTTAAACTATTAGGTCACATGTGACCTTCTGTGTCAAATGTTTATCTAAAGACAGACAGACAGACAGACAGACAGACAGGCAGCCAGACAGACGTTTGATAACTAATATCCGAAACAATGTGCAGACAATAATTATTAGCATCTCATTTGATCTTTTAGCTGTCAGATTTAGGGTTCATGTTGATTATCAATATTTCCTGCTTGATTTATATGTAATTCATCTACAATTGCCATACAGCAAATTTCAAAAACAATTTATAGATTAGATATCATATGTCATCTTTGTATATTTCTACAATGAAATATTTGTCTGAATGTCATCAATGATCAGAGTTTACATCAAAGAGACACATGGTACAAAATGAAGATGTAACACATGTATTACAACAAAGAATAATATGACTCCCTACAAATAACCTCTCAATATTAGTACATGTATGATAATGAATACAAGAACAGCATGGGGCATGTCAATATGCAATATAGATCGATCAATGTATGGACAAGTTACTCGGTAATTGGTATCATGTATTTTTTCTTTGAATTTTGGTATTATGATAGTCATGATAGCAATAATACATTAATGCAATTCACTTACAGTGAGACACAACTCCCTTACAATGAGATACAACTCTCTTTAAAAGAGACACAGTTCTCACAGTGCGATACAGTTCTCTTATAGCGAGACACAATTATCTTAAAATGAGACACATTTCTCCTACAGTGAGACACTGTTCTCTTATGGCAAACAGATTTCTCTTACAGTAAGATACTGTTCTCTTACAGTGAGACAGAGTTCTCTTACAGTGAGACACTGTTCTCTTATAATGAGACAGAGTTCTCTTACAGTGAGACACAGTTCTCTTACAGTGAGACACTGTTCTCTTATAATGAGACAGAGTTCTCTTACAGTGTGATACAATTCTCTTACAGTAAGATACTGTTCTCTTACAGTGAGACACAGTTCTCTTACAGTGAGACACTGTTCTCTTATAATGAGACACAGTTCTCTTACAGTGTGATACAATTCTCTTACAGTAAGATACTGTTCTCTTACAGTGAGACACAGTTCTCTTACAGTGAGACACTGTTCTCTTATAATGAGACACAGTTCTCTTACAGTGTGATACAATTCTCTTACAGTAAGATACTGTTCTCTTACAGTGAGACACAGTTCTCTTACAGTGAGACACTGTTCTCTTATAATGAGACACAGTTCTCTTACAGTGAGACACTGTTCTCTTATAATGAGACACAGTTCTCTTACAGTGTGATACAATTCTCTTACAATGAGGCACAGTTTTCTCAAAATAAAGCACAATTCTTTCACAGTAAGACACAGTTTTCTAAAAGTGTGACATGAGACACTGCCACACAGTTCTCTTAAAGGAAGACATTGTTTTCTCTCACCCCAGACAGAGATATCTACAGATTTACCCGTTCTGAGACTATAACTATCAACCATATGCTGTCATGTGGGATGAGAAAAGCCCACCC
The DNA here is from genome assembly GCA_028142955.1 of Pinctada fucata. Lineage (NCBI taxonomy): Eukaryota > Metazoa > Mollusca > Bivalvia > Pterioida > Pteriidae > Pinctada > Pinctada fucata. Next base: position 17,161,155 of record AP027105.1, read on the forward strand.
GAGGGGTCTGGTTTCTGGTCGGGGAACGAGGCTTGCCGAGTTCCCTGACCAGAAAACAGACCCCGAGGGTGGGCTTTTCTCATCCCACATGACAAACATATGGTTGATCGTTTTTCTCCCATTTCTAGGGTCCTTTCTTGAAATTCCATGAAATCATGAAATCGCCAACTTTATCGAATTCGAAAAATAAAGGAATATTCGTTTTTAGCGCCCTCAAAAATGGTTTATTCTAAAAGAATAAACCGTAGTCCTTAACCTTAATCGGTTTAGTAAGAATTAGAATGTTAAAAAAAAGAGTTTTAAAACGATGATTTTGTTGAGAGGTCGCCGCTTTAGGTGCAAAAATCATGACGTCACAATGGATATTAACGACGTCACAATATGGATACGGCCTATACGGCCTATACGGCCAACGACAAAAGTCACGCGAGGTACATGTGGGATACAGTGACCCCACATGACGCGTCGCTATGGGCAAACTCTATCCCACATGAGTGCAAATGGGAGAAAACTCTGTCTCACACCCCCTATTGTGACATCATAGACGTTTACGTAGGTTTAGCAGTGTTTGACATCAAATGGAGCAACATTTAATGCAAAACAAGCAATGTGTATTCATGAATTATTTGAAAATACTAGTATATGGGTGAGAGAAAAATAATCAATCACCCCTTTGTACAGGGACAGGGAAATCCCACCCTAGTATCAAAGATTTGCAACATCCACGACTCAGTAACCCTCGTCGCAAATCTTTGATACTCGAGTGGGATTTCCCTGTCCCTGTACAAAGGAGTGATAGATTCTATTAATCTTACACCGAGACACTGTTCTCTTACAATGAGACACAGTTCTCTTACAGTGAAACACATTTCTCCTACAGTGGGACACAATTCACAAATCTTTGATACTCGAGTGGGATTTCCCTGTCCCTGTACAAAGAAGTGATAGATTCTATTAATCTTACACCGAGACACTGTTCTCTTACAATGAGACACAGTTCTCTTACAGTGAAACACATTTCTCTTACAGTGGGACACAATTCACTCACAGTGAGACACTGTTCTCTTACAATGAGACATAGTTCTCTTACAGTGAGACACAGTTCTCTTACAGTGAGACACAGTTCACTCACAGTGAGACACTGTTCTCTTACAATGAGACACAGTTCTCTTACAATGAGACACAGTTCTCTTACAGTGAAACACAGTTCTCGTACAGTGAGACACAGTTACTAAGTGAGACACAGTTCTCTTACAGTGAGACACAATTCACTCACAGTGAAACACAGTTCTCTCACAGTGAGACACAGTTCTCTCACAGAGAAACCAGTTCTCTTATAACAAGACACAGTTCTCTTAAAGTGAGACACAGTTCTCTTACAATGAGACACTGTTCTCTTACAATTAGACACAGTTCTCTAGCAATGATACACATTTCTCTTATAAAGAGACATATTCTCTTACCATGAGACACAGTTCTCTTACAGTTAAACACAGTTCACTTACAATGAGACACAGTTCTCTTACAATGAGACACAGTTCTCTTACAATGAGACACAGTTCTCTTACAATGAGGCAATATTCACTTACAATGAGATACTGTTTTCTTTATTGTGAGACACAGTTCTCTGACAGTGAAACACAGTTCACTTACAATGAGACACTGTTCTCTTACAATGAGACAATGTTCTCTTACAATGAGACACAGTTCTCTAGCAATGATACATATTTCTCTTATAAAGAGACATTGTTCTCTTACAGTGAGACACAGTTCTCTTACAGTTAAACACAGTTCACTTACAATGAGACACAGTTCTCTTACAATGAGACACAGTTCTCTTACAATGAGGCAATATTCACTTACAATGAGATACTGTTTTCTTTATTGTGAGACACAGTTCTCTTACAGTGAAACACAGTTCACTTACAATGAGACACTGTTCACTTACAATGAGACAATGTTCTCTTACAATGAGACACAGTTCTCTTACAATGAAACACAGTTCTCTTACAGTGAAACACAGTTCTCTTACAGTGAAACACAGTTCTCTTACAGTGAAACACAGTTCTCTTACAATGAGACACAATTCTCTAACAATGAGACACAGTTCTCTTATAATGAGACATAGTTCTTTACAGTGAGACACTGTTCTCTTACAATGAAACACAGTTCTCTTACAGTGAAACACAGTTCTCTTACAGTGAAACACAGTTCTCTTACAATGAAACACTGTTTTCTTACAATGAGACACAATTCTCTAACAATGAGACACAGTTCTCTTATAATGAGACATACTTCTTTACAGTGAGACACAGTTCTCTTACAGTGAGACACAGTTCTCTTACAGTGAGACACAGTTCACTTACAATGAGACACAGTTCTCTTACAATGAGACACAGTTCTCTCACAGTGAGACACAGTTACAATGAGATACTATTTATCTACAATGAGAAACCGTTCTCTTACAATATGGCACAAGGCACAGTTCTAGCACAGTGAGACACAGTTCTCTTACAGTGAGACACGGTTCTATAACAGTGAGTCACAATTCTCTCACAATGTGACAGTTCTCTGATAGTCTAACAGATCACTTATCCTGTAACACAATACTCTAACAGCATGACATAAATCTCCGTTAGTGTGACATAAGTTCTCATACGAGATAGGAGGGGATCTCCAACAGAACCAGACAGAGTTCTCTTTTGATCTGACCTAGTTCTCTTTCGATCTGACCTGGTTCTCTTTTTATCTGACCTAGTTCTCTTTTGATCTGACCTAGTTCTCTTTCCATCTGACCTGGTTCTCTTTTGATCTGACCTAGTTCTCTTTCGATCTGACCTAGTTCTCTTTCAATCTGACCTAGTTCTCTTTTGATCTGACCTGGTTCTCTTTTGATCTGACCTGGTTCTCTTTTGATCTGACCTGGTTCTCTTTTGATCTGACCTGGTTCTTTTTTGATCTGACCTAGTTCTCTTTCGATCTGACCTGGTTCTCTTTTGATTTGACCTGGTTCTCTTTCGATCTGACCTAGTTCTCTTTTGATCTGACCTGGTTCTCTTTTGATCTGACCTGGTTCTCTTTTGATCTGACCTAGTTCTCTTTCGATCTGACCTGGTTCTCTTTTGATCTGACCTGGTTCTCTTTCGATCTGACCTGGTTCTCTTTTGATCTGACCTAGTTCTCTTTCGATCTGACCTGGTTCTCTTTCGATCTGACCTAGTTCTCTTTCGATCTGACCTAGTTCTCTTTCGATCTGACCTAGTTCTCATTTTGTGTATAATTTATTGTGTCACACATTTTTCTGATTGTGTGACACAGTGTCCTACCATGAGACACAGTTAAGCCTGTTTCACACTACATAGAATGACCTCTATGGAGACATTAATGGATGAGAGTCGTCTATACTGTCGTAACTTAATGGATTAGTATCTATAAACTCTATCATTTAGTTTTTTAAGACTCAAGCTAAATCATAATATTGATCACTCTATACACCAAATGATTCAAACACAAACTAGATTGAGTCTAAACTTAATTTCTTTCCCAGTGATTTTCATTTTTTTTTTTTTTTTTTTTTTTGCTTTTTTGCTTTTGACATTTATCTTGATATCTTTGATTTTCTCATCTATTTGTGACCAACATGCTGATGTTAATCCCATTTGTATTGATTAATGAGTCTAGTTCACAGAGATTATTTGATACAATCAATCTTCCCTCAGAATTTAAACACAAAACATATATATTTAACCTAAAATTGCTTTTCTCGTAATGTTTGTGATGGAAAACGAAATTTTTTTAATTTGGTCTAACAATATAAGTATATCATCCATATTTGATTTATATCATCTTAAACATCATGTTTGATAATAAAAGTAAATCATTATCTTTTCATTTTAAGGAAATCATACATCAGGTTTAACGTTTGCTTTTCCAACTTAAATTGTAGCTAAAATCTGTTTTTCTTGAATTTTTTAAAAAACTGAGAAGTCTACTGTTAACTTAGCTTACATAAATTCATCAATTCTTTCCTAAATAGATTCTCACCGATGTTCAGCTTTAAAAAGGTAGAATAAAAAAATTCCGTAATTTTGTTGGACTTGTGGTGTAAGTAGGAGATTTTCTTTTTCTTCTTTGTTAGAAAGGTTATAGTTAAAATGCTCTTGTGTTGGTTCCTAGCATCACATGCGTGTACATTGTATTACGTCATACAAAGCATACAATACTTAAACTTTGCAACAACAGTTTAATAAAAGTTATAAATGAAAAGATAAACAAGATGTTATCTGTGAAGTACTGAATTTATCATAATATCAAATTTGATGTCAAGGTCGCAAGATAAAAATGATTGGAATCAATCAAAAATGTGAAACTCATAGGTCAAGGTAACAAAGTCAAAACTTTGAGAGCAAGTATCAACAGAAATATATGAAATATGACATTTCTATGACAGACTACTCATTCTTTTTTTGCAACAGACCTTAAAAAAGACAAACAAACTGACCAAAAACCATTTTCCCAAAAATATTTGATTCCAGGGGCATAAAATACCTACATCAGCAATTCTATGCAAATGTTATATACATTTTGGGATCGAGCCTTTTATGTAAGTTGGAGGACAGACGGAGTAAAAGACAAACAGACACAAGATAAGTTTAATATGCCCGTGCAAGTACATTTTTGTAATATAAATACAGTTTGACCAAGAAGTTTGCAAGGTGAAGAAAATGTATAAGTTTATAACATTTAAAGGTAAAAACAGATCGACCTAAAGATGAACCTGCATATTTTTACCTGCCTGCTTATCGGAAATCAAATGCTACACATGCTTCTGGCTCGATCAAAATTATGTCAACATCAGCTGGTAACTCACATGTGTTTTTGATTAAATCGTCTACTTTACATTTTTTTTGTGGAGCGTTCAAGTAGGTCTAGGTATACACAAAATGTATTCAACAATTTTTATCCCCAAGCTGACTTATGTTATGTTACCTGGGATCGTTTTGTATCGTATTTCCATCTTTCTTCCAGATGTATCGAGGAAAAGGTGAGGAGTCAATGTCACATTCAAACCTGGCCACGCCTCCCTCTACAACAGTCTGATTGGTTGGTTCTGTTTTGAATTTCTTGGCGATTCCTACAATAAATATTTACAATAACAGTGTTTATATTTCATTCTGGAGTGTCTGGAGATACTTACTCTTCCCGGGCTTCTGATCTCACTCCCCTCAGGGAGAGGTCGCTTACTTAAGTTTCATCGATTTTTTAAGCATTGAACTGGTTTTTTTATCTATGCAATTTGTTAAAGGTACCGTACCAGCATTGATATGTCGACTGAATAATTGTATTTATTCTGATATTTGAAGCATGTTTGATGTACTCAGTTTAGAGGTTTTTGTCGAGAAGTTTGCTTTCCGACAGCAGAGTTGGAACACTTTGCTCCTCTTTAATGACAGACAGACAGACAGACAGACAGACAAACAGACAGGTGAAGGGAATTTGAAGTTTTGAGCTTTCACGAAAGCAAAATACTATAGTATATAAGGATATCAAAGATATTCTCAAACACCTAAGATTTCGTAAGATAATGTACACAATGATACAAATTTCAAATCTTATTCCCACTGAAGTTCATCAACTCGGCAATTCATTATAATGGGATCCTGTAAATGTCTACAACATTATAAATATACTATATAAATTAACTAAATTTGCATGTTCATATGCAAGGAATTTTTTAAATGTCTGACGCCCGATGTCATAGTACCTTCATCACGAATATAGGCCAAATTGCTGACCTATACTAAAACAATAGGTAGCTTTACTCCATATTTTTGACACATACGTTAAATTCCAGACTTACTCGCTATTTTTAGTTCCACTTGTCTGGCAATGACCGTCCCTTGTGAGTTGGTCAAGAAGCATTCATAGAATCCTTGATCATTCAGATTTTTTCGCTTCTTTCTTCGTTTGATGCTGTGAAAGTACAAGGAGCCATTGTTGACCAGTTTGATTCTCCGTGAGAGGGAGATGGGCGCTCCATCCTTGTACCACGTGTAGTTGATGGGCCTATACTCGGGTCCCGAGTAGGCGGAGCAGTTCAGTAGGAAGGGAAAGGACTTCTGGGCGATGACCGTGGGAGGGGCTGGCTGTATCACCACGCCAAGATCCAACTCGATGTCACCTGTGTTCAAAAACATGAAATTTTTACTTTTTTTCAATGAAGACAGACGGGCAGTCAGACAGACAAGGCGACTCATATATCCTTGAGTTTGTAGACAGAGGTAGTACAATGCCGACTGAAATGTCAGGCTTCGAGGAAATGGTCGATGCAGAAAAAAAAGTTATAACGAACCAAAACATGAACAAGAGATGACTGAAAATAGATCGTTATAAATGTCATTCGTTTCATACGCAAACTGTTTTACAAAATGAATTATATAAGACCTCTTATAGAAAATAATTTCTACTTCGTTTAAAAGACAGTTTAACCATATTCGTAATTCGTTGCCTTCAGTATTTGAATGCGGCGTAAGGGAGTCAAAAACCCTTTGATTTTCGCTGGAAACCCATGCAATCTCAACCAGTTTGAAATTGGAGCACATTCAATCGTATTAATCTCTGACATGGATATTTGTTACACTAATTTTCATGCTGTTTGTTCCGTTTTATTTGACAGCAAAATCGCCTGAAATTATTTCAAACCGTGTTGTGTATCCATTTATGCAATTTGGCTTAAAATCTTTTTGAGTCGAATTCAAATGATCGACAAAATTACGAGCCAGGGTATTACAGTTCTTTTCCTTTTTTTTTTTATTTTTCATTCATTTTTCTTTTATAAATCTGGTTTTAATAGCTTCATATTTCAATCTTTTAATTCATTCATTGATTCATATCATGGTATTTGTTCGGTACATACTTGTCAATTGATTCAATACATCTATACCTCGTTACTTCAATATTTCTGCGTGCAAACTCTGAATCAAATCAGTATAAAATGCACTTTAAACTCATTCAAAGCCTTATCTCGCACATCAAAGGGTAACATATGGGTTTAGTATTTATTTTATGACTGCTGTTTCCGTGGGTAAAAGTAAGGTGGTCAATTGTAAAGATAGATGATTATCACATACATACATTCTGTTACATGTACTCTTATTCGACGTTCATAGATAGTTCAAGAATTTGACGAAGTGAAGACCAAAAATATAGAGGAAACACAAACGTGTTGCACAAAAAGGAAACTTCCATATTCCATGCGAATGATTCGAACTTAAACCCAATCCCGTCACAATAAAGCATCGTTCTGACCACGTTGTTTTGACAACGCCGTGACATTGTAGTGAACGACGTGGGAAGAAATCGCAATGATTGCCGTGACATCGCAATGAACGTCGTGACATCCAAATGAACACCGTGGTATTGCAATAAAAACCGGTTGCATCGCAATGAAACCGTGAGATCGCAATGAACGCCATTACATGGTAATGAATATCATGAGATCGCATTGAACGATGTGACATCGCAGTGAGTGCCTTTACATCGCAATGAACGACGTGACATCGCAATGAACACCGTGAAATCGCAATAAACGCCGTGACACCGCAAGGAATATCGCGACATCGCAATGAACGCCATGACATGGCAATAAATATCGTGAGATCGCAATGAAGGACGTGACATCGCAATGAGTGCCCTTACATCGCAATGAGTGTCCTTACGTCGCTATGAAAGAAGTGAGATCGCAGTGAACACTGTGGGATCGCAATGAACGACGTAACATCGCAATGAACGCCGAACCACGGCACTTATTTGAGTATGCACAAACCATGTGGTATATATACAGACGTCATTTCAAAGCCAAGAAAGCGAAATACGGTCGTTGTAGCAGCAAAGCGACGCTGACCAACGCCGTAAATCAATCAACAGGAGGTCGCAACGGAAACACAATGAATGCCCCGAACTTGGACATCTTATGCGTTGCACGTAGTCTTTGCCTCATGTATACCGATATGAGATAGCTCTTGCACCGCGTCCATTGTATTGTATTGAGCGCATTTAGAACGCGACGCTATTAACAATATATTGACGGATGGACAAAGTGTTAATAATCATACATGATGTCATTTGCCTACACACGTTGAAATCTGTCCCAAACGCGTCAGACTGTTAGCACTAACAATAAAATGCTACGAGAGGGTTTTGTCGATCATAATGATTTTGTGTCAGACATTTCCTCGATCTCCCATACAGAATTGTGTTCCATTTGAAGTTGATTCGTTACTAGATTGTTCACATGAAAGAGTTAGCCGTGGAAGGAGGATTTTAAGGCTTTAAAATTCACAAACGTTTTCTAATTCAGTCATGTTACATTGACCTTTAACTTTGATCTTGAAAATTAATCTACTACCACCTCCCCCCCCCCCCCCCCGGATTTTCCCTTGCCAACACTTTTGAGTAACACATTCAACACAGACACACAGCACAACATCTCGCACGCAAGGAAACAAGATAGGCAAACACTGCAGATGAAGTCACGCACGAAATCGGAAAATATCGCTGTGTGCAGAATGACAGCACAAATGGCATATCCCCTCCGAAACTTTGATTCCAGCAAACGCGGATCGAGGGGGGGGGGGGAGTGGGGTTATTGGGGAGGGGGCATCCTTACCATTCTGCTTTTGTCAAAAATCATGAGTTTTCCCCTTTTTTAACGTATAATATTTTTCACAATCAAAGACTTTGTCCCCTGACGGACTGGACAACAATCCCCCCCGCCGGGGGGGGGATTCTAGATCCGCCCACGTTAAGAATAGTACCTAGATCGACTTCACAAATAGACATACATACGTTTCTGAAAGTATCATTCAACAAAATTAGGTTTGCACTTATATTTTGCAATCACGTCTAGATTCTTTCCAGTGAAACCAATGCCCGATACAGATTACCGGCAGCTGATTTTTGACAATAACAAGTATATCGCTGCAGTTTTTAAAAGAGATAATCAGAACTGTCAAGATTTCTTACAAAAACATACACACATGCGCATATTTATACATAATCTCTCCAAAAAAATCTTAATGTATTTTGCATGTTTTACATTTTCATAGAAAGATACAAATATTATAGTTGGATAACTGGCATACTGATTGTGGATAAGAATAAGGGAAAACTAAAGGAGAGGGACAATACAATGGGACAATGTTGACAACACTTCCAGTGGTTTTGCTCTCTCTCTCTCTCTCTCTCTCTCTCTCTCTCTCTCTCTCTCTCTCTCTCTCTCTCATTCATATAACTTAAAGAAACTAGATGCCGAAGTAAAATTAAGGATACTAGTATATGGGTATATGGTATACTCTGGAAAGCTTGCATATTGACCAACCGCGAAAACGAGACTTCGAGACGCAACATATCAAAATTTTGTAAAAAAAAAAAAAGACACGACCCTGACAATATATCTTCTATGAAAGAAGGTCGGATTCTTAAATTATTAATGTATACTAGTGTCGTATGACATATTTGAAATATTAAAACATTTAAACATGCATTATGACTATATTAATATAGTCATAATGCATGTTTAAATGTTTTAATATTTCAAATATGTCATAGGACAATAGTATGAGCTCGATCCAGTCGGTCCAGTATTTAACTGTTTTGATAGTTTTACGTACTTGAATCTTGGTCTTATAATTCATACTGTCTAGTTTGTTCCCCTTCGTGTATTTAAAAGGGAGGGTTCTGCACGTGTAATCCGGATAACCCGCAAACTTACATGACGAATTGGTCTCTTCAATTCTGTCCACTATTTTCATGTTTTGGTTATCTGACTTCTCTTGTTGCGGCAAGGTCTAGTTTTAAATGATTATCCTTTTCAATAATGATTTTCTACATTTGATTTCAGACAATCAACTTGAAATAGCACGTATGGCATTGTTCATTTGTAACATTCAAAATGTTAAAACAGTTGCATTGTATATATCCAAGGACAAATCCAATAGTAAATGCACGACTCTGTAATTAAAGTGCCCATTTGCTGATAACGTGATCGTTTAACTATAAATGACTGTCAGTGACTGGTTTTATCCACATCCTTTATCTTGTAAACCGAGCCCTTTCTTACGTTTAAAATCTGACCTATTTTTTATTCTCAAAAAACCAGCCAGTGTTACCCAACAATAAAACAAGAAAGGCCCATTACATTAGAGCAAACTGTTCCGTGAATATCTCATATCATAAAGCATCAACCTTGAAATGATATAATCGTGGCCCTGTTAGCAAAAATACAGTAAAACGAAATGCACAAAGTTAAATAGGTTAGATTTAAACCAGATTATTAGGTCTCATTCGACCGTAGCGAGCAAAACGTGCATTTATGAAATATGCCAGTTTTATAAAAACCTGCGCGTCGTATAGTAGCTCGTCTTTCATCGCATGTTTTCGTATGTCAAATTGGTTATGATCATGTCATAGAGTGAATCCAAAAATCACGTAAACATCCAACATATTCTAAAGTGATATAGCAAAACTGAACTGTGGAAAGACTGGAGATCAGGGTAGGTACATGAGTATACAACAAAAATATGGACCAATCAGATTCGGTTAAGGGACATAAATTGCATCAGCGTGCCAGGTTTTAAAAACATAGGGTAATCAAAGATTACATAGCTCGCCTATACAGGTTTTTGTCAGAAACCAGGTTAAAGTTTTTGAAAAGTACGTCAAAGTCCAAGGTCAAGGTCACTAGGTCAAAGGTCATGGTCTCAAATGAAAGGTCTCGTCACAAGGTATCTACATGTGAAATATCAAAGACCTACCCCTTATAGTTCAAGAGATATAGCCCAGGTTAAAGTTTTGTCTACGGACGACGACGACGACAACAACGCCGAGGGTATGGCATTAGCTCTCCGGACTTTTTCGTCCCGGCGAGCTAAAAATCTTTCCAATACCTTTTCTCGTTTCTGAAATTTTTAGTCGCGATTCAATATGCATGACCAAATGAATGGAAAAGGTGATATACTTGTAGAGTTTCCATATGGTGTAAAAAGAAAATCTGTAACGTGGCTAGTTCTAGTTTGATAACTGTTTTGTTGAATATGATTTTAGATCCTTAATGCGGGACTTTAGACCTTAAAAGTGACCGTCTACACCAAATGTTGAGTCTTATCATGCTATTTCATCCCAGACAAGTTACGGCAAAATATGTGAAAGTGTGACTACCGACAGAGGGACGGACAAAAGTACAGAAGGACTTAGGTTATTTTTCTTATGTCGCTATTGTGTTGCTGGCATCAATGTGGCGATCGAGACAAAGTGCTGATACCTCCTGCGAAGAACTTATCTAAAATGAAGATCTCGGATTTACTGCTTATATAAAGTCTGTGCTTCAAATTGACTATAGAGGGTGAAATAGATAAATGTGGGTATAAAAAACATCAATCAAATTCGATTAATGAAAAAGGACAAAAAATATATCCGACTTCACACCTACAAGAATGATTAAAGCTGAGGATTTTCCATTGGTATTTTCTATATTTGTCTTGCTTTATTAGATACCGTCTGACACTGAGCTTTTTTCCCTCTCCATTCGCACTTTATTAACAAACCTTTATCAAAAATCCATGTATTTTTATTGAAAATTAAAAAACTGATTTATAGCCGTATGTCATATTGTGATACCAGAAGTGTCGCCGGACAAGTTCTACTAAACAAGCATACAAACTGAAAACCTTTTCTTTGTGCAAGAATTCTTCTTTTCCTTATTTTAGTTTAGGCCATTGCTTTGTTATTTCCTGTTTTGCGTCCTCGAGCTGGTAGGTTTTGAGCCCAAAGTCACAAAACAAAACAAAATTAAAATAATTAAATCTTTTGAAAATTAAATGTATTTTCTACAAAACTTAAGTAGAAATTATTTAATATTTTATATTTCTTGTAAAAATGAAAAAAAAAGTACTGCATTGATCCAAGACATTGCATTATCTATCATTATTTTGTTGACTAAAATCTATCAGTAATCAAATGAAACAAGTTTCTGTAAGATTTTAAATAGCAGCACAATATGAAATTGAAACTTTGTTTTATATGCTTGTTTGTTTTTCTCCCTGGCTGGCTGGTTCAAAAGGACGCAAAACAGAATAAAAACAAGAACTGGCCTTAAACATATTTATCTTGCCACAATGCATTTGAAGTGAAAGGAAAGCACTATTTTGTGGGATTAGAAAAGAAGCTAGAATCTTCTATTTTTAAATTCTTCTCCCAATTTTTTTTTTCTTTTAATGTTCCTTCCATTAAAGAGAAAACATTAACCAAATAATACTTTTTGGCATGATTTTCCTTTATTTCAACTTTTCTTTTTCATGTCACTTTCATTGAGGAGACAGTATATTTATTTTGGCATTTTTATAATTCTATACCTTCGTCCGTCTGTAACGCAAAGGTTTCGTATAAAATTATCATCATCAACGTGCAACGTAGATTCAAATGATATACTTTATTTGTAGAAAAACTCGCAGCCGTCAGTAGAAAGAATGAAAATGAAACTCAGCTTTTCGCGCATGGTCCAAGAGGGCAGATATCGCTTACTTGAGATGAAACACGCATATACGGACATTTTTAAAGAAAACTTGCTTTCATTTTGCAAAATGTCCGACGTCGCACCTGCTGGCCGAGTTTTCCATTATGATGTCACAATCATATGCATTGTTTGACGAACCATTGATTGTGACGTCATAACGGAAAAGTCCGCCAGGAGGCGCGATGTCGGACTTTGGCGATCCATCTTGGGTCATGAATAAAATTTTGAAATAAACCATTTCTCGAAGAGCTCGCTTCGTTTATACCAACTATGTGAAATTCAATGCAGATGTTACAGATGAGAAAATCTCTTGTTATTCAGCATTGAAGATATATCAATTTTTCAAATTTACTACAAAGGTTTACCTGATTCATATCATAGTTAGTGAGAAAACATGGTAAATCAACACAAAACAAAACGTCTCTACAACAAAGATAAATGAAGTAGGCGTGCACTAAATTATGAATGGCAGTGAATGAGGAAGGTTGGCGGTGTTTTACACGTTTGTTACTTTTAAATGGAAAACACGGGCCAAAAGTCTTGTCGTCAGAAATAAACGTCAAAGGTGTTACGGGGGAAAGCCAAGGGCCATAATATTATTGCAAAGGTATCGATTTCTCTCTCTTAACAACAGCATTTGCTATAAAATACAATCCAACCGTTGATATAATTGGAAATTGCCTTGTACAGATTTACCCGAGCCAACCTTATAATTTCTTTTGGCGTACGTTCTCGTCGGAAATGGCGACTTACACCTTCTATGTCTACAAATGAAGTCCCATAAAATAGATCTCCATGTTATGATCGCTGTAGATATCTTTCATCGTTTTCAACTTTTTATCCCACGAGGGGAAATCGATAGAAATTCGTGAATTTCTCATGTATTACTATCACTGATTTGGGAAAGATGTGCTCGAATGTCGTCAATCACACTATTCTTCTAGACCTATAACATTTTCACAAGCGCATATCTAAAGAGGATTACCGTAAGTTGTGTTATGACACCCCTCCCCCTTTACCTGGAATTAGCCAAAACTTTGGATTTTACCGGACCTTTTTTGTATTATATAATAAATTTAACCATTTTATTAAAAAAAAACTATTGGAAAAGCGATCAACAACACTCCAGCCAATATAATCCAAAAATCTGTAAAAGTGACGGAACAAAAGTCAAAAATCTGTAAAGGTGACAGAACAAAAGTCAAAAATCTGTAAAGGTGACAGAACAAAAGTCCAAAATCTGTAAGGTGACGGAACAAAAGTCAAAAATCTGTAAAGGTGACAGAACAAACGTCAAAAATCTGTAAAGGTGACAAAACAAACGTCAAAAATCTGTAAGGTGACGGAACAAAAGTAAAAAATCTGTAAGGTGACGGAACAAAAGTCAAAAATCTGTAAGGTGACAGAACTAAAGTCAAAAATCTGTAAAGGTAACAGAACAAAAGTCAAAAATCTGTAAAGGAGACAGAACAAAAGTCAAAAATCTGTAAAGGAGACAAAACAAAAGTCAAAAATCTGTAAAGGTGACAGAACAAAAGTCAAAACTCTGTTAAGGTGACAGAACAAAAGTCAAAAATCTGTAAAGGTGACAAAACAAAAGTCAAAAATCTGTAAAGGTGACAAAACAAAAGTCAAAAATCTGTAAAGGTGACAGAACAAAAAAGGAAACAAACTTGTGCACCTCAGATGATTGTAGGCCAGCAGTGCAGCAATAGTAAGTCAACATCGAGAAATCTGAACTTGCCATTCTTACAATGTAATTTTCACGGCAAGTCTCGTCTAAGCCCGGAAAAGTAGTAAAATTATTTAGTGGAGGGGATGGGGGCTGAAATAGTGATAAGAAACAAACTACATGTACATGTATATCATAATCAAAACTCACTGTTCTTCTGCTTTGTTTCTTTTGTATTTCTTTCTCCAACGTTTACTTTCTGAATTATCATGATCGGACTATAAAGATGAAAGTTTGGTCAACTCTCTGTATTTTTTTCGCTTGAGAAAATAGTGCAAGCACCAGTGCACACACTTACATTTAAGGACGTGCCACCTTGAGGGTCTAACTCATTACCAAGATATTGGGAGATTTCAGAAGAGTACATGGGAAACATACAGAGGCAAGGAAGTCGCCGACAATTATATATGTACCATTGTAAAACAAGAATTATTGGCACCATTCTATTCGTGTACAAACATGGTACAACGGCTGATATTCTTATTTAAACAAAAACACTTAATTTTATATTCTACTAAAAATATTTTCGTCTACATTTTCGTCTACATTGACGAAAGGACACGCTGCATAATATATCTATAATGATTATATAAAGGATCTATTCGGGTGACAGACCAAACGTCCGCTGCGCATGTAACAGGTCTAGAATGGGCCGTCTTAATGCACTTTTATCAATATGCAAATATATGTACTGTCGTAATTATATGGTCCACCATATGCGCATTTCAATTAACAATGTATCATTACCGAAAGAGAGGAAATCCAAATCGTGAATAAATGAAGAGCAAAATTCTAAGCATTTCCTAAAATGTATACCAAACACTACAGCCACCGATGGACAGAAAGACATCATTATCAAAGGACTATATATAGTAAAGTGGCCCCCTTTCATGGCAAAGTCTTAAGTTTTCATGAAGTAATGAATTTATATCAATTTTTACTCTACAATATAGGCTACTTACGTGTATAAGATGATGCATATTCTCTTTAATTTCCTTTCTCATTTTCATAGAACTTGGGCTTCAAAAATGGCATATTTTGCCAAATTTCTGGAAAAACGTCATTTCGTGGCTCATTTTCGACAAACTTCCTATTAGTTAGTATCGAGCGGGCTTCTGAACAACTTTTATATTTTGATATGTTTTTACTTTTGTACGTCTCTAAGTGCATGCAAAAGGAAAAAGTTGTACACGATCCCGCTCGATGTAACCTCAATGAAAATAATTAAGAATTATTCAATTTTTCGTGAAAAATTGACAAAACACCGGTTTTCATTATATTCATGACTAGTGCATATCGGTAAGAAGAACTGACAACTACTGCAAATCGGTAAAAATTATCAAAATTTATACTATATCGTATTAGTGTATATCACATGATAAATCCTTGGAATTTCATTGGTCACGCACGTATGACCGAATAGTGCCTGGCGCCCGGGCACTATCAGAGTTACGTCGCTTGGATAGTAACGCGCTGTAGGTGTCGCCACTCCCTTGTTAAAAGAAGTATAAAACGGATCCAGTGTAAATCTGAATAACTTAGTTTTTCTTTTTTTTAAATTGATGTTGAGGTTATATGATGCACTAAACCTATTAATGCCCGTTTGTGTGGGTGCTTTTAGAAGGTAAACGCTGCCCTTGCTAACGCTCGGGCACTATTCCAACCAAATGCAACACTATGAGATAATAGTACCCACACAAACGAGCATTTTAAAATAGGTAAATAATTTACCCACACAAACGGGCATTTTAAAATAGGTAAATAATTTACCCACATGAACGGGCATTTTAAAATAGGTAAATAATTTACACACACAAACGGGCATTTTAAAATAGGTAAATAATTTAAACACACACACGGGCATTTTAAAATAGGTAAATAATTTACCCACACAAACGAGCATTTTAAAATAGGTAAATAATTTACCCACACAAACGGGCATTTTAAAATAGGTAAATAATTTACCCAAACGAACGGGCATTTTAAAATAGGTAAATAATTTACCCACACAAACGGGCATTTTAAAATAGGTAAATAATTTACCCACACAAACGGGAATTTTAAAATAGGTAAATAATTTACCCACACAAACGGGCATTTTAAAATAGGTAAATAATTTAGTGCACCATATGCGCATTTCAACAAATATTGTATCATCAGTGACGCTCGAGGCCGAAACAGTACATATCGGTAACAACAAATGCATTCCGGTGACAAATAGTGAATATCTGTAACAATTAGGTCACATCTGTAGCAACTAGTGCATTTCGGTATCAGCTAGCGTAAATCGGTTTCAAGCTCAAGGTGCATTACAGATGTAATGTGCTGAGTTGGAAATTTGCACCTTAGAATGAAAAATGTCTTGTTACATAACTTTAACGAAGATTTGTCCACTACCATCGTGTGGACCCCCGCCTCATCGTTCCTTTTCTTTGAGAAAAGGAGCGATGAGGCGGGGGTCCACACGATGGTCCACTACTTGGTCGAAAAAAGTCAATTGTGATATGAAAACCTTTTGATCCTAAAATCAATAGGATACAATCTTGATTCATGGAGAACACTTTGGGTAAGTTTCATGGTGATCGGTGAATTATACTCAGTTGTGATGGGGAAACCTTCCTATAACCTTGACCTTTTGACCTCAGAATGACTAGGGCACATTCTTTACTGATGGGGAACACTTCTGGAATGCTATGTCAGTAGATGCAACATACACACTAATTTATGAATTTGAAATAATTTTCAATAAACAAAGTCCTAAGACCTTGGCCTTTGATCCCTAACCAATACAAAACGTCCTTGGCTCCGGGGGAACATTTCTGGCAAGTTTCAAGTCGATACGTATAATACAGACTCAGTTATAAATTGGAAACCATTTTCAAAAAACGAAATCATATGACCGTGGCCTTTGACCTTTTGATCCAACATCCTTAGTTCATGGTAAACATTCCTGGCAAGTTTCACGTCGATAGGTGCTATACACATGGAAACCATTTTACAATAATCATATCATGTCATACTTCCTACTCAGAGTAGGTGCGTAAATTTGTGGGGATGAGGTCGAATGGCGAACTCCCTACACAGTTACACACCAACTTTGAGTAGGAAGTATGACAGGAACAAACCCTATAACGAATTTATCATGCCGAAAACCATTTTGTAACGGTTTCTTGGTAATTATTTACATTTGAAACCCAAGTAACCTACTTCGGCGTCACAGTAGGACACGGCGTGGCCGCATTACTGCGTCGTCATTGGCTGAAATTAGTCCATGGTGTGATGTATTCCTAGCATGTTTCACGTTGATACATGTAGGTGCAATACAGTGAATACAAACTCAGTAATTTTTTTTTTTTACTTTCTTTTTTGCTGATAAACATTTTAAAAATCAGATCGATCGATGGATAGAGAGGACAGTCATGCATTGTTGAGTCGAGCATAATGAAATATGGAACTTTGACAGTTACGTTTATTTTTAGATTGATTCAAAATTAAAAACAGACTTGAGTACTTGCTCCCTGTATTTGAAGGTTTCGTATAAATCTAGAATTTAAAAAAACGCGCCAACCAATAAGAGTTCTCGGCTGTCATTAGTGTTCATTGACGGATTGAAGAACCCGGAGTTCTTTCTGAAGTTTCTCATTGTAAGAATAAATGAAACTCTGTGTTGTTGTTGGGGAGGAAACGTCGAAAATGTTTTAAGTTAATGGACGGACGAACGACGGACTAATTTACATTTAGCGCTATATATGACAAAAGCCTTTACCTCAGGTGAGCTAACTGTAAGAAGAATCTGACTTGAAATGACTTCTTATTCTTTGTGATGATACGCCATTTAGATTTGGCATATGTCATGATCGTTGATAGAGCACCATGGATGTGCATAGTTAAACGCACGAAGTAGTCGTATGCAAAATTTAACTTCAAGCATCAGACATGCTGGTTAGATTGTCCAAGGGCAGCTTCGAAAAGCAAGTGCAAAAAGTTTAACTTTTTTCTTAATTGATATTCAAGATCATGTAAGCTGTTGACACTCGGTCTTCACAATGCCAAGAGGTCGTGACAACGCAAGTTTTACTACACATCAAGGGGATGTGATTACAATGCATAAAAGCTGCGTAATCACGCTCCCCCTCGTCTTATGATTGTGATGCCGATGGCAGTCAAACGGAACTACTTTCTCATCACATACTTTCTACATTCGTGGTCTGGTTCCTGCATTAAGGGCGACCGAGCGTTCGATGGCGAATAAAACTCGACCGAAAATGGATTTCAGTCGATGAATAAGAGAGAAACACGCGGTTGCATAACACCATCGTGTCCTTAAGATAATGAGTAAAAGACAATGTAGAATTCGTTATAAATTTTATTTTGAGTAGCATACGCATATGGTAAATCTGACCACGTATGGCTTTCTGATAAATCAGTCAGTAAGTGCAACCTAAAGATCGAAAGATTGTCTACATGCATGGGTACGCATATATTATGATGAGGAAACGGTTACACCTTCATGATCGATCATCGGTTATAAATCGGTTGATCATCCGATGTGACTTTATCGATTATTCATCGGTTACGCAGACTCGTAGAATTTTACATTGAAAGTTGTAGTTTTTCAAGAAAATAACTACTGCAGCACTTCATTTATGTTAATATCACAAGTCACAACGATCTTTTTGAAATAAAAGCCTACTTGGCCGTTTAGTCTTTCCATTTACCAAGAATATGTGAGGGATCGGGTGCCTCTCACTTTACACTGTTTGAAGCACCTTCCTAAGAATATTGTTATCTAAATCACATCACTATACCATTGATTATTGAGAGTCATAATCGACTATCGGAATCGACATCAATCATCCAGAGATAATCGATTACTAGCGATAATCGGTATACACCACTAGCGTATATGCATCTAAATCAGCAGAAGCGCACATCGTTAGGTTTTTGTAGCAACCGACTGAAAGTGAGTTTACAACCTGCAAGAACATCGGCAGGGTGCAGCGATGCTGTATGTGGTAATGTTGAAAACAATGCGTCGTCGTGTTTTAAGTCACGCGAGGCCCTTTCATTTTAGATTAGGAAATCTAAATTGAATTCCTACGAAGATCTAGGATAAGACATACTAGATTGAATTCCGACGAGGACCTAGGATAAGGCATACTAGATTGAATTCATACGAGGACCAAGGATAAGGCATACTAGATTGAATTCCTACGAGGACCTAGGATAAGTCATACTAGATTAAATTCCTACGAGGACCTAGGATAAGTCATACTAGATTGAAATCCTACGAGGACCTAGGATAAGTCATACTGAATTAAATTCCTACGAGGACCTAGGATAAGTCATACTAGATTAAATTCCTACGAGGACCTAGGATAAGGCACACTAGATTGAATTCCTCCGAGGAATTAGTGACACTAGGATAAGTCATACTAGATTGAATTCCTACGAGGACCTAGGATAAGTCATACTAGATTGAATTCCGATGAGGACCTAGGATAAGTCATACTAGATTAAATTCCTACGAGGACCTAGGATAAGGCACACTAGATTGAATTCTTACGAGGACCTAGGATAAGGCACACTAGATTGAATTCCTACGAGGACTTAGTGACACTAGGAAAAGTCATACTAGATTGAATTCCTACGAGGACCTAGGATAAGGCACACTAGATTGAATTCCTCCGAGGAATTAGTGACACTAGGATAAGTCATACTAGATTGAATTCCTACGAGGACTTAGGATAAGTCATACTAGATTGAATTCTGATGAGGACCTAGGATAATTCATACTAGATTTAATTCCTACGAGGACCTAGGATAAGGCACACTAGATTAAATTCCTACGAGGACCTAGGATAAGGCACACTAGATTGAATTCCTACGAGGACTTAGAGACACTAGGATAAGTCATACTAGATTGAATTCCTACGAGGACCTAGGATAAGTCATACTAGATTGAATTCCGATGAGGACCTAGGATAAGTCATACTAGATTAAATTCCTACGAGGACCTAGGATAAGTCATACTAGATTAAATTCCTGAGAGGACCTAGTGACACTAGGATAATTCATACTAGATTGAATTCCTACGAGGACCTAGGATAAGTCATACTAGATTAAATTCCTACGAGGACCTAGGATAAGGCATACATATCCTTGTGTACAAGTTGCTATAGTAGGCACGATCGAAAATACAAGTGCCAAAGCGTCATTGTCCATGGCTTTGTTGCAATCGCATATGTTCGGACCTTTCCGTAATATTTTCCGAGCGTGTGACAAAAAGACCCGATAATGTACGATTGGACATCGTCAGTATCTTCTTTGCCTTCAATCGCGAAAAGTTATAATTTTTTGCGAATTGTATAGCGTCGCGATAATGAAAAATTCAGAAGAAATTCTACGCACAAATATATATACATGTTCAATACATATTCAATACATGTATATATTTTTTGGTATGATTTTAAAAACATTTCAGCAGAGGTCGACGAAAAGTAATTCACGTTTAAAATACTCAAACACGCCATGTTAACACTTGTCTTCAGTTTGTATTTAAAGGTCATAGATCTTTTCGGATATCAAACGGAAAACATTTCCAATCGCACATTTATTTCTTTCTAACGGACCTACTTGTCCCAATCCCTCATACACAGAAGTGATATACATTTATATTCAAGATCTTACTAGAAGAATCATGAGAAAAGAATGCAAAACTGCCGTATCGCAAAGTAGTGTTCCTACATACAGGAAATCATTCGATCAATATCGTTCACTAAAAAGTCGGGATGAAGTGGATGCTAAAAAATAAGCAGCCCGGAATTACAAATAAGTTCCAGATCGTGTTTAATGGGTTTCCAAGTGCAGTGAATACATGATTTTATCGTTTCCTCTCACAACGGTTTTGCGACAATTAAGTCTCAGAGCATGGAACTATCAGAATTAATTTCTCCTTGAACTCAGTAGGCTATTACTGCAAAGAGTATTGGCAACGTTTAAGTAATGCGTAGGTAGAATACGACCGACCAACAATAAAACAATACCCCCCCTCCGTTCCCTCCCCTCCTCCCCCCCCCCCCCCCCCCCCAATAAAAAATATAAAAAATCCCTCAAACTCATATACATGGATATCAATCCCCTGGTTCATACTTGTAGTAAGATGTCCCTATTGTTTACAGTCATTCTCTTCCAGTTTTACATCCGAACCCCCCCCCCCCCCTATCCTATCAACTATAAATATGATTGAAAAATGTTTTAAAAAATCGATTTTTGAAGTTCATTCTTAGCCACAGATACGGCCAACGGCATTTTACTATTTTGGGTGGTTTGTAAACATAAACAAGCCATACAAGTAGAAAAGTTCCTGCGGCTAATTCACTCTTGCCTATCTAGCAAAACTGCAAAACTAAATATCATATAAAGTGAATGACATACGGGTGTAACGATAATCGCCGACGATATCGTCGGTATGATATCCAAGCCGCCGAATAATATCGATTCTAGTTTTTTTTTTTTAAATCGATAAATTGGATTCAATACACTTTTTACGAAAAATGTTTTCTCTTCACGCAAAATTTCACTAGATATACTAGTATATCAGAATAGGAGACGTGAAGTCATGCGTAAATAAAGGAAACAGTTGTGAAATTTTGAATTGAAATACTTCGATCATCGCGATAATCAATCGAAACTACTCCTCCGATCGTGTTCGATAATCGATAGTAAATTTCATCTGATTTCACAACCCTACATATTACAAGACGACATCATTTATAATAAAATAGTCGTACATTGATTTACTCATAGCATCTGACTACAGTTGATGCTCAAAGTAATATACATTGATGGCTTGATGCACAATTAACAAGATCATTACAATAAAGTACTATTATAAAGCCTGTCATTTTCAGCTTCAATCAAGAACAATATAAGTACATTGAAGCCACTGTGTTTTTTTTCTGATCAGGGCGACGGATCTATCGCTTCACATGTACAAGGCAGATCTAGATTTTTTTTCTCAACAGAGTTGGGGTGCAGTCTATAATTTTGAAATATCGGCATTTTGGCAAATCTCTTCCCTACCCACCCCTCTCCTGAAGATACGCGTTGCTGTCACGACGCGGCCACTGCACTGACGCTGTCGTGATTGTATGCTAGATCACCAGAAAGGTCTAATAGACCAGTGTCTTCTCAACTAAGTCGTATTTCTAGCAAAACAACACGTACAATAATCATTTCATTCTTATCCAAGATTTTATATCGTCGTGTATTTTCGCATGTCCATGAACATATAATCATTAATGCATATTATTACGTGCACGCAGTCATTGTTCATTTCTATACCTAATCAAAAGAAGTACGGTTCAAACCACAAGCACTGTGTGGTAAAACTATCACAAGACCGGGGGGGGTATTCGAGTTCCATGCTGTCCCTTTACGCGTTCTATGCTATTTTAACAATTTAACTGTTGTTTAAAATGAATCTGCACATACATGTAACTTGAAGATAATTTTCTCCTAATTTACATATCCTTACCCTCACAAGGAATAGATGTTACATAGCTGGTTGTCATGTCATTTAGAAAAAGACTAAAATTGACTTTACATGACCTTATAGTCAAAATAGTCACTCCAGACCTTATTATGTAAGAAGTAGGTCATTGCAGGGTATTAGGTCATGCCATATTGCACAGAGAAAGGGACGCCATTTTGTTTTTATCTCCCGGGGTCGTCGATAAATAAATATGCAGCGTTTGTAACGCCATGATATAATAATAAATATTCGATATAAATAAACGCATCCAGTATGTTATATTGTAGATTACACTTACCTTTACACAGTGATGTCACACACACGAAGGCTATCCAATGTAAACAAAACCACCACATATCGCCCTAACGTCTCCAGATACGCAAGTTCATGTCTAATGCGCAGTGCATGTAATCTCGGGGCCCGATGAGTTTTAAAATGCACCACAGTGCTATTTGCCACTAGCCTTGGTGCAGTGGCATCAGAAGACATGTGCGCACAACCTTCTACGCAACCTTGTGTCACCCATAGTATTACGCTGCACCTAACTGCTTTGCATTTTTTCGTTTTAGCCTATGAATATAAAGAAAGTAGGAGTTTTTCATAAAGTGGTTTTTCAGTGCAGCATAAAATTTTAAAATGCATGTATTGCATATAAAGAATCACTTTATACGCGGATCATTTGATGGGATTTTAGAAATGTAGGGCCAATCTTTGTCTTAGTGAACGATTGAAATGAAGTTTGTTTATTTTTATGAGTATGATGGTTTAATCTTAAAACATAAATTATGCCAGTAAAATGCATAATGTAATAGGCCTAGCTACGTCTATGTAAAATGCGTACAGTTCTTAAATAATTATTTATTTCGTCGTATGAGATGTAATTGAATAGTAGATTTTGCGTAGACTAGTGTCGACATAAAATATTTGTCAACATATTAATATATTTTTTATTTACAATAAACAAATATTTTATGTTGACAGTAGAATAGCTGTAGCAGAGATGTTAAGAACTTTTTAAGCATGCAAGTCATTTTGAAAATGTTGCCATTTTGTAGCAAAACTTTAAACTTTTTGCCGATCCGAATGAAATTTAATGCATGCCTGTCATTTCCTTCGGACTGTCACTTTTCAGCATCTCTGCTGTAGTAAATTACATTTCAGTCGATGATATATTTTATAACGTGAACTGATATCTTTCATAGATTTAAGTTCAAAAAATTAACGGGCTAATCAAAGACTTTATATTTGAAATACGGGGATTGAGAAGGACACGCAGTGTACAGTTATTTGCCGTATGGGATGGTATCTGACGAAAACATATTTGTTGTTTCAACGTTGGATTTTGGTTGTTCGACGTCGTCGACCTAGATCAACTAAACAACGTTGAATCAACGTTGAATGTCTGCTGGGTAGTTAAATGTATTTTGTCATTTATGACATGAAAAAAATCCGTGTCTTTGTATGATTTAAGCAATGTTTCCCCGAATTTTAAGCTGTTTTATTAAGCATTATTAAGCATTTAAATTCTGTTTACAACAGATACCATCCCAAATGGGAATCTGTACTGTAGCGATAAACCTCATAAAAATCGGGGGGGGGGGGGTCATTTTGTCTGCTTTGTACTACTGAATCTGCGGCTATAAAATCAAATAATTATTGCTTGCGTACACAAACAAATGACGATATGTCAATTTAAAACTACATACATCACAGAGGCTTGGAGCTAGTATAACCAACATTATTGAACATACCTTAATGTACTGTAGCTGTACCTTTAAGATCTCCGATCCTATCCCTGTTAAAATGACCTTACCCCCCGGAAAATCATATTTATTCTGAATTTCTCTTTTCCCTGCTAGTTTAAACTGCAATTTTTCAAGGGTTTGGTGAGTATACAGTCTCACATTTAACAGATTTCTTACTGGACTTTTGGGTATCAAATTTAAAAATGCAGCGTGGCCAACTTCTTCCTCATTAGGAAACTGCTAACGTTATGTAAATAATATATATGGTCCGGATTGCAACGGAGCCATTGATATCCGGAATATAATTTAAACGATATTTACTCGACTGACAGGCAAAAAAAGACGGATGGCAATGAACTAGACTCAGTCCGAAACCTAGCCTCTACAATGCATGTACATGTACGTGTATTCTCTTTAGAATTATATCTGTATGAGACAAAGTGGATTCTTTAAAAAACTATTTCCAGTCTCCGTTGAGGCTCCAGCTTCCAAGACTCTTCATCAGTGCTAATATTGGAAACAGACAATGTAATAATGATCACAGCGAAACTCAAATGCGAAACATGATCATATTGTTTGGTCCAGATCTGATCCTTATACTGACCAGTCATGACCTTTAAAGTTACTTTACTGATTAACCTCCCTTTCTCCCCCTCCCTGGTCCCTAACCCTGGGCTTGACTAGTAATACCCTATTTACAGAAATAAAAGTCATAATAAGAACGCATGAACCCTATTGGAGATCGGAAGTATACCGTTTGACATATTAAATGAAAGGTCTTGAAGAGTAGATTATAGCCGGGGGGGGGGGGTGTCATAGTGCAAAATAACCATGGCAAAGTGTATCCTCCTCCTCCAATACCACCACCACCATTACCTCCTCTTCCACAACGACCATCACGACTCCTTCCCCTTCTGCTTGCTGGATATTGACTCGGATACATTGCTGCTGCTGCTGCTGCTGCTGCGGCGGCGGCGGCGGTGTTGGTAGTGGTTAAGGAAAGTTGTGGTTGTTGCGGTGGAGGTGGGGATGCGGTGGTTGTGGAGGTGCGGCGGCGGTGGTGGTGGTGGTGGTATATGGAAGTGGTGTTGGTGGCGGTGATGGTGAAGGAGAAAGAGGGGGAAGAAGAAGAGGAGGATATACATGTAGTTCAGTCACGGACTGTCTACTTGTCAAGACCTTTCATATGATATGTCACACGGTATATATACTTGCTACAAGTATTAGCTCTCCAAAAAAGCTTGGTCGATATCAACATTTAATAAAAAGCGGAAAAAAAATTTGGTTCAAAATAGGTTTAAAATTTTGACTCTTAGAATAAAGAGTAAAGAGTAGTATTAGTGAGGCTATGCATGAAATTCACACGAAAAAACTGGTTACACAATATTTAGGAACTTATGTGTTGATAATTCTGAAAAGTTAGAGAATAGTGCATTTGCACAAGACAACTCAAGTCACAGTCATTCATAAATTTCTTGACCTGTGCGGTAGGAAAATTCCATTATAACGCAAATTAACTTGACCAATCAAAAGCCTTTCAGTATATTCACGGGAAAAGCGGAGAATTCCGATTAATTAAAGAATTTGGGGGAAATAAGGGGAAACTTCTAAAAAAAATTCCTATTAAATTATGTGACTACGCATTGTCTTATCGATTTTTATATCGCTCATTAATTTCTTTGTTGCATTTATCAATTTGTCTTTGGAAAGAAAATATACAAACAAAATGGGGTATCCTCAACGAAGCAGCTTAGTCGGCTGGATAGTGAGAAACTTTTTAATTAGCCCACTGGCAGCCTCGCATTCTAAGTATCCAAACGTTTCTTTGATGCAATGGATCCAAGGATCCAGAAATGTCATTAGGGATTTTGAAGGCATAGGGTTTACTGTATCACACACTAATTGGTCTAAAAGTAAAAATCGTTCAAGAAAAAATATCATTGTAGATATTACGTTAATGTGCAATATTTCAATTCAGAATTGCGATGTCAA
Organism: Pinctada fucata; assembly: GCA_028142955.1. Taxonomy (NCBI): domain Eukaryota; kingdom Metazoa; phylum Mollusca; class Bivalvia; order Pterioida; family Pteriidae; genus Pinctada; species Pinctada fucata. Next base: position 17,187,731 of record AP027105.1, read on the forward strand.
AGCGTTGTCATGACGACATGTCCTACTTTTGTGAAGTGGATAGCCCCTGGTCACGTGTTTTTCACTATAGTCACAAGAATGTTTCTTTCTATCGGACAATTGCCCCTATTGCAATGTTGAATCTGATGAATCAAATCGAAAGTTGACAAACCTGTACAAATCTAGAATTAGTCGATATCTTGCCCCCCCCCCCCCCCCCCCCAAGGTTTACTTCTGATCTCCAATAGGGGTCATGCTCTCTTATATAACATGTCTATATGTCTATGTCAGGATGATGTAACATTTATGTCTCCCGCTTTCGCGAAAGCGTGGGAACATTCAAACCGGTTCGTCCGTCTGTACGTCAGTCACAAAAACTTAAACCTTATCCATAACTTTTGAATGGTAAGTGATACTTAAGGCTTTCATATTTCACATGTGTATTCCTTGTAAAAGACCTTTCCATAGATACCAACAATTTTTGACCCTGTGAACTTGATCTTAGTGTTTGACCTACTTTTCAAAAAGTTCAACCATGATCATAACTTTTAAATCGAAGTGATTGGGCTTTCATATTTTAGATGTGTATTTCCTTGTGACAAGACCTTTCCTGTGGTAACAACATTCTGACCTTGTGACCTCGTCCTTGGAGGTTGACCCACAAAGTTTGGATCTTTTGACATTTTCTTGGAGTTTAATCTTTTGATATTTAGAATTTTGATAATACATGAGATATGTTATGAAAACTTAAGAAGAGGGGGTCTTTAAAGACAAATTTAACACCTAAAGCGGGGGACCACAAGTCCTTGAATTTTATTTTGTAAATAGGGTACTACTAGTCAAGCCCAGAGGGTCGGGAACAGGAGGGAGAGGGAAGGGAGAAGGGGTAGGTGGGTTAATTGGTAATCAGTAGAGTTACTTCAAGGTCATGACTGGTCAGTATAAGGTTTAGATCTGGACCGGACTCGGTGACGTCATTGCACCACACGTACGCCCACAGAGGAAGTGTGGCGTTCCATGTTAGGTATCTGTGTCAGAACCCCCCAATTTTCCTCTATTGGGCTGATTGGGATTCAGGGGGTTGAAAATCCGGAAGCTAATGGATTTTATACATGTCGAGGGCAGTTTCTACATTAGAAATGACCCTATAACACTTTCTTGCAGAACGATGTGGAACTGAGCACCTGCGTATACTTGAGTACGCATGGCTACGCAACCATTGGCGGATCTAGCGAGGTGGATAGGGGGGTTGCAACCCCCCCCCCCCCCCTTGGTCGGACCAAAAAAAAAACCAAGAGAGAGAGAGAGAGAGAGAGAGAGAGAGAGAGCTAGCTTACATTAAAAAAAAAAAAATTCTGTCCTTCTTACTTAACAAGCTTTCAACACCAAGGTGTACAACATTT